>JACGDI010005601.1:2910275-3006807 GCA_014898725.1 Jacaranda copaia
CCGGAGTTCCGGACCATCAGGCTCATTGCAGCATCAATCTTCATGAAGATCACATTGCAACCTAATTGCACTTTCCATATTTTTTAAATACGACATCTTACAGTATGATGGTAAAAGGGCATAGGACTTAAAATGATAGCCCCCTATCTCCTCAAAAGCTTTTTTCTTTGCCTTATAAATTTGCATGTATGGAGAATTCAATCCAAACTTTTGCATTTCACTTCTAATCCCTTTAGTCTTTATCCCATGTTTATCTCTCAAAATAGAAATAAGCTTTGAAGCTATCCACTTAGCACTAGCTTTCTTAGTACTGTTAGTCCTCACACAGGTGTGTGTGCTTTGGTATGTTTTAATTTGAAAAGTCACACCATTATCCAATAATGATGCATGTATCCTCCAAGGACAATTTTTTTTTAGCACAATGACATGTAACCTAAGATGGTTCATTTTTTACTCCCACTATCTTAAAACCCTCTTGAATAACAAAATCTCTCAAAGTGTCCCTAAAAGCATTTATATTGATAAAGACTATTCCTTTTTCTAAGATAATTCTCTCACTAGGCATAGTAGAAAACTATACAACATTTTTATTCAAAGCACTTTTCATGGGATCCTCTACAAGTTCCTTATCACTTGAATGATGAGTTTCACAGTGGTCATCTGAACTATAGCCAGAAAGCTTATCACTTTCACTACCTTTTAATACTAAACTTATGGAATCATTATCTCCATCCTCACTATTTGGCATAAATAATAACTCAAAGCTACTCTCATCTCCAATTCCAGACTTGTGCCTAGTGTCCTCCTCACTTTGACCCTCCTTACCATCACCCTCATTCTCATTTCCCTTATTTTCCTCTCCATCATCATTGTTATTCTCAACTTCATCATCCATCTTAGCCTCATGCTTACCTCCCTCACCAATTCTCTTAACCTCATCAAGGCCATTGTCAACACAGTCAACAGAAACATTAATTCTTTTTGAACCCATATTCCTAGAAAACACATTTAATATATCTTGATCATCCAACACTAACATCATATCATCAAAGGGACCTTATGTATATGATGTGCATCCCTAACATCATCAAGGAGATCAAAGAAGCTATATTGGTCTGGATCAACATTCTTAATTATCTTCTTCTTACCTAGATGATGAGTAACAAGTTTACACACTGCCTCAGCCATATCTATTTTAAATAAATGAATGCATATGTCACAATTGTATACACATACTAATAAGAATTGAGTAAATAACTAGTGCATAAACTTATTAATAACAGCTATTGATTTATTATGAATGAACACTTGTTAAATAGACTCAATTGACCCATAACAAATTCAAATATCTAAGAAAAAGCCACTACTCATACACTGAACTTAATTCAGAGAATAAAAATGTGGATTGTTGGGCAGGGTTCTTCATGCAAATTCCATCAAATGCAGCAACAAAGACATATAACATATATATATCATCACAAATACATGAAACATAGCAACATTAAATTAGTATTTTTTAGTTGTTCAACAAAATTGTGAATATCTGGAAAAAAATGACTATATGAACATTATTAATAGCTAACACGTCCATTCATACTATGATCATGCACTAAGACACACAAAATCACAAAATCCATGCACATAAAACTTTATTCAACACCACAGTACAAGAAACTCTTTTCCACACCATGCCCTGCAAAGTGCACCACAAAAAGATGAAACAACACAGATTTTTTACTATTTTTAGACAACCTATTTCAAACATTTTGGTTTCTTACCTTTTTTGAACCAAATCGCATTGCATTTTCAAAACCCCACATCTAACAGTTGGTCAAGTTCAAGGAAACCACACTTTTGCTGTGTTCTATGGATGCAAATGGCCAGATTTTAAGTGGGAGATGATGGGTTTGTTGAATACAGTCTAAAAGAATGAATATGAAAAGCTTGAGTTTTGGTTTTCTATTTTTTTTTTGGCTGCTTTAGGTGGCAGACACAAGGACTTTTTGGTCTACTGAAAATTTGCCCATTTTTCACTTTTTTCTTTTTTCTTTTTAAATTTTTTTTGTCTGGGCATTTTGGTTATTTCACAATTTCCATTTGCATTACATTTAGGTTACAAAGTTCAGGGGGTATTGATAATTATCAAAATAACAAGGATTTGTAATTACATCAAAACTTAGGAGAGGTAGATGTAATTGACCCTAACTATTTTATATATAATATAAATTATATTTTAAGCTTAACAAAGTAACTAATTGGTGGAAATTGTTTTTCTAGATTTTTAGATATATATATATATATTTCTAGATTTATAATATATATACACTACAAAGAAGAACACCGCAGAGTGCTCACTTATTGGATTAATTATTATTATTATTATTATTATTATTATTATTATTATTATTATTATTATTATTATTATTATTATTATTTGTTGGACTTCAGGTATGTAAATAAAAATATAATATGATAACTTTTTATACATAATTTGTTTTTGAATGTGCCATCATGTCTAATTATTTCACATGAAAATTATAAAATTCATCTCAATAACTTTTTGAGGGATTAAAAAAAATAAAGAATGAAAAATACATAAAATTGTCATTAGCAAAAAATATGCAGTTGTAATTCGACAAGCTATGGAATTTAATTAAATATTAGTAACTTATTGGTGGGACAATGGCACATAAATAAGGATTTCTACATTTCAAACTATAATTAGTAGTTTTTCTAGAAAAATCCTAGGACGTTGAGAGTAACTGAATACGACGCGATTGAAGGATGTGGCCTATGAGCAGTACAATTTCATTATTTCAAAAAATTATGTAATTTTCTTCACTTGGTGTGCATAATTAGTAGCTATTCCTTAGGTTTGTTATGTTAGGACGCATAATTGCTTAAACATCATTGAATAAAAAATAGTAAATTTGATAAAGCGCACATAAAATTTCTCCCAAGGTTTTGTTCAAACTGAACCTCTAATTGCTAGAAATGCATTGGAGAGTGAAAAATAAAATGCAACCAAGTGAGTTTAAATTTGAATAAACTCAAGAAGAGCCACGATTTCGTCCGTTGAATTGCTACACATTAGGAAGCATTTAGAAGTTAATTGGCACATTTAAAGTTCAGCTAGTTCCTTACCATTTGATGAATAATTTATTTAAAGAATATATCAACTATACATCATTCAACTGGTGTAGCTTTATTAGCACTAAAATCTCTAAGATGTTCGGTATGAATCTCATTGCTTATTGAGAATTCTATATCATAATTTAAAATTTTTAATGAAGAACAAAAAGCTTTAAATCCCAAGAAAGTGAAAGCTGCCATATTAAGACTATGAGAAAACTCTAACTTAAATAAACTTAATATTGATAGCAATCTCTAATAAAGACAAAAAAACTAGTAAGTGAGCAACAGTTGACACCTTGAGTTTTTCTAAAATTGTTTTTTAAATAATTAAACAAATAAATGTAATATTTAATTACACATAAAATATGAAACATAATTAATATATAAATAAATTTGTGATGTGAAAGGTAGAGTGAGAAAATACGGGGTAGGTATGATTTTTAGAGTGTAGAGTTTTTTGGGTGAATTGGGTGGAGTATTGGAGGATAAAAATTGAGTATTTTGGAGGAAAAAATTGAGAAATGTGCAATCTGAAACTCTTTTAGGGTTTGAAAAATATTTTTAGAAAAAAGAAGGAAAATAAAGCCTCATTTTTTCTTTTAAACCATTTCAGTAAGACCAAGCATAAACCAACTAAAAGACAAAATAGCGTACAACTAAAGTAGCACAAATTACCATCCCATAAAGCAGCAACACCATTTCAGGCAAGAAAAACCAAAAAAGAAAATTTGAAAATACCTCATAGGTCGTAACGATAAAGCCCATGTGTATTGATGATTATATTATAGTAGTAAGTAGTGATATGCAGTATATATATGAGACATTTTTAATTTCGAAAATTGAATAAAATAAACAAGAAATAAATAATTAAGTTTTGTAAAATATTTTTACTACAAATAAATGTCTTCTGCAATTAGTTAATTTACAAATAGTGAATTGATCCTTAAGGAATCTTCGAAAAGATTGACATTCAATAGGCAGATGAAAGTGGTATAGTTGTTTTAACTACATAACCATGCCCGTCTCTCCCGTCTCACGGAAGAAATTTGAATGATGGACAAAGAGTCGCCCATCTTCTCCTTACTCTCAATACATTTAAAAAGAAGTAATTTTTCCAATTGAGTATTAATAGGTAAAAGTTTACTTAACTTTAAAACTTCAAGGATATTTCTTCAATAAATTTGGTATAGGTTAATGATAAGTAAGAAGGGAAAAAAAACTAAGTTAGAAGAAAACAGGAAATCAAAAAAAAAAAAAAAAAACACTTGAAGAGAAAATAATATCTAATAAGAGGAAAAAAACAATTCTTACCGAATATGAAGATTAAGAAAAGTAATAATAAGGATACTTTGAGAAGACCACTGAAAAACATATTCAATTAAAGTAACAGGAAAATACTATATATATAGTATATGTATACATTCAATTGTTTAACAATACTTGATGAATTTTAAGAAAGTAGAGAAACAAAGTATGGTTTCAAGTTTTCTTCCTTATTTTATTTTTTATAATTTTTTTTTCTGTATGGAGAACATAATTTTTTATATTAACTCATGTGTATTATGAAAAAAATGATTTATTGTAATAGCTTTTTTTGGTTGGAATAATACGTAAGTGTAAGAAAAATTGTCAGGTGCTTATTTAAAAAAAATTGTAAATATAATTAGGATTGCTAATGAATTTTGTACTATATAGTTGAGCTATTAAGAGACAAAAAAAAGATTTTGCTTGCTAGCTTTATATACTCATCCATTATCAATATGATACTTCAATAGACAACAATATTTATTTGACTCACAATTCAATTTTATTCATGAATTGACACTCCTAATTAGTTAAAAAATGTGTGAATTGTAAATTTTATTATTTTTATATTTAATTCAAAATTAAAAATAAAAGTAAAAGTTTTGACGCCTTATATGCTAATTTTTATCATTAACTTAAAATGTAAGCGTCATTTTTTTTCTCAAACCCATCAAGAGAAGATAAAATTTTCAAGTCTTTTTTTCTTTAAATTTTGAATCGCTACGAGGAAAAAGCCAGATTCTTTGAATCTTCCCCTCCCAATTCATGACATGTTTTTATTTGAAAAATGATCTCAAGATTTGGATTAAATAAAATTTTTAACCATAAATTAATGATGTAAAACGAATTAAGTAAAATTTAAACATTAATAAATAAAAAATTTGTAACATGAAATATTCAAAGGTAACTTCATTGAAATATAAAATAAAATTTAATTTTTCAACATTTTGGATACAAAATTTGTGGAGTAAGTTTTTTAGATAGAAAATATTTGATAATTGTTAAATATAAAAATTTATCTTAAGGGGTTTTCATTAATTTTTTAAAATTATTTTTTATTTGTAGATAATGGAGCTATTTTTTTTTTTTTATGCTAATATGTCTTTGAAATAAAGAATAATAATTAAAATTTATTTTATTGTCACTTAAGATTTGAAATTTTAAACCTTTATTACCAAATTGAGGTTTTAACAAAAGAGAAACATTAGCAAAAAATGTAGGGGAAAGACAGCATGTTTCTTCTTACCAAGGACAAGACAATGTACCCAGACTTCTGCAAAAGCGACTTCGATCAAGATGTCTTCTCGATTGAATTAGGAAAATTCAACATATCTTTTCCATCCTAAACTTTAATTGCCATCTCCGTTTATGGTATATCAATTGAGAGAGTCTTCTCAATGCCTTCGTCGCTCATCTTTATCCTTGATTACAAATCTGAAACCCTAGTTTCTCACTAAAATAAATTCGTTCAAACTCTAGATTGTGTGAATTTTCTTCAAGCATAGGTGTGAGGATTTGCAGAAAACAGCGGTGCTTGTTAATTTGCAAAAAAATAATGGTCGCTTGTTAGAAAGCGGAGGCGTGAGGATTTGGTAATCCAACATCCCTTTGTTTGATTCTAATTTTTGTTAATTCTTTTTCATATTCGCGATTGGCACAATTTTTTGGTACCCATTTATGATGTTTTGAAGTTTTGTGTTTTCACCTATGATGTGGGTTGTCGTTTTGTGCTGTTTTTTGATTTAAGTTCCCAATTTTCGTTAAACTGATTATTGCATGGTATTCCTCTAGATGTCTTGCCCATCAATTCTCGGATAAGACAGATACAAGTTTTTTTTCCATGCCCATCAATGAGAGTTTTTTTCTACAGAACTGCCTCTTCAACGTGCCATTCTTCCACCTATATGTTGATCTTTTTTAATTTTTTAATGGTGCCAGTAGACATTTTTAGCCTAATTTTAGGAGAAAACAAGATTTGGTCATCCTTCACGACTACCTAGAAAAGTATTAGAGGCCTCATTTGTTGCCTTCTTGAATTAGATCTTGCGGATGTTTTCTGCCTACACCAGCACTCTCAATGCTACTACTATTACTGCTAGCTGTTCTTCCTTCCTCTTAATTTAGAAGCAAGAAACTTTCTATTACCTCCAGAGATCTAAACTAAGAGTAACTTTAGAAGGATATTAAGAGTCTAAAATATTTAGTGGAAAATAATGCTGCTGCATTCAGAAGACGAAATGGTACTCCGGATGGCCTAACTTATGATTTATTTAGGTTGATTGGATTGAGCATATCTATGTTGCTAATGGGCAGGTGTAGAACCTATGCTTTAGCCCATTTGATAATACACATGCATATTCTCCTGTAGTGGAAATGGGTTTTGAAATTTTGCACTTGGTTAGCATCTTGCTTGATACTAAAGCATGCCAACCTATGGAAATTGGAGGGTATCTTTAAGTAGGTTTTCTCCCTAGCTTTGATGATGTTGTGAACCTTCAAAGTATCCAAAGGACAATGCTAAAATATTTGCTGGAGGAGAATATTAAATTGATTAGAAAAGCAGGAAAAAGGAAAATTAATGAATGCAGGTATTTTGGGCCTTTTTGGTTGTCTTTGGATAGTGGGATTGGAGAATTTGATGGATTGCTTGTTTATATTTTGGGAACTAAAAAACTATTTAGGCAATTTACAAACAAACAACCCCCAAGCTTTCATGGTGGGTTAGTATCTTTTCAACCTAATTTCGAATTTCAAATTTCAATTTCTTATGTCACATATATTCTCTAAAAAGAGATTTAGTGTTGCTTACAAGGAGTAACTATCATTATTTGCTGCACAATGGGAATAGAAGAGTGTTTTGTAGAAAAAAATCTGATTACCTTTCACCCTTAGATAACTCTTAGATGCTTTGTTGCTTCATTACTATCTGCTTGCTGTGCTTTCTGTTCTAAAGGTGAATTTGTCCCCATATATTCTTTTTATACCTCCATCCACCTTAACTTAATTTTTCCACAGTTCACTTTATTAATAAGACTCCACCTTCTCTGAAATCTGCACATAGTAAAGTGGCTTTTGCATAGTTGCATCAAAATTAATAAATTGATTGACTTTTTTGGCAGAACAATCTAAGATATCATTTATTGTTCTTTGATTCATAGTCTTGATTATTTTTCAATCGGGGTCTGTTTGGTAAAGAAGACTTGATTAGTAGGAATAAAGGACGTGATGTATGAAAAAAATGAGAATAATGAGGTGCTCTCTTTTAATGTTCAAGCTTTATTCATTCTATTTCAAATGATGAAGATCACATAGCAATTTATAAATCTTCCAAGCCTCTAGATTATTTAGCAGAACACCATATCAGGTGGCAATGCACTAGAAAACTAAGATCACATTTATTTACGGAAGATTGTTGACTGAGGTAGATCAACAGAAAATTCTACTAATTAGTTCATTCAAAGTTACAATTTCCCTTTCATTATTTTGTACTTGATTTTGGCTGATTATACTAGTCAAGTTTGATTCTTAGGCTTATTAATTCTTTTATTTGGTTGTTTTTTCTTGTACCTTCAAAGTAATTGCATTCGGTTGGAGTTTGGCACTGGTTTTAATTAGTTTTACAGTTTTTTCTTGTGTATTTTGCTGGCAATTAATGAAAATATCATTTCTGTTGTTACTATTCCCATATTGTTAGTAGTGGCTGTGTTTTGCTTTCATGTATTAATGTGGTAATGAAGATTTTGAAACTAACAGACATGATTGCCCCATATGATTCAAGAAAAAGAAAATTGATGATTTAGGAGTTAGGAGAATTTATTTTAGTTGCTTTTGATTTGGCCCTCTTCAATTAATCATAGTACAAATGTTGTAAATCTTTCAAATCTAGTAATTTAATCATATAGTGATATTATCTCATCAATGTATATTAGTAGTTAGAGAATTTAATCATCATCATTATAGTTTTTTGTAGAAATAAAAGTAATGTGCCTCTTGCAAAGCCTTTCAAATTATACACCTATGATAATATCAACTTTTATTTCACATCAAATAAGTAGAATGTTTTGGAACAACTTATAATTTATTCACCCTCCTTTTGTTATAATAAGAGGGGGTTGGAATAAGGAAAATGGTGATGCCCATTAGTTATGTCCCTAACAGCCACAATTAATAACATTGTGAGCCTCACTAGCCATACAGAGTAATAATACTTGTGATAACTTTTTTTGGCCCTCTTTCCCATTGCACTATCTCAAATTTCTCATGCATGCCTCTTCAATAGTTATATAATATATGTCAGACAAAATACAATTATCCATGGCTGCCCAAGAAAAATCCTTAATCTAGTAGAATATATATCTATATATTTTAATTGTGTTTATACATATAAATTTATCCCTAGCCAGCTAGCTATATAGCTAGTTTGTAGCAATCATAGTTCTTAATTTCCTCCATTATAATTGAGTGATTTCTTTTTCCTCTTTCATTATTGATGGATATACACATACATATATAGTTTAGTACAAAAAGCTTTGATTACTGGGCCTATGGTACCAAAAACATTTGTTAGTAATTCGTTGAGTTATCCTTTTCAAAGATTCCTTCCTTTATTAATTTTCATCCAAGTTTGAGCTAGAAATTTTGAATGTACAAAATCTAAAAATGTGAAAGTCTAGCAATTAGTTTATTAGATCCTCTTGATGTGTGATTCCGATTTTGGCTATTAATTCCCAAAAACTTGATATTGCTAATAGTGTTGAAAATAATCATATATATACACACTAGCTTGTGCCTAATGAGATGCATTGAAAAGAATTTTAATATTGCAATAATTTATTTTATAACAATATATATTACTTCTTGTGATTAAAAATGAATTATAATTATTTTTAGCAATTAAAAAAACAATATCTATTACTAATTAAATAAAATAATATGAATGTTTTAATTTAAAAATATTATGTTTAAAGAGAATTGGTGCTTAAATCAGTTGTGGAATGTGAAGAATTGCAAACTTTAAGTTTATAAGTTATACAAAAAATTTTAAAATAATAAAAGTTTAACACATAAATGAAAGAATTAAGAAAATAAAAGTAAAGCAGAATATTTAACCATCAATATCCTTCCAATTCTTCCAATTCTGTACCAAATGGAAAGTTATCCAACCAACCAATTTTGCAAATATTTCTCTGATCAATCCACCTAAACCATGAAAGTCAGGTTCCAATAAAAAATATCTCCAACCAACCAAGTCAATAGCTATTTCAGTAACAAATAAACCACCTGTATATGACAAGATTTTCAAAAGTAAAAAGATATGCATCCAGAAATTTAACTCTTACTTCTACTCTTATGTGGTGTCAAAAATATTATGGTTATGTTATGGTGTAACAATTTAATCATGAATTTTTACAAGTATCCCCTTATTGGAAAACACGGGTTTTATCATGTGCATAAAAGTAATTAGTCCCAAAAAGTATGCTTCCATAACAAACATCTACTTTACTTGATCCTCACATGTTGTCTACTTGATCTATAAGGCTCTTAACTAGTATTATGTTTTCAGATAAACACATCACATGTGCTATAATTTGTTATAGAATCTATATATCATATATAATTTTTTATCTACATCTAATGATTATTTGTATTTTCACCTTAATTAGTTCCAAATGGATAAGTGCTAGGTCAAACTCAACAACCTCACTTGAAAAGATTATGTTAATGGAGTGAAAAGTTTTATGAGGTTTGCTTTATAGAATACTGGGGGGGAGAAATAACATGCCTTGTCCCTGTGGAGAATGCCTGAATCAAATTTTACACTCATTTCACTTGGTTAAATTGCATTTACTTACTAATGGAATGGATGTGGACTATATTGAATGGGTACATCATGGTGAAAGCTCTAATCAATATATAGATGACAATATTGGTGGTTATATAGATGAAACATTTGAGGAGGAAGAGATGTTGGAAGATTTGAACTTTGGTATGCATACTTTGGTTGATAATGAGAATCTAGACAATTTTTGGGACAATCTTAATGATGATAATCCAAATGTTGTGCTAGATGATGAAGTGGAAAATTTCCAAAGATTGTTGAGAGTTGCACAATGTAAGTTGTATCTTGGTTGTTCTAAATAATTGTTGTTTTTCCTTGTCAAGTTGTTCCACATAAAGGTTTTGAATCAAATGACTAACAAATGTTATGACATGATAATTGATTTGTTTAAGCAATACCTGCTAGAGGGTGATATCATTCCTTCTTCATTTTATGAGGCAAGAAAGGGGTTAAAAAGCATTGGTTTAGGGTATGAGCTTATTCATGCATGTAAAAGTGATTGCATTATTTTTTGGAAAGAAAATGAGAGCTTAAATAGTTGCCCTATTTGTAAGGAATCTAGATGGAAGGTAAATGATGGCAAAGGAAAGCAAATTCCTCATAAATTCTTGTGCTACTTTCCTCTAAAACCAAGGTAACAATGATTGTATATGTCAAGGAAAGTTGCTTCTAATATGAGGTGGCATAAGGATGGAAAAGTTCAAGAGGGCGAAATAATGATCCTTTCTTCAGATTCTAAAGCTTGGAAAGATCTTGATAAGCAATACCTTTGGTTTACAGAAGATCTTCAGAGTATATGTCTTGGTTTAGCTACTGATGGATTTAATCCTTTTGGTAACATGAATAATTCTTACAGTATATGGCCAATCATTTTAACAACGTATAATTTACCACGTTGGTAATGCATGAAAGAACCTTATTTGATGACGTATCTTTTAATTCCCAATCCTCGATCACTTGGAAACGACATTGATGTATATCTTAGACCTTTGATAGGTGAACTGAAGGAACTATGGGAGTTTGGAGTAATGACATGGGATCCAAAAACTTGAGAATATTTTCGTCTACATGTGACAATTTGTGGACAATAAATGATCTTCTTGCATATGGTGATATTTTTGGACATCAAACAAAGGGATATTGTGCCTGTCCAAGATGTAGCTTTAACACTCCTTCAAAGAGACTAAGAAGCAAGATTGGTTATATTGGCCTTAGATGATACTTGCCTCATTATCTCCCTTTTTGAAAAAGTTTTAAATTTAATAGAGAGACTGAATTGTGATCTAAGCCTATGGAGCATTCTAATGATTAGATTTTAATCCAACTAAAAGAGGTAGAACTTGTCATGCTTGGCAAGCATTCTAGAGACAAAAAACAAAAGCATCTCTCCCAACAACCATGTTGGACCAAAAAGAGCATATTCTTTGAGTTGCCATATTGGTCAAAACTTAATTGCGGCACAATCTTAATGTAATGGATATTGAGAAAAATATAGGTGATAGTTTGGTTGGGACTATATCAGACATTGATGGTATTTCAAAAGATATTGATAAAGCTTGATTGGATTTTGAGGATATGGTTATAAGACATGAATTACACTTAACCATTACAAGGTGCCAAAGCAAACAAAGAAGGTAAAGTAAATGTTTGAAGCCTTGTGTACTTTATTCTCTATCCCAAAATGTGAGAGAAAGGTTTTGTGAATTCATAAATTCAGTAAATTTTCCAGATGGATATGCTGCTAATATCTCTAAGTGTGTGAGTATCAAGGATGGTAAGATAGTAGGGTTGAAAAGTCATGATTGCCGTGTTTTATTGCAACGTTTGCTGCATGTAGGAATGCATGGTTACATACATAAAGATGTTCTTGATGACTTGATGTCATTATGTAGTTGGCAAGTTTTTTCAAATATTTATGTTTTAGAAAACTTAATCTCGATGTCCTTGACAATTTAGATAAAAAGATTCCTATGATATTATGCAAGTTAGAAATGATATTTCCACTTGCTTTCTTTGATATCATGGTTCATCTAGTAGTTCATTTGGCACAAGAGGCCAAGTTTGGTGGTTATGTATATTATTGATGGATATATCCTATAGAGAGGTAAACATTTATCTTTATTTAAATTTTTTTCTTAAAAAATATCTTTTGATAAACTTAAAATGCTTATTTCATATCTTATTTCTGTCATGTTAGTAATGTGTGCTCTTTCTTGATATTTTTTCTAATGTAACTATAGGTATCTTAGTAGTTTAATAGGGATGGTTCGAAATAGAGCTTGTCTAGAAGGTTAAGTAGCTAAAGCGTATATTGTAAAAGAGTGTTTGACTTTTTGTTTCTTATATCTTCATGGAATTGGGACAAAATATAATAGAGATGAGAGAAATCAAGATGGTGAGGAAAATTTAAACTCCATAATATCTGTGTTTAGGATTAAAATTTGAATCTTTGGCAAAATAGATTTTATTGAAATGACCCCTCAAGAATACAATGCGTCACATTAGTTTGTTCTAAATAATCGTGCGGAGATAGAATCGTATTTAAGGTAATTGGAATTTTTTTTATCATTTTAAACTCATGTCTAACATTCCATTACTAATTTATATTATTATTGTTGTCTAGAGTGCACGAAGAAATACTCAAGTGGGAATATCCTGTTGGATGGGAGGCAAGGTAAAAGAAAGAGTTTGCTTCATGGTTTGATAATTGGGTATGATGCTAAAATTACATTTAATTTTGGTTCATTGAAAAAGAGACTTTTTATAATATATAAGTCCTAAGTCGCATTATTTTGTAATATTAGATAAAACAGCTTCAACATCTAAAATCCCCACATGCTATCGATGAACTTCTTGCTCTAGCATTTGGTCTTGATTATCATATTAGTAACTGTAGTGGATGCACAGTAGAAGGCGTAAAGTATCTAACTAGCAAATGAGATAGTCGACGAATGACATAAAATAGTGGAGTGTGTGTGGAATTTGTACATAAGGGAAAAATGATCAAGTTTTATGGAGTCTTAGATGATGTAATTGAGTTAAGCTATGCCTATGGCTTTCAATGTGTATTATTCAGTTACAAATGGTTTGATTTAGATCGACATAAACCACTAAAGTTAGATATTGAATTTACTAGCATAAATGTGGGCAAATTTTGGTATGAAAGTAACCTCATGTGTTGACAACTCAAATAAATCAAGTATTCTATGTTAATGATACAAAACTAGGTGGGAATTGGAAAGTGGTTCAAAGTGCACAACATTGACATTTGTTTGACCCATCTATTCTTCAATTTAATGATTTGAATGAAGTTGATGTGAGTGATGTATATCAACAAGAAAATTGTTGTCATATTTAAGTTCAAGAGAGTGCTCAAGAGGTTAGATCAGTAGTCTGCATTGATGAAGCTCCACTAGAGATTGAAATTATTGAGAAAATAGTCAACACATGTGTCAACAATGACAGAGAGATCGCATTGAAGATGATGAGGAGGAAGAAGATGACACTTTAGCTGAATATTGGTGCAGTGATGATGAAGTGGTATCTAAAGCCTATATGGATAGTAACCTCGAATAATGAGCAAATACATGTATAAATAATTGTTCCCCCTTTAGCTTGCCCCTGTATCTGGTTTGGATTCATTGTTTTTTGTTGCTGCTACCTTGGTTCGGCTGAAATGGTGCCTTTTTTTCTCAATTTGTTTATGGTGCCAATTGAATATTGAAGTTGTTAGTTGTGTCTGCAAGGGATGGAGAATGTTTCTAGTAGCTGTTGCCTTTTGTTGCTGGAATTCACTTGCTGCCAGTATTAATTTGCTTTCGACAGTATGTAGAATTGAACCGTATTGAATCTCATAGTAGGAGAAAATCCAAAAGACTTAAGAGGCAAGAGGAAACGGTATTAATCTGCTTCTGGTTCTCAGTCAGATATGGTCTGAAATGTGCTGATCACTGTTAGATTTAGGTGCAATATGCTCATGTTTGTTCAGTTCTGTGGTCTCTTATTGTGGTCCGAAATGTACATGTTTTGAGTCTTGGGGAGATGTCCTCTTGCAGCTATGAATTTGTCTATTTCCTATGTTGTTTGGATAGGTTTTTCAGAGCCTGTTAAGCTTTGTTGCTTGGATGGTTGTTGACTCTTTCCATTTGTTTTGTTTTTGGATTAGGACATTGAATCTGGTTCAGAAGTTTGGATGTTAATTACAGACTGTATAAGTTGAAGGAGTGTTGCTGCATATTTGGGTGTTTTGTGGCTAGTTTTGCTACTCGAGTAATGCATTTGTGGGTATCTCTATTGGGCATTATTACTATTTGTTGAACCTTTCTATGTCTAGCAGTTTTTCTTGCTAAGAATTTCTGAATTTTGGGTCTGTTTTGCTGTTGGTGGCTATCTACAGTCTTGCTATAAGAGTTTGGTTTGTTTCAATTTTTTGGCTACTTTTCAGATCATTCTCCTCCAGTACAGGCTGTCTTTTACCATTGCTCAATTTGTTTGGTGGCTAGAAACTTTGTTTGAGAAGTTCCTTCAAAATTTTGGATTCGATTGCTTCAATGTGTGCATACTTGCTGCTGTTCACTGGATGGCGCTTTTTTGTACTGCTAGCTCTTTTATTGATCTAAACTTTGGTGAATCTTGTTACATATATTCTGAATGGTTTTGTGTTGGGCATCTTATTTCTAACTTATTTATTTCAGTTTGAAATCTTTCATTAACCAAGGGTAAAGTTGTGTGAGTCAGTTTGTACAGTGAACTCTGTGTAGATTTTTAGATGTTTTGAATAACCAGAACGTCTCATGTGGCTCAGTGATTTTGGGAAGTTATTGATTTGGTCATAATTGAATTCTATTCAGCATGAGGGCATTGTATGGAAATTCTTTTCAAAACAGACTGCACAGCTTGTGTTTTGTTGTTGCAGATTTTTTGTCCAACATTTTGCGGGATTTAAGCTAAACCTAAGTTGCATCTGCTGGGTGGAATCAGTTGGGATTTGGCTGCATTTTCTTTGAATTGGGGCTGGTAACATACCCAGATTTTGCTAAATATCTGCTTGAGTGAGGATTCGTTCCCTACTTCTCCAAAAGGGACAAATCTACTGCACTGTGCTTTTGTTCCATGTGTTTTGCTTGCTTTCATTGGGACTCAAAACTTACTCTGTGGGGGGTGGTTTTTTATTCCACCGCAAGTGGCTCTCGATCATGGTTTTTTAGAGGCTTCATTTTCCTTGTTTTAATCGCTGAAATGGGGATTTAAACGCTGTACCTTGGTGACGAAATAGGCAGCCACAATTGGGATTTAAACAATATTCTGTCTCTCGAATTGGTGGCCTGAAATTAGAGATTTGCATGCACTGGAACTCGAACCCTCGCTGAATTGGGAGCTGCAACACGTTATATGCAATAGTTTTGCTACAATGAGGAATTGATCCTTGGCCTTTTTGGAAGCTCAATTGTTTGACACAAAGCAGTTTCTTGCTAGACTGAAGGCATGAACTTGGCCCTTAAGTGTCAATTGTGATTCCTTGAGTAGGATGATCACTTGATGCTTTTTAATTTCTCTCACTATTTTATTTTTTTTTTAGGGGATATCTGGGATAATTTCCTTTAATTTAAAAATTTTGTAAGGAAAATAAGTACTTTTTCCTTTTTATTCTTCCTTTTTATTTTGCGCAAATACTCTTTATTTGTGTTCCCCTATGGGCAGATCGAACCTATTCCAAGTATTATTAATCGATTCAAATTGATTCTGCAAGAACTATTTGGCTACTAATATGTATATGTAACAACCAATACAAATTGTTTTTGTAATCATTATTTGGTCACCAATATACACAAATTAGTAGCCAATACCTAATTTTTAGTTGCTAAATCATATAAAATGTAATAAGATTTACCATAATATTAAAATTAGTAGCCAGTAATTATTTCGTTCCTAAAAGATATTCTTCAGCAATAAAAATTTTATTGCCACACTGCAGCAGTGCGGTTGCTAAAGTAGGACAATTATTGCAACCATTTAAAAATTATTACGACCAATAATTTGATTGCTAAAAGGTAATATATTACCAATCAAATTACTGCAATCAACTATTTTGTTCCTAAAGATATTCTTTGGCTATAAAAATTTTATCGCTGCAATGTGGTCACAAAAACAGGACAATTATTGCAGCCACTTTAAAATTATTTTGTCCAATAATTTGATTGCTAAAAGACAATCTATTTCCAATCACATTATAGAAATCAATTATTTCATTTTTAAAAGATATTCTTCAGTAATAAAAGCTTTATTGTCACAATGTGGTTGCTAAAATAGGATAATTATTACAACCATTTAAAAATTATTAATTTGATTCTAAAAGGCAACCCATTACCAACCAAATTATTGCAATCAACTATTTCATTCCTAAAAGATATTCTTCAGCAGTAAAAGTTTTATTGTTGCAATGTGGTCGCTAAAACAAGACAATTATTACAGCTATTTAAAAATTATTAAGACCAATAATTTGATTGCTAACAGGCAATCTATTGCAAACCATATTACAAAAATCAATTATTTCATTTCTAAAACATATTCTTCATCAATAAAAACTTTATCATTGCAACATGGTCACAAAAACACATTAGATAAGACAACTATTTGTAGCCATTTCAAAATTATTTCGACTAATAATTTGGTAGCTAAAATGTAATCTATTATCAACCAAAATGGTGTGGTCACTATATATGCAATTATAGCAACCATATTAATATTACAACGACCACGGCTTTCTAAATTAGCAGTGAAATTTTTTTGGTTAATTATTTGATTTTTAGTGATCAATTTTGAATGATCGCTAAACATATATTTTCAGTGTCTAGATTAATAACTCGTCATTGGACACCTTGCATAGCTACTTTGTTGTGACCAATTGTGACCAATCTTATTTTGGTTGCTATATGTTTTAGCAACCATTTTTTGACTTTTAGCGACTACCAATAATTATTGCTCAAACCATTTTTTCTTGTAGTGGGGGACAATCTCTAGCCCCCTAAATCTAACTTGCGAGGTGCACACAAGCTCGAATTTCAACATTCCCATGTTCATTCTCTTCAAAGTCGATAAGAAAATGATGTTAGTGAAGCTATCATTATCGATCAACACCTTTTTGACTTCAAAGTTGGTTATTTCAACAAACACAACCAAGGGGAAATCTAGTTTGTTGTCAACCCTCTAATTCTCAATGTGAGAGAGTTTTGCATTGGAGAAAGAGATTGATTCCGTATTGATTGAAAGTTGGAAGACTATTTTGATTGGGGTAGATTTGGTTGAATCCAACCTCCTTTGGTTTTACCTTTTTGCGGATTTGGAGTCGTCCCTTAGTTGGGCCTCCAGCAATGGTGTAAATCACTTCCTTAATGGGTGGGTGGGGATCATGCGCAAGTTTGTTTCCTTTATGTTTTTTCCTTAGGCTAGTTGACTTTTCTCTATAGGAAGTCTAGTAAGTTATGCCCACTTCTTGTCTTTCTTTTTTATCAAAAAATTTCTTCAAGTGCCCTTGTCCAATGAGTCTTTCAATCTCCTCATAAAGATTGAAATAATCCTCCGTATCATAACCTTTTTGCTTGTGGAAGTGGCAGTATTTCTTGGATCTTGTGATGGCTTCAGTCTCAGTCAGGTTCCTGGGTATTTTAAAGTGGTTGTCATGCTGAATGGCAAACAACATCTCCATTTTAGAAGTGTTGAGGGGAGTATCATTGTGGAGAAAGAGATTGATTCCGTATTTATGCTGTTTGTCATCTTTTTTTTTCCCTATCTTCTTTTTGCCAACTGGATTTTCATATTTGAGCTTGTTCATGTCCTCTTGTGACATGTACCTCTTCGCAAGGTCGAGCAACTCCTCTATTATCTTGGGTTGTTCTCTAACCAAGGCGTTGATGTATCCCTTATGGTGAAAGCTTAAAAAGAGCACATCGATTAGAAACTCGATTTAGGGACTATCAATTTTTAAAACCTCAGTGTTGAATTTGGTGAAAAAGTTGCAAAGGGACTCATCTTCATTCTATTTAACAGTCTGTGAGTGGGAATAGGAGAGCTTTACCTTCATTTGACTAGCAAGCTAGTGGAGGAACTTGTCACATAGCTGGTCATATGAGTATATCGACGTTGATTCCAATTTCACAAACCAATCGACTGCAATTCCTTGGAACATAGTAGCCAGTATCTTAGCGTGGATGTACTTGTTGTGCTTATGTAGTTCTATCATTTGCTCAAATTATAGTAGATGCTCGTTCAAGTTTGATGAGCTATCATATCTGGGTAACCTAATAGGAACCTTGGCATTAATAGCAATGCACTCATTGATTATCTCTTACACAAATGGTGACTCCCGCTATTATAGAAGTTGAGAAGTACAATCATAGTGAGGGCTCATCTTAGAGTTCCTCTGCAAAATTTCTTTCAATTGTTGGTTCAACTATTGTACTTGGTGGGATACTTTTTTCCAATTTTTCCAATTAGCTTGAGACATGTTTCTGTTTGTCTAGGGACTCGAACGCTTGACCTTATCATGTTGTGGGGCTTGAAGAGGTTGACCATAGTGATCATTTGAATTTGCAACTTCTTCTTGGGGGTAATGTTGGGCTTTTTCCCTTAGGAATTACCTAGGATTATTTTTTCATCGAGTGGGAGGTCACTTAGCTATCGGTTGGCCCCTTCCTTCTCTCAGAGACCTCTTCTCATGCTGAGATGGTTGGGGGTTGACACTAGTAGTTGGTCTGGATTGGCTATTATGTCTGTTGAGGGCAGCTGATAGTTGAGCAAAAATTTAGGCAAGTATCTGCTTGCTTATCAGCTGCATGAGTTGTGACATAGTTAGGGTGATCACTTGTTCTAGCTAAGCTGGGTCCTACCATATTTGGTTCTTATTGGGGTCGAGGATGAGGGGTTGGGAATCTTCTATTTTTTTTCTTTCAGAAGTAACTTGTTTAGTCTTAACTATTTTTCTCAGTTACAAACTCAAGTTTCCCACAAATGACACCAAATGATGAGGGTGTGAATTTTTAGAGATAAGTTGGGTTAAAGTTCAATTTGATCGACTAAGTGGGAGGTTAATAAAAATGCTTGATGATATAGTAGGGTCAAGTTTTATAACCAATAACAAACATAAGGTTTGCTAAGGGGCCCTCAATTAAAGCAATTTAACACTTAAGTTAGTATATATCAACTAGAATATAAAGAAGCAGAGTGAAGGCTTTGAGTAGTAATACGAGCATACTTTGTTGAAGGCTGGCGATGGGGTATTTATAGCTTCTTGGTGTGGTTGACATGTCTATTATGCCCTTGTTGTACATTAAGGGCCTTTATCCTCGCATGAGGACCTTTAAGTCATTCAATGCGGATGCGGTAGAGAGGTTGTCGCGTCTATTTGTCCTTGATGATCAAGATAAATACTTATCTGTGAGCCATCCGCTTAGATTTCAGTTGACAAAATATCACTTTGTTATATTCAAGTGTCTCCCTAGCAGAGTGCTGAATAATACATCCCCAGTGGTGGTTGACTATACTTTAGTTGATAGGGGCGAGTGCTAATGCTTGCATTGGTGGATAATATGGTCAATAAATTAGACTCGGTCAATAAAGTGGTTGGCACACAGCCAATTGTGCTTACTAGGTCATTGGGCTATTTCACATCGTATCTTTTATCTGGTCGAGGGTTATTGAATTGGACTTGTTAGACTATCCCATATCATCATTAATATGAAGTCAAGTCAAAATTCATGGATTGAGTTAACAACCTAGATATAACTACTATAATGTTTAATTATTTTGTATCACTTCCAGCTAAAGTTTAGCAATAGCAATTTTTTTGAGGTTTGTTGACACTGTAAAATAAATTTGTAAGGTTTAAAATAAATTTGTAGGGCTTACTTAATCAGTATGAAATAAACAAGTAGAGTCAAATAAATCAAACTAAATATTTGGTACTTTATTTTTGTACAAATTATAGCTATTTTCTTAAATTATATTTAATTTAATTAGATTCAGTGTTTTTAAAATAAAAAATTATATCAATGTCTATTAGTGTGCAAATTATAATTATTTCTTAATTATACCTAATAAATTTGAGTAATTTAAAGATATCAATTTATAATAAGGGCCACTTATTATAAAGTACCAAAACTACTTTTCATTTTCAAAATCAGTCCCTATTTAATTTTGTAAACAATGCACTCCTAACTTCATGTAAAAGTTTATAGATCACTCCCAATACTTTCAATTTGGCAAAAATACCCTTTAAGTATAAATTTTTTCCTATTATGTTTTTTACTTCTTCTCTATCCACACAACCAAACACCCTTTATTTTCTTTCCCAAACACTAAACCCTACTATTAGAAAAAAAAAAGGAGACAAAAGCAAAGTGAGCTTGACAACACATACGTGGAGCTTGACGATGCAACCATAATAAAAAAAGGATGCAAAAGCAAAGCCATATACTTTGTTTGCTCTATCTATGTACTTTATTTATGTTGAAAATATACTGCTAGTGCATGAAGAGATCCATGAGATATCAGTGCTTTTTAGTACTTCGTTAAGGTGATTTATACTTGATTTTAGAGTATATATACTTCATGATGGCAATTATATACTTAATTTCCATATAAAATGTACTAGCAATTACTTCAATAGATGGTGTGAGATATCAATATTTTAGCACTCCACTAAGGGAGATTTTGACTTGATTAACAGACATATGCGCTTTATTACAATAAATATGTACTTGATTCCCATTGAAAATGTAATAGCAGTAGCTTGCAAAAAGTGTACTTCAAAATAAGCCCATATATACTTCTTTTGTTCTATTTTTGTACTTTATTTATATTGAAAATATACTACCAGCACGTGAACAGATGCATGAGATATTAGTACTTTAGTACTTCACTAAGTGAAATTAATACTTGATTTTTGGATATATGCACTTTATTTTGGCAATTATGTACTTAATTTCTTGAGTTTTGTACTGATAGTGATAAATATGAGTTTGTTCCATATTTTGCCTTTTGTTTTATGAGAATAAACAACCAGAATTCTAAAATTATGTGTAACGGATACACACATGTTAAAGTATTTAAGAGATAACTACTAGCATTCAATGAGCTAAGTTATCATTTGTAATAGTGTAAAATATAATTGTACATTCAAAGTTGTGAACACATAAGCATTTGATGATCATATCCATCCTATAACCCGTACAAATATGTACTTCAATTGGTGTGATAGTCTCACAAATATTGTACTTGAATCTCGCTTCAATTATTATAGATTAAATTTTCAATTGCACAAAGTATACTTCAAAATAAACCCATATATACTTTGTTTGTTCTATCTATTTACTTTATTTATATTGAAATTATACTAATAGTGCATGAAGAGATGCTGGATATATCGGTGTTTTAGTACTTCACTAAGTGAGATTTGTACTTGATTTTGGGATATATGTACTTCATTTTTGCAATTATGTACTAGATTTCTTGATTTTTGTACTAACAGTGATAAATTTGAGTTTCATTCCATATTTTACTTTTTATTTCTTGAGAATAAACAACCAAAACTCTAAAAATGCATGTAATATTAGTATGGTATAGATACAAATGTGTTAAAGTAGTTAAGAGATAACTACTAGCAGTCAATAAATTAAGTAATCATTTGTGGTAGTGTAAAGTATCTTTATGCATTCAAAGTTGTAACACAATGAGCATATTTGTCCTATCACCAATACAAATACTTAGAGCAATTAGTCTAATAGTCTAAACAATATTGTACTTTACCTCACCAAAACTTTAAATAGAATTAATTCTTCAATTGTACAAAGTATACTTCAAAATAACTTCATATATACTTTGTTTGTTTGGTTTTTATACTTGATTTTTGATACATATACTTCAACTTGCTACAACCTTAATAGAACTAATTCTTCAATTGCATAAAGTGTATTTCAAAATAACCCCATCTATACTTTGTTTATTCCATCATTGTACTTGATTTTCTGCATAATTGTACTTAACCTCACTATAATTATTATAGATTAGTTCTTTAATTGCATAATGTGTGCTTCAAAACAACCCTATACATACTTTATTTGTTCGATTTATGTACTTGATTTTCCGTATATTGTACTTCACCTTGCTACTTTAATGGAACTTGAGTTTTGTTTCATATTTTTCTTGAGAATAAACTCTAAAAAGACGAGTAATATTAGTAAGGTATAGATACAAATGTGTTAAAGTAGTTAAGAGATAACTACTAGCATTCAACAAATTAAGTGATCATTTGCGGTAGTATAAAGTATCCTTATGCATTCAAAGTTGTGCATACAATGAGCATTTGATGATCATATCTGTCCTATCACCCATACAAATGCTTAGAGCAATTTGTCTAATAGGCTAAAAAATATTGTACTTAACCTCACTAAAACTTCAAATAGAACTAATTCTTCTATTGCACAAAGTGTATCTATACTTTGTTTGTTCGATTATTGTACTTAATTTTTCACATAATTGTACTTAACCTCACTATAGCTATTATATATTAGTTCTCCAATTGTAGAAAATGTACTTCAAAGCAACCCTATATATGCTTCATATGTTAGATTTATGTACTTGATTTCTCAAAAATTATGCTTCCCCTTGCGACAACTTTGCTAGAACTAATTCTTCTATTGCACAATGTGTACATCAAATAATCCAACATATCTTCATTTGTTCAATTTTTGTACTTAATTTCCCGTGTATTGTATTGAACCTCACTGCAACTATTATAGGTTGACTAACGATACAAAGTGTTTTTCAAAATAACCCTACCTATATTTAATTTGTTATATTTATGTGCTTGATTTCTAGCATGTTATAGTTAACATCACTACAACTTTAATGGAATTAATTTTTCATTTGCACAAAGTATACTTCAAAATAACATCTGTACTTCATTTGCTCGATTTATGTACTTGATTTTCAGTATATTATACTTTTTCTCGCCATAACTTTTATAATTCAAATTGACTGCATCTGTACTCTATTAATTTGACTTATGTACTTGATGTATAGAATTTTGTACTTAACATCTACATTAGCATTGCCAAGAAAAATATTGAACCATATTAACATTCAATATCAACAAAATAGTCTAAATTAATCTCCAATGTCAACAAAATTCAAACTTAATCATTTTCACTACTTAAAATGATGTATGCCATATGCTTTGATCCCATCTTAGATTTCACATTCTCCAATGTAGTATGAAAATATTGAGCAAAGTAATGAGAGCAAACCTCAATTTGTCTTGCTATTTCTGCTATCAAATACAGAAAAATTAGTACATAGTACCACTTATAGTAATGTCCACTGAAATATTAATATTTTGTAGTATAATTGCTTGTACAATATACTTTTCATACTTGATCCTATTTTCCCAAGAAACCAGAATATTATCAAATGAAAAGCACCCAAATTTCATCAAACGTTCAATCCAACAATGCCATTGTTAGACTAGATTAAACATATCAAATTAGTCTTTCTTTCTTCTTTTTTGTGTCTATGTATGAGAAGCATAAATTGAGAAAAATGAAGCACAAACCCATGCATTTTAAGTACAAAATAGGGTTTTCTAGATAATTTTAGTGTATAATTTCAGTTTTAAGAAGTTTAAACCCCAAAAAAATGAAGTACAACTTCACGTCTTTCAAGTACAAATAAGAAAATTTCAGATATTATAACAAAAATCTTATATATAATAAATGGGATCAAGTTTTTAATAACTAAAACAAGAGTTCAAACAAAAAAATATAAGAAAATTTATCTACAAGGCTATTGAAAAGGGGAAAATTATAGGCAATGAAAGAAAGAAGAATCCATGAAATGAGCAGCAGAAAACACCATTTGAAACTTAAGCACCCATACCTTTATTCTCCTCTTTCTCTTCTTCACACCTTGTTTGCACTCTTTTTCTTCTTTGTCTCATCTTTGCGCCTTTTCATCTTCGTCCCATTTTGTCTTCACATCTTTTCTTTTTGGAAAACGAAAAGTTGCATTCATTGTTGTAGAAAAGAAGCATTATTCTGGAATAAAAAATTGTGTTGCTTTTTTTGGCCAATTCTTTTGTTGTTTTAACTAAGTACAATAGCATTTAAGTTTTTCTCAAAAAATAAGGGAGTGATCCCTAAACTTTTACAAAAACCAGGGAGTGTAGTGTTTAAAAAAAAAAATAAATGGGGAGTAAAGTGAAAATGGAAAGTAGGTGTGGGTATCTAATCTTAATTAAATCTATCATAATTTTTCTTTTGTTTGAAACAATCTATCTTAATTAGTCAAACATTTTTTTATTTGTTTGATTATTTTAGTTTGTTACATAATGAGAACCCAGAGCGAAAGAATTGGAATTAAGGAATAAATTATTTTAGAACAACAGAGATTTGGAAATTCCAAATATAGCTGGAAATTTTGAATAGAGTAAAACACAGTAAAAAAATAAAAGAAATACACATGGATTTATAATGGTTTGGCAAGCCTATATCTACTACCTAAGCTCTTCACTTAGGATTTTAATATGCAAATTTTATTAATAATTCCAAAGAGAATTAGTACAAATAAGTGAAGTGAGGAGATAATTAAGGATCCATAATTTAAAACCAAAATAATGCAAAATTAACTTTCTGTCTCCAAACCCAAGATCATTCATAATGTCACAAATTAGGATCTAAAGACAAGAAGACTACCTTTGACGTATAAACAAGTTGTTGATGTAGATCTTCAGTGGACTCTTCCAAATCAGTGGATTCTTCTTAGATCCATTTTCTCTACACTCGAACTCCTTAACCTAGCAACTTTTGCTCATCAAAAGGCCCCCTAAATAGTCCCAATTTGGCCAGAAACAAGAGAACAAATCTACCCAATGGTCACCTAAGGTTTTTCTTCAAAATTGGCCAAGAGATAGTTCTATTCTCCAATTCTAAGTTTCCCAAGTGTGAAGCCTCTAATGTTGATCCACACACCAAGGAATAACTCTCAAATCCTTGCACACTTTGCTAGAGAAGAGATGAGGAAAAAGATGATGGAGTTGGCATTTTTACGAGAGAGGTATGAGAGAATATTGTCGGTAATTACTCAACACATGAGTTATGCTACCTTGAGAGGATGCTTGGACTCTCATATGGCCTGCCACTATGTGCTTTTATAGTGTGAGTAGGAAGCTTTAGGAAGCTTCCTTTGTATCTTCTCCATATGAGGTAACTAGCTAGATTCAAAATCTAGTTTGGATTGCATTCTAATTTCTCAAATTGTAACCCTTATCCTTCGAATTAAAATGGACCCTTCCATTTTATTTCTCTCCAATTTTTTTAATCTCCTAATTAATCAAATTAACTCTTTAATTTAATTAATATCAACTTAACTCTTTAAACTTGTTAACTTAACTCCTTAGCTAATTAATTTAGTTCTTTAAGTTAATTAAAATCAACTTAACTCCTTAAATTGATCAACTTAACTTCTTAACTTGACTTTTGACTATTTAAATTTATCACATGACACTAGTTAAATTAACTCCTTAATTTAATTGGCTTAATTTAACTCTTTAAATTATCCAGATTAATTTAATATTTAAATTAATCAAGCTAAAGTGACTAGTTATAATTATTTAATTTACTCTCTTCATTTTTATGGTAAAAATCATCATTTGAATTTTCTAACTCCCTTGAAAATTCCTCCTATCAAACAAGAGTTTCCTTAAGCATTTTGTGTGTGACCTATTAGGTTCACCAATTCATTAGACATGGGCTCACAACTCTTTGTGATATTTTGAATATAAAATATTTGAATTAGTTTACACTCTTTTAAACTAATAACTTTGTCAATTAATCTCCATTAATTTAAGAGTACCTAATCTCTATAGTTGATGTCTAGCAACAAGCCCATGAAGCACAATGAATTGGATGAATGAATTATCTCAAGATGAAACATTATAGCATATGCTTACCATGCAAATATGGTCTTTCCATCTCCTATCTCCCAAAAGAGGCCTCGAACAAGATATTTGCCAGCACCCTAATAGCCTTGATAACTATATCTCTATATCAAATGCTCAATTCTTTTTATGACCTCAACTTTGGAAAAACATTTTTTAAATTATCATACTACCTTGTGCAAGGATTTCTTAGAATCAATCATTATAGAATACATAGGAAATGCACTTGTTTTTCTCAATAACAAGGAAACGAATCCTATCTTAGATCTCACAAACCTCCATACTTTGGTAGCTTATGCCCAATCTAAACCTCGAATGGTCAACTGTGTGGTCAGGACCAAGTTAAAGTATAAGGACCTAAGTGCAAGGTTTCTGCAGATCCTCAAGTCTAGAAACTAATTATACGCACTATCGTCAGTTTTGAGAACTTATCACTACTGATATGCCACTATAACTATTTAGTGGATTCTCAAATTAGGCCATTAGTGTACTTGTTCACTAATAAGCACTCACTAACATGCATTCTTTTCTAACATAAATTGCCCATGAAATGGGGTAATATTCAACTCTTTGGAGTATATATTTTTAGTGCAAGTCTATCAAAATCTTAGATGTCCTTTCTTAAAAGATTCTACAACTTTGAATATTTAAAATCATGACCATAGAGCTTGTTTCATCTCATAGTCTTGTATGATTTATGGGTTTCAACCAAATGCTAGTGAAGTATATAAATGCATAATATAAAGATGGCCATTTTATTAAAGTATCATTCAATCAATATTATTTTACAGGTGAAATAGTATATACATATATTCCAATCTTAATTGGTTGTGGGGCACTATTCCAACAATTTTCCACTTGCCTTAGAGCTAATTCCCCATTGTCTTTAAGCCCATCTTCTCAAGATATCTTTTAAAGACTTTTCACAATTGGTAGGTTTTGTTAGTGAATCTACTATATTATCTTCCAAGGCTTCTTTCTCTGCTTGGATGTTGTCTCTATCAATGTGTTTAGATCACCGATGAGATCTTGCTCTTTTGCTTGCGCAATTACCCTATTGTTATCATAGAAGCAACTATTAGCTTTTCAATGCTAGGCCTTACTTCCAACTCTTGAATAAAATTTTGCATCCAAACACCTTCTTTTACAGTTTTTGAAGCCATAATATATTCTACCTTAGCGGTCAAATCAATCGTGGTCTTGTTTGGAAATCTTCTAACTTACTACACTACCATTGAGATAAAATATAAATCCTGAGGTGGATTTAAAGTAATCTTCATATGATTGGAAACTAGAATTGGAAAACCCTTCAAGCTTCAATTCTCCATTGTTGTATGCTAAAAGCAAATCCTTAGTTCTTCTTAAGTACTTAAGGATTGCTTTTATGACTTTCTAATAACTTTCCCTTGGATTTAACTAGTTGTGGTTCTTAACACTTAGAGTGTGCGCTACATCCGATCTTGTATGTTGAATGGCATACATTATGCTTTCTATGGCAAACATATAAGGTATGCGGGACATTCTTTTTCTCTTATCTTCAATCTTAAAGTCATAGACTTAGAGAGATGAAGACCATATCCCATAGGAAGAAATCCATTCTTGGTTACTTTCATACTAAACCTCTTTAGTATCTTGTTAATGTATAATATTTGGGAGAGCCCTAACATTCTCCTTAAATCTATCTCTATATATTCATATTTGCAATACGTAGGATACTTCTCCCAAATCCTTCATGAAGAATTATGAAGATAACCATACTTTAGTATACTCTAACACTTCTTTCTCATTCCCAATGAGAAGAATGTCATTAACATAAAGCATAATAAACTATATCAAACTACCACTAACCTTTTTAAACACACATGATTCATATACATTTTTGACAAAGTAAAATGATTTGATTGTCTTATCAATATGTATGTTCTAATTTTGGGATGCATGCTCTAGTCCATAAATGAACTTATGGAGTTTACTAACCTTTTGCTCACTCCATTTTGATGTCAAACCTTGTAGTTGCTCCATATAGATTTCCTCATCAATGTTTCCATTAAGAAAAGCGGTATTTACATCCGTTTGCCAAATTTCATAGTCATAATAAGCGGTTGTGGCAAACATAATCCTTATAGACTTAGGCATAGTGATTGGTGAAAAGGTTTGCTCAAAGTCAATATCGGGTCTTTATGTGTAATCTTTTAGCACAAGTCTAGCCTAAATGTTGTTACCTCTCCATAAACTTCTAGCTTTTGCTTGTAGATCCACTTGTGACCAACGGGTACTTTACCCTATGGTAGATCTACTAAAGTCCATATTTTATTGGAGTACTTGGAATTTATTTTGGATTTCATGGTCTCAAGCCAATATCTCAAATCTATATCTAACATAGCTTCCTTATAAGTCTTTGGATCATTATCTATTTAGCATATTTCATGAAGGAATCCAAAACTTTTGGGTTGCTTCTTGATTTGGTCCGATCTTTTAGGAAGTTCTGTGTTTGGCTTGGGATTGTCCTTTGTTTCTATCACTTGTGTGATAAATTGATTATCTTAAACTTCATCAAATTCAATGATTACACCATTTCTATCTAATAGAAACTCATTCTCCAAAAGATGGCATTTCTTGAAATAATAATCCAAAGGCCCTTTTAGGTATTTCATAAATTTGCACAAGGTAGATCATACATCCAACTTGTCTCCCATTAATATTTGACATATGCAGGAGACCCCCAAACTTTTAAATAGGAATAAGAGGGTGCTTTATCATGCTATATCACATGCAATGTCTTTGGCATTGACTTTGAAGGTATTATATTTAGTATCTTTATCACCTTTTCTAAGGCAAATTCCCAAAAAGCGATAGGACATCAATGAAGTTCATAGTAGAATGCACCATGTTCAATAATATGAGATTACTCTTTTCAGTTACTCTATTATGTTGGGGTGTGTCGGGTGGATTCTATTGTGAGAGAATCCTATTCTCTTTTAGATAACTCAAGAATTCGACACGTAAGTATTTCCTTCATTGATCCGATCGAAGAGTTTAATACTAAGTCCTTGTTACTTTTCTACTTTATTCTTATACTCTTTGAACTTTTCAAAAACATCAAACTTGTACTTCATAGGATATACATATTTAAATTGAGTGTGATCATAGTGAAGGTAATGAAGTCAAAATAGCTTCCTCTTACACTAACTCTTGTGGCCCACATGCATCCATATGGATTAAATATAAAGGACTTACAATTTGTTCTACTTGTCCTACAAAAAGTGTTTTGGTCATTTTTCCTCTTAGACAAGATTCATAAATAGTAAGTTTCTTTATGCCACTAACATTTAGTTCTTTGAGGGTTTTTATCTTGTTCATCCTATTTTTGGAAGTATGTCTAAGTCTTGCATGCCAAAGATAGGCATCTTCTTGGTTATCTAACCTTTTTTTATTACTTTGAATGTGCATAAGTGCTGGTTGGGAATTTAATATGTATAATCCATTGCTTGAAGTACCATATGCAATCAAAGAACCATTCTTTATTGCTTTCAATTTTCCATCACAAATTAAAAAATCATATCCTTCAGGATCTAAGATAGGAATTGAAATAATATTCTTAATAAGATTAAGTACATAATGGCAAGGATCTAAAATGATAAAAGAATTCCCCAAGTCTAACTTGACAATTCCTTCAATCTTGGCAGCAACTTTTGTGCCAGTTCTAAGGTATAAGATCATATTCACATCACTAAGTGTCCTTTTTCTTTCCATCCCCTGTGACCAATTATAAAGATGAAAATCATATGCAATATCAAATACTCATGATGAATAATTTGTAGTTAAGTGCAATTTAAAGAATAACATACCTTTCCTAGGAGTTGCAAGGTACTCATTGCAGTTGAGCTTCTAATAGCATGTTTCGCCTAATAGAAACATCTAGCATCCCTTTTGTCCTCTTTGTTTTTCTTAACTCCTCGAAGGCTTCAATGGTTGCTTTCTTTTCAAAGAAGAACCTTTCTTTTTCTTATTTCTCTTCTTTCTACCTTTAGGGCTTTTAGACTTGGAGGTGGATACGAGCATTAAAGGCTTGTTTCATAATCACCTCAGTAGTAACCAGCATGATAATCAATTCGTTAATCATCACCTCTTATTTTGACATGTTGAAGTTCATAACGAATTGATCAAATGAGCTTGGCAATGATTATAGGATCAAATCCACATAAAGGTTGTTGTCCATAACCACGCCTAATTAGGCAAGCTTTCTAATAAGCCCAATCATTTTGAGCCCATGATCGTGTACACTTGCCCTTTCAACCATTCTTGTTCTAATGAGCTCTCTTGATGGTGAGTATCATTCATGCCTTGATTGCACTTCATATAACTCTTGTAATGGTAAATGAATCTCAAAAGCACTTTTCATGTTCTCAAGGGATTTTTGGAGCTCATTAGACATTGGCACCATGATAAGGCAACAAGTTTATAGATCATTGTCTACCCATTTTATGAATGCTTCGTGGGCCTTATTGTTGGCCTTTTCACCAAGTGTATCTAATGGACTTTGAGTGAGGACATATGTGCTTTTTACAAAGTCAACAATAATCTTGAGATTTCTTAGCCAATCATGATAGTTAGGCCTAGTGAGTTTATTGGTTTCCAATATTATGTTTAGTAGATTCTTTGCTACTGATTGAGATTTCAACAAATGTACAAAAATGAGAAAGAGAATATAAGCATTTGATTGAATTTTGATATGAGAAACATGTTTATGGATTTTTCAAGCATGATTTGTTCCCACTATTTTATCAAATTTCACACCCTTTTAGGAATTTGGGAAATCTCATTCCCTTAGTGAGAAATCAAGGTCCTAATGCATCATTTGTGGACCCATGACTCATAAGACATCCACCAATGATCTTAAGGTCAGTAAATTTTACTAATTACATATCTATACAATCCTTGATTTTTTTTTGCCTAACTTTTTGTATAAACCCACACTTATGTAACATCTATGTTACTTGGAGTTAAGTTGTACCTCCCAATCCCTCGTTCACTATAGGCTCAACTATGATCATTACATGACTTGTGAGACAATGATAGAGTTAGTCTTATATTAAAGTGCATCTCATGCTAAGGAATGATCACAACTTTTCTCCAATAAAGCATCATACGACTCGTGTGCCAACACTAACTTAGGGTAGCTTCTCATGTTATTTTCCTATTGGTAGAAGGTTAGGGTTAATTAAAACTCTTTTTAATTTATATCCAACTTGACTTAATATTTTATTAACTTAGACTCCTCTAAGTTGAGGGATTTATGTTTTGTTTTAAAAGATCTCATCAACTTTTTATCTTTGCTTATTTAGGTTCTATGTCCTAACCATTCATTACTATACATCAAGAGGATAAAGAAAGTATAAATAAGTAAATAAACCTAGCATGTATCTAACAATGGAATGACTATGAGCCTTAATCAAATAATGCACTTAGAGTCATAGGTGTAGCATTTAGTTAATTTTGGGTGGGTTTAATCAAATTAATGGATCCTATCTATTGCATAAATATATTCTATACATTCATGAGTCTTCAAGCCTTCTTGACTCATATTGGGCTCCTTTTTGGACTCCTTGCAACAATTACAAAATAGAAATCCTCACCTCCTAAGAGTCTTACTCTGATAACAGTTACAAGATTTGAAGCAAGAGGCATGCAAGCCTCATTTATTTACATCCCATTCAAAACAACTTTGAATTTAAATAAAATAATTAAAGGCCTATAATCATCTCCATTCATCCATCATCCATTTAACAATTGAATAAATAATAACACATAAATTTACAATCAATTTATTAATTAAAAATTTATCTCATAAATAATTAATAAGAAACAAAATTTAGCATAACTCTTAAGCATCTCAATTTTGCATCAGCTTGAAGATTGCACTTAGATTTTATTTTAAAAGTAGGCAAAAATGACCAATAATTTTTTGATCACTTGCACAATAATTGTGCATCCTAACTATGCAAGAAAAATAATTTGAATCAAACAAATAGGACCAAAACAACTTTGAAACAACCAAAATAGCTGTCTCGATAGCTTGTTGCTTGTGGTTGCCTGCCCAAGTGTGCAGTAGGCATGCTCTGCATGCACCCACTATGTGCTAGGCTAGACAGCCTGGCGGTAGTGTCACCCAGGCAACCAAGCTGACTGTCAAGTAGATTTTTTCCCTTTTTTGTTTTTTAAATTTTATGTTCCAAAATTTATAGATGCTTCCACAATATCTTTTCATGCATAATTTGCTAATGTTCTGGATTAAATACCCTTTTAAAATAGAAAATAAAGTGTCTAGAAAGTACTAAAATTCAAATCTAAAGAAAAAATGATATTCTTTAAAAATCTCCAATTGTAATTAATTAGATTAGATTTAAGAATAGCCAAAACACCTTAAAACTATTAACAACATGCAATATCATTATACAACATATTTTTTAATGCTAAATTAATATTTAACATCATAACATTTGAACAAAAACTCATGCTAACATATGAATTAACAATTAACTACAGAATGACATATTTCATTCAAACATATCACATGCCACATTCGTAATCTCTAGACTCTTAAATTCATCAATTGAATTAAGAATTTGGAGATTTTGAATCAATCTATCGTATGAATTAAATCAAAAATCCAAAATTTAACATGAAGATGGTTGAAATACCACTTGAAGTGAAGAGATAGGTAAGGATCCATAATTTAAAACAAAAAATAATGCAAAATGAACTTCCTATCTCCAAACCCAGGACCATTCATCATGAAAAAAATAGCATTTAAAGACAAGAAGACTACCTTTGATGTATAAATAAGGTGTTGATATTGATTCCCAATGGACTATTCCAAATCAAGATCTACTTTATCCTTTTATTGGATCTATTTTCTCTACGCTAAGAAATTCTTAATCTAGCAACTTTTGCTCATCAAAAGGCCTCCAAAATAGTCCTAATTTGTTTGAAAATAGGAGAAAAATTTTTCCCAATGGTCGCCTAAAGTTTTTCTCCAAAATCAGTCAAGAGGCGGTTCTATCCTCCAATTCTGAGCTTCTCAAGTGTGAAGCCTCTAATGTTGATCCACAAACTAAGGAAAAACTCTTAAATCGTCACACACTTTGCTAAAGTAGAGATGAGGAAGAACATGATGGAGTTTGCATTCTTAGGAGAGTAGCATTAGAGAATATCATAGGTAGTTACTTGTCACATGAGTTGTGCTATCTTAAAAGGGAAGAATGATGCTTGGATTAAACTCTCATATGCCAACCACTATGTGCTTCTATAGGGTGAGTAGGAAGCTTTAGGAAGCTTCCTTCATACCTTATCCACATATGCCAACTATCTAAATTCAAAATCTAGTTTGGATTGGATTCTATTTTCTCAAATTAAAGTCATTATCTTTCCAATTAAAATAGACCCTTTCATTTTATTTCTCTCCAATTTATTTAATCTCCCAATTAATCAAATTAACTTTTTAATTTAATTAATATTGATATAGGATAGTCCAAGAGGCCCATTTAGCCTAACAGGCCCAGCATCAGTTCTGAATTGCCCAATAGGCCTAACACATTCAACAACAATTGTTTGGTTGAGTGTGTGGTAACCGACTTCACTTAACATGAATCTTCATCCATTCCAGCATATTTTTCTTTCTATGTAATTGACCAGCACAGCCTGTTTGATTGATATATCGACCTGGGAACTCACTCTAGTATTGACTCAGATCAACACCATATTTATTACTCTGACAGGTAGCATACCTCCATATTAATGGCGTGTGATAGCCGGTATAATGGCTGCCACCAACTTTGGTAGGGAGGCACCTATCAGAGATATTGTTCACCATAGAAAATAGGAGATGAAACCATCTAAAATAGTATCGAGATTTGGATAACCATCAACCCCTTTGCAGGGACTAAAGTCTAATGCATTTGGTAAGGGCATCTTCAACAAATCGCATACTAGAAGAAAGCTATAAATATCTCATAGCTAACCACAATCCAAGTAATGCCAAATACACTATATGCTCTCCATACTCTATTCGATTAACTTATTTCAATCAGAACTGACTTGAGCATTTGAGTACCTTAGTTAGGGGTACCTCAGCTAGTTTAATGTGTTGTTGTAGATCTCAAATCTTGAGAAGAACATTATTGGATTGCTCGACCTCTCTAGTTGAATCTAACCCAAATAGTACCCTTTTACTATATACAATTTTCATCCTTATAATTTTTGGCGCTGTCTATGGGAACATCTTGAGATTACAATGAGAAAATGATAAAAGCACACAGAGCCACATCTGAAAGAGAGGAGAATAGGAGGTCCACATCTCTACCTCCCCCTCCACCTCAACAAAGTGCACACGCTCCAAGCCCCAGTACCCCGTAGGAGTAAGTGGTGGCATTAACCATGTCTTAATTAATGCAACTGATAAGCGAGCAAATTTCTGCTAAGACCTCAGCCCAGCTGTCCGCCGTGCTAAATAGGCACACCACAATGCTCGCCCCTGTCGCCTGTATCATCCCTCAGTCGGCTCTTCCAGAAGATAGGTGTCCTCGAGGCAGTTGTGGCTGCTAAGAATCTAGGCGATTGCCCACCCATTGTGAACCTAGCCCTAGACGCCTTCAAAAGGAAAGGTGACAACCAGAATTATGGGAAGAGATTGCAAACTCAATGGATCATGTTTGACCTAATTGAGCCTCACAATGCGATAAAGTCAAATGCTCTAGATAGAGCTACAACAAAGATATTAGGGAATTAGTAGACCTCACAGCTCGGCCTATTTGAAACCTACAGTGTAATAGAGTCGAGCGTGTGAGGCTAGGCCTCGATCAAAATACCACCCTAGTGGATTGAGAGAAATGGGAGAAAGTGTCTTACCAAGTCCAATAGTTGAATAGGCACCTCAATGAGATCTTAAGGAGAAATACCGAAAGAGCATCTAACCCGAAGGGCCCTCTGAGATCTCGCTAAGATAGAGAATCTTCTTTTATCTAAGATAGTATCAATGAGCACATTGCTATCAATGCAAAGGTCTCAATTGGTCTACCAAGGTATGATGGATCGACGGACCCCAATGAACACCTAATGTAGTTTGATCATATGATGCAGCTGCATGGGCATAATGAGTACATCCATGCTAAAATATTGGTAACCACTTTCCAAAGTATAACACTTGTTTGGTTTGTAAAGCTTGAGCCATTGTTAATTTATTCTTATGATCAGTTGTGAGATAAATTTTTGCTCCAGTTTGCTAGTAGAAAGAAAGTGAAACTCCCTTACACCTATCTCCATATCGTAAAGCAGAGCAAAGGGGAGTCCCTTCGAGATTTCTTCACCAAATTCAACACGGAGGTTCTTAGGATTGATATCCCCAGGATGGAGCTCCTAATTAAAGTACTATTCTTAGGGCTTAGACACAAGGAGTGTGCCAATGCTTTAGTATAGGAATAGCTTAGGTCGATGGAGGAGTTGTTCAACCTGGCTAAGAGATATATAACATAGGAGGAGATGAATAGGCTCAAATTCGAATCCTCTAAAGTTGACAAGAAGAAAAAAGAAAGAGATGACCAAAAATATAAAGAGAGAGGTCAATCTCCCATAAAGCGATTCCATGACTATACACCTCTAAACATCCCAAGGAGGGAGGTTCTGTATGCCATCCAACATGATAACCTCTTCAAGAAACCTAGAAAGTTGATGGAGATTGAGGCAACAAAAAAATCTAAGAATTATTACCACTTTTACAAGCAAAAGGGGCACGGTACAGATGAATGCTTCAATCTCCAAGATAAGATTGAGAGGTTAATTAGACAGGGACACCTCAATAAGTACATAGCTATAAACTCCCAAGTCAAAAGGGGTAAATCCGATAGGACTCTTTGTAGAGAAAGGTTGGTTAGCCTTAGAAGGGAAGAAAAAGGAAAGAAACCTACGCACGAGGATCACCCACCCATTTGACGAGTTATTGATATGATTGCGGGAGGTCCCACTTGGGGGGACTCAAAATTTGCTTGAAGGAAAACTCAGAGGAGGCTCGAGTCAGCTAAAGCCACCCACATCGAGACAATATTCCATCTTACAATGAGTGCAGAGCTCATCTTATTCACTGATGATGACTTGGCACACCTCAAAGGTAGGAATGTTGATCGTAAAATAGATTATCTAATGGTAGTCTCTGTTGTGATTGCCAACTTCGAAGTGCGTAAGGTCTTGGTTGATAATGGCAGCTCAGCCAACATTATCTTTCTCTCTATCTTAAAAAGAATGAACATTGGCCCGCTAAAATTTGAATATGTGCGCATGCCACTGGTTGGATTTAGGGGATTAGAGATCATACTGGAAGGGTTAATCAACCTATCAACATCATTTGGAGAGGCTCCTAGAAGGAGGACTTTGATGGTAAATTACCTTGTGGTTGATGCTCTATTCACTTACAATGTCATCATAGGTTAACCCGCTCTCAATGACTTCCACGCAATTGTGTCCACCTATTACTTGAAGGTCAAGTTTCTGACCCCAGTAGGTACAGGGAAACCTTTATGCAACATAAAGGAGGCCTAGAGATGTTACAATATCTTGGTCAAGTCAAACGAGCAGAAAGCTTGATTGCAACTGAAGACCTTGGGGGACACTTCTGTAGCGGAACCTAAAGAGTCCCAAGCTAGCAAAAAATAGAAGTTTTAAGACACCAGAGTGGAGCCTGTTGGGGACTTTAAGACCATTGAGCTTGAACAGGAAAACCCCAACAAGACGACCCATATCGAAACCAACTTGGGTCTCCACTTGGAGTATCTTATGGTTGATTTTTTGAGAGAAAATATTTACATCTTTGCGTGGGAGGCATCCGACCTGCAGAGAATTGACCCCAATGTCATTATACACTACCTTAATGTAGACTCCTCATATAAATTGATCAGGCAGAAGATGAGGACGTTCAATGCGGATAGGGCACAAATCATCGAAGAGGAGGTTAGGAAACTCCTAAATACTGGTTATATTATAGAAATTCAATATCCCTCTTAGCTTTGTAATGTTGTCCTAGTTCTAAAGAATGAGGGGCAATGGTGGATATGTAATGATTTTATGGATTTAAATAAAACATGTCCTAAAGATCCTTACCCCCTGCCTTGGATAGATTTATTAGTTAATTCAGCTGCTGGTTATAAGTTATTGAGCATGATGGATGCATTTCAAGGCTATTATTAGATTTTCATGGCTCTAGAGGATAGGGATAAGACTTCTTTTGTGGTTCCAAATAAGCTATATTATTTTTTGGTCATGCCTTTTAGATTGAAAAATTCCAGAGCAACTTACCAGTAGCTCGTCAATTTCATGTTCAAAGAATAAATTAGTAAATCAATGGAGATTTATGTCAACGACATAATTGTCAAAATAGAAAAAGCTTAGGATCACTTGCTCAACCTCAGTCGCACTTTTATGATCTTAAGAGCCTTTGGTTTAAAATTAAACCCAAATAAGTGTACATTCGAAGTCCGAGGAGAAATATTCTTAGGTTACATGATCAGCTAAAGAAGCATTGAGGCCAATCCGCAAAAAATCTAAGCATTTCTTGACGTCACCCCTCTGAGAGTAGTTTGGGATGTTTAGAGGTTGGTTGGAAAGATTATAGCCTTGGGAAGGTTTATCACAAGATTGGCTTATAAAAGTTTACCTTTTTTCAAAATTCTCAGAATTGCCAAGAAATCGCGCTTTCAATAGATTGCGTAGTGTGATTAGTTGTTAGTCAAACAAAAACTGTACTTGGCCTCATCCCCCATGTTGGCATAACCTAAACTGGGCAAAGTACTTTGGGTATATTTGGCGATCTTGGCAACATTGATCAGCTTAGTACTGGTCTCGACTCGAGATGTCACCCATCAACCACTCTACTATTGTAGCAAGTCACTCCATAGGCTAGAGCATAATTACTTGGAGATCGAGAAATTTTCTTTAGCATTAGTGACTGTGACTCAAAAATTATGACCATACTTCTATTCTCATTCTATTATAGTATTGACTAACTAGCCATTGAAACAAGTATTGACAAAGTTGGATACATCTAGAAGACTGACCAAATAGGTAATCGAATTGGGAGAGTTTAATATTACTTTCCAGCTTTAAATAGCTATCATTGTGGAGCAAGTCGACCTACCCGAGAAGGATCCCGAGACCCCTTTTATTTAGACCATGCACTTTGATAGATCATTGACCACATTTGGTGGAGAGTAAGCATTGCTCTTCGCTCCTTAGATGTAGAAGAATACAATTTTGCAATAAAGTTAGATTATATAGTCACAAACAATGAGACAAAATACTAGGCCCTTTTCACGGGAATGAGGATGGTGCTCAAGCAAGGGGTTGAGCACCTGGTCGCAATTACATACTCCCAGTTAGTGGTCGAGTAGGTCGATGGAAATTTTAAAGCTAAGGACATGACGATGAGCCGTTACTTGGCCAAAGTGAAGCAGTTGCAATAATCATTCAAAAGGTTCACTCCTGCTCAAGTTCCTCGATTAGAGAACGAGTGGGCAGATGCTCTTTCAAAATTTGCTAGCTCTACTAGGGGGATGAGGGACAAGAAGATCACATTTTTGGTCTATGATAAACTATTAATTGGGCCCCTCGAAGAAAATTTAATAACAAGCATCGAAGGAAGGACAGCTTCTTGGCAAACTCTGATCAAATTATATCTAAGCTAAGGCATCGTCCCTGAGGATAGGAACAAGGCTCAATGCCTTCAGGGTCATGCTTCCAAATTTGCTCTCGATGAGCATGGTTAATTGTATAAGAGGTCAATCTCTGGTCCGCCTTTGAGGTGTCTAGACCGTGATCAAGCTTTAGAGGTGTTACAAGATATTCATGCGGGTATATGTGGCAACCATTCTGAAGGAAGATCCCTAGACCACAAAGTAATTCGGTCCGGATACTTTTGGCCAACATTGTTGAAAAACTTGATGGATTTTGCATGTAAATGTACTTTATTTCAAGTCTGTTTGAATTTACCACACCAACTCATAGCGTCGATGGATAATGTTCAAATTTCTTGGCTTTTTGATCAGTGGAGAATTGATATTTTGGGTTCACTGCCAAAATTGATGGGACAATAAAAATTTATAATCATCACAATTGAGTATTTTACTAAATGGGCTGAGGCGAAGGCTGTTCCAAAGATAATGAATGCGACTATTAAGATTTTCATATGAAAAAACATCATTTGCCATTTTGGTCTACCTAAAGTTGTTATTTCTGATAACAACACTCAATTCTAGAGCAAGAGCACCAGGGGCTGGTACAAAACTTTGGGGATTGCATAGCACTTCACTTCAGTAGGTAATCCCCAATCGAATGGTCAGATAGAAGTAACCAATAGAATGATCCTCGACCATATGAAAGCTAGGATACAAGACATTGGCTCGAATTGGGTAGATGACCTCCTTGGCATGTTATGGGCATACAGAACCACTCTTCAAAAAGCTATAGGTCATACTCAATACAGTCTCGTTTATGGATCTAAAGCAGTCATCCCTTCAGAGCAAATTTAACATATAGCTCGAGTTATTCATTTTCATCTACTAAGAAACACATTGAAGAGGAAACTTGATCTCGAAACTATCAATGAGTGTTGCCAAGAAGCTTATAATACTATACAGCATGATAGGTTGAAGATGGCCAAGATTTATAACAAAGAGGTTAGATTGTGCCATTTTAAGGTCGGAGATCTCATCCTTAAGAAGGTTGAAATCTCTAGGAATGTTGGCAAGCTCGACCCAAAATGAGAAGGATCATATATTGTTGTCAAAGTATCAAAACACAATGCATATAGACTAGCAATTATGTAAGGAGAAAAGCTCACTCGCCCGTGGAATGCAATCAACCTTAGGAAATTTTACATTTAAGATTATGCTGTACGTACCTTTGAAGTCTTTAGGCCTGAATAAAATTTCAATAGTATTGGTATGATTTAGAGTCATAGTCATAGTCAAACATCTTCATGCCACCACGACCCAATTTAACCAAGTAGTCGATGAATAAACAGCTCGTCCTACCACTCAAGCGGCTTCATGCCACTATAACCTAAGTCAACCATATAGTCGATAAATAAGTAGCTCACGCTGCCACTCAAGTGGCTTCAAGCTGCCATAACCCCAGTTGACCCTGTAGTCGATAAATAAATAGCTTGCACTGCCTCTCAAGTAGCTTTATGCCGCCATGAATCAAGTCGACCTCGTAGTCGATGAATAAGCAATCTCATCTACCATTTAAGTGGCTTTATGCTACTAAGCCCACAGTCAACCCTATAGTCAATGAAGCAGCAACGCAATATTAGCAACAAAATTAATCAACCCGCATTAATCATGTCAACCCCAAGGTTGTTAAAAATCTAGTAGTTGACTTAGTAGTCGACCAAGAGGATTTAAAAATTGATGACACAGTTGAATGGCCATGCAATAGACAATGCTACTATAAGTCAACACGATCAACAACAATCTTGTTCAGTTTTCCTCATTATGATGGTGATAGCTAGATGATTCATCAGTTCATGATATGGGATAGTCCAAGAGTCCCATTTAGCCTAACAGGCCCAACATTAGTTATGATTACAACTTGCCTCATACGCTTTATATTCTGCAAAGTAACTAGTGCATTAAATATAGCAAAAGTGCACCAAACCATAGTTGATAATTTAAAAACCTTAGTAGATTTGGTGAAACCCTAATTGAGTATGGATAACTGCCCAAAACTTGCTCAGCTACTCCCTGTTCCTGCTCATTGGCGGGCTCGATTAAGACTGTGAATAGGGGGGACTCATGATATGGGATAGTCCAAAAGGCCCATTTAGCCCAACAGGCCCAGCATCAATTATGATTACATACTGCGCTGTACGCTTCATATTCTGCGAAGTAACCGGTGCATTAAATATAGTGGAACTACCACAAACCCTGGTTAATAATTTAGAAACCTAGTTGATTTGGCGAAACCCTAATTGAGTATGGATAACCGCCTAAAATTTGCTCAGCTACTCCCTGCTCCTGCTCGTTGACGGGCTCGATCAGGACTATGGGTAGGGGGTCTCATGATATAGGATAGTTCAAGAGGCCCATTTAGCCCAATAGGCCTAGTATCAGTTTTGAATTGCCCAATACGCTTAACATATTTAGCAACAATTGTTTGGTCGAGTGTGTGGTAATTGATTTCACTCGACAGGAATCTTCATTCGTTCTAGTATATTTTCCTTTCTCTATAATCGATCATCTTGACCTATTCGATTGAAATATCGATCTAATAACTCACTCCAATGTTAACTTAGATTCACACCATATTTATTACTCTGACAGGCAGAATGCCTTTGCATTAATGGTGCGTAATAGTTAGTATAGTAGCTGCCACCAACTTTGCCACCATATTTGGCAAGGAGGCACCTACTAGAGGTACTGTTCACCCTAAAAAATAGGAGATAAAGCCACCTGGAACAGTACTAAGATCTAGAATGACCATCAACCCCCTGGCAAGAACTAAAGTCCAATGTATTTAGTAAGGGCATCTTTGATAAATCACATACTTGGAGAAAGCTATAAATACCTCATAGCCAACCACAATCTGGGTAGTGCCAAATACACTATAAACTCTCCATACTCTGTTCAATTAACTTATTTCGATCAGAACTGACTTGAGCATTAGAGTGCTTTAGCCAATGGCACCTCAACTAGTTTAACGTGTGTTGTTGTTGTAGATCTCAAACCTCAAGAAAAACATTAGTTGGATTGCTCGACTTCTCTGATCGAATATACCACAAATAGTACCCTTTTACTATATACAATTTTCAACCTCATCAAATATTAACTTAACTCTTTAAATTAATTAACTTAACTCCTTAAGCTAACTAATTTAACTCTTTAAGTTAATTAGAATCAACTGAACTCCTTAAGTTGATCAACTTAACTTCTTAAGTTCTCTTTTGACTAATTGAATTTATCACATGATATCAATTAAATTAACTCCTTAATTTAATTAGCTTAATTTAACCCTTAAAATTATTTTGATTAATTTAATATTTAAATTAATTAAGCCAAAGTGATCGATTAATAATTAGTCAATTTACTCTCTCCATTTTTATGGTAAAAATCGCCACTTGGATTCTCTAGCTCCTTAGAAAAATTCCTTCTATCAACTACGAGTTTCCTTGGGCATTTGTGTGTGATCCATTAGGTTCACAAATTCATTAGACAAGTGCTCACAACTCTTTGTGATATCTTGAATACAAAATATTTGAATTAGTTTAAACTCTTTTAAACTAATTACTTTGTCAATTAATTTCTGTTAATTGAAGAGTACCCAATATTCATGGTCGATGTCTAGCAACAAGCCTATGAAGCCCAACAAATTAGATGAATGAATTATCGAGGTGAACCATTATAACTTACACTTACCATGCAAATACAATCCTACCATCTCCTATCTACCGAAAGAGGCCTAGGGCAAGATATTTGTCGCCTCCCAAATAGCCTAGAAAACTATATCTCTATATCAAATGTTCAATTCCCTTTTATGACCTCAACTTTGGAAAATAGCCTTTCCAAATTGTAATAATACCTTGCACAAGGATTTCTTGGAATCGATTGTTATAAAATACATAGGAGATGTACTCATTCTTCACAACAATGAGGAAACAGATTCTATTTTAGATCTTGGTAACCTCTATACTTAGGTAGCTTATGCCCAATCTAGGTCCCAGATGACTTGCTACGTGGTCATGTCCAAATCAAAGCATAAGGACCTAAATACAGGGTTTCTATGGATCCTCAAGTTTAAGGATTAATTATATGCACTATCATAAGCTTTGAGAAGTCATCATCACCAAGATTCCACTATAGGTATTTTGTAGATTCTCAAATATGGCCTTTAGTGAACTTGTTCTCTAACAAGCACCTACTACTATGCATCTATGTCTAACATAAATTGCCCATGAAATGGGGAAATATCCAACTCCATGGAGTATGCATCGTTAGTGCAAGTCTATCTGAATCATAGATGTTTTTTCTCATAAGATTTGGAATATTCGAAATTATGAATGATTTAAAGGATTTGACCAAATGTTAGCGAAGTATAAAAATGCATAAGAAAAAGATAGCTATTTTATTAGAAAATAATTCAATCAAGATTGTCTTACAAGTTTAATAGTATATACACGCCAATCTTAATTGGTTGCGGAGCACTATTCCAATAATAAGTTCAATAAAATGAACAAGCAAGCTAAAAAAATTGAAACTTCACCAAACAAATTTATACAGTAAAGGGGGAAGAATATTCCAAATTCCCTAACACATAAAACTGTATGGCTGATGGTAGTTCTAGCTAAAAGGAAATAACGCACCACTTTCTGTTCTCTTATAATGATATCTCAAGAAAGTTAAGAACAAAAGCTGCATATTTTCGTAAGCAAAGGCTTGTTCTTCTAAATGTATCTCTTCGGGATTAAATAGTAAATCTTGTTCTTGTAGAAATTTCCAACAGTGACATTCCATAGATAGACTATAAAAGTAACTTATCATGGTGGGGATATCATTCTTCAGTAGAAGGAGATTTTTTGGCCTTCACTAGTGGCTTCAAAATATACTTACCATGGAAAGAATCCAACAATATTTTGTCAAAATAATATGGTGGGTTTAACATGGAAATAAATCATGATTTTCTTTAAACAACAAAACAAATATTTCACATTAGTTGTCATCCATCAAAACAGGAATTGAAGATTTCTAGCATAATGTTTTTAAGTTCAAAAATTTTTAAATACATATATAAATAGTCAATAAAAACACATTTATGAGGAATAAACAAAATTCAGAGCATAGAAATCCTTTGATACATTTATAAATAACGAACAAATAATTTTTTTCTTAATATACAGAAAAATTCAAAAACACCAAAATGCAATTACGGTCAAAGACCATTTTATTAATTATACATCATAGATGAATGTGTCGCATATATATGTTAAAACAGGTTGTCGAAGGCTGAGAAGCTAGGGAACATATGAATAATTAATTTCATTTCATGTCATTGCTCGATACATTAGATTTCCTAACTACGTTTTTGTTAGCATTGGGTAAAATATAGGAATCTAATTGGCATCTAGATGGCTCTTCTGATCCTAGTTTTAATTTATTGTATTATATGACAATTCAATATACCTATATCAATGCCTGTTATCCAGAAAAAGTATTTTAATCTAGGCCTAATAGAATGAAAGCCAAAGACCATTGTATTTGTTAAAAAGAAAAACAATAAAACAAAATTCTATAGTACCAATCCACCCAGCGGCCCATACACAATAAATGAATACAAAGGCACACGCCGAGAAGTCAAGTTTCCACTCTATACCAACACTTCAGGAGATCAACTTGAAACCAAAGGAGGATTAGACGATCCGAGAAGATCAAGCGACAAGCCCCCAGAAACGGACATAAGAGCGAGTTGACTTATATGTACTACTTAAGGCAATGTAAATTATTATAAAACACACACTTTAACAACTTTGATCAATCAATGAACTAGCAACAGATTTCTTACCAGGTTTTGTACACTTCATGCACCTCAATTTGATATTTATTGCTTTCTCATATTATTTCATTCGCATTCAGGAAGTGCTATTTGATCTCTCATTCAATGTCCCTTAGCTGATTACTTTGCATGATTCTGATCAACTCAAAAGTTTTAGTGGACATGCTGAATTTTTATTTGTATTTTTTCAAGAAAGAAATCCTAAGCTCAATTAGACCACAAAGCTCAAAGGTATTAATTTATTGTACTTCACTTAATCATTTGAATAAGTAGCTAGGTTTAAGGGCATTGGCAAATTTAATTTATCTAAATTTTTAAGTACCTATTATTGAGTGTGCATGCACACATATGCACTGACACGCTTAGATATTGTAACTCTTAATTTTTGGAGCAAACAATCAAGTATATAAAAGTGTTTCTTTAAAAAAAATAATGTGATTATATATTATTTTAGGACTTCTATGATATATAATAACTAAAAACTAAAACACAAATTATAGAGGATCCAAACACATTTGAGGAATTTATGCTATAGTGATATCCTATGGTTATGTCATGCTATTGAATGGGCACGATATTGATAGGGTTAGCTGTATACATCTTGGTCATTTATACTTTATCCTTCAACTATTGTAAATGTGCAAAATGGTTAATCAATATTTGTTAAATGTGCTTAAATATCTCATGTTTTAACTTTTTAGCAATACAATATATTTTACTGTTGTTGTACTTTGCTCTTTGATGTTTTGAAAAACTTAAATTTAACCACCTAAAGTACTTTAGAATGCTATCCTTATCATTAAATTCTTATATTTGATGGAACACAGTAAAATATTTTGCCAAAAAATTATTAACATATAGTACTTAATGTCAATATATCACAAATTTAGTCAATTTGAGTTATCTGAAATGTATAAACCAACATAATAGACAAAATTTTCCTAAATTTATGCATGTAAGATAATTAAAATTATTTGTAAGCTTCTATTAACAAATGGTTGTTATGATGTACTTATAAATTTGTGCTCATTTATTTAATTAAGAGCGTACATGGTTTAGGATTTTAATATGAGCAAGAATTAAATAGATGAAATTTGTCGAATGAGTGTTGGTATCAAATAATATACATCTTAGTATCAACATTATCTTGCTTATTTATTATTCTATTTAAATTAAAATATTTAAATATCATTTGCTATCAAATTTGCATAATGTTACATTGATATAAAAATTAGTTTTTTGGGGTGGGGGGAGGCTTTAACCATTTAGCCATACATGCTTAGCATGGATTCATTATGATAATGAGAAAGATTTCTTATAATTATAAAATTAGTTTTAATAATCTCAGGCATATAAATTAAGTAGAATATAATCATAAAATTAATTTAAAATTACATGATGGCTTAAATTGATTCAACTGTCCATATATTGACAAGTGATTAGTGTTTGATAATTATTTTTTTAATTAATATTTCACTTTATTCCATAAAAAAAAAATTTAATCATAAAAGTGTGACACTTTAGAATGATTAAGTTGCTAGATGCGCATTTTGTTAAAGAAAGTGCAATATACTCAAAGTATTTTAGCATCCCGGTGGAATATTCGATTAGAAAATGGAATGAAGAGTTATTCGAGCATATTTAGCAAATGTTAGGCAATCATTATGCACATTTACAATGATTGGGAGACAAAATGCACATGACTCTATATGTCGGGACTGTCTGCTATTTACCATTATTGATATATACTTTGCAAATTATAAAAAGAGCTCATTTTTACAACAGTTTAAACATGAGATGATAAAAAATGGCTACTAATAAAAATTTTTTATGGCAAACAAACTTTTAGTATATTATTCATCCTTTATAGTAAGTACCAATGAAGCAAAATAAAAATATAATATAAAGCTGCTCAGTTTATATAGTTAGAATGTCGTATTCTGCATAAGAAGCTATTGCTTTGTTTTCTTGCCCAGTAAAGTTAAGTAGTGTCATATGTAATTAGGAAAAACAAAAGAATTATTTCTTCATTTGAAAATACTATATTTGATCACTTATGGGATAATTAAAAATATATTATTTTGTGTTGTGATGCAGCTTGAAAATCGAATTAGGAACATTTTCGGGAGATAGTGGAGTACCGATTTGTCTTTTTTGGAATGCGCATAGAATGATCTTCTATTTTTGAGAGTGCTTCAACTCTGAGAAATTCTACAAACAATTTCTTGTGCCAAGTTCTCTCTGGGACTTAGTATTTATAGTTTTTGTTGGCACTGAGGAAGTCAGCAAAAATAAAGAAGATTGCATCTTCAATAAGGGGCGAGAGAGAGAGAGAGAGAGAGAGAGAGAGAGAGAGAGAGAGAGAGAGAGAGAGAGAGAATCTTGCTATTATGTGCTATTGATGGATTGAATCATACTATTTTGTGCTTTAATTGTTAAATCATATGATGGGCATGTTTTGATTCAATTTTCTGATGTTAAATTTTGATTTGGCATTGATGAATGTTATATTCTGATATAGCATGTTGTGAATGGCCTTAAGTTGTTTTGGTCATTTTTGGGTCCAATGAGATTGGATATAATTTCAGATTTTTAAAGAATATGAATCTTGCGTAAACTTGTTTTTCAAGCATCTTTGGGCACTTGATATTTCAATATTAAAAGGTGTTTTAATATGAAATTATCACCTATGTTGTGTGTTTTGATATTTAAAAGTTGTTCTAAAATTCTTGGTACCCAAAGGTTGAGCCGAAATGGCTTGATTCGACCATGAACCCCAAAATAGAGGTGCTGGCGATTTGTGGCAGCCCATAGTAGGGCAATGTCTGAGACACACTGCCCAGCAGTAAGTAAGCCTCAGCTAGCAGTCCCTAGTTAGGTTTGGGATGGATTTTGAGCTTTTTCTTTCATTCCTTTAGTGACCAAATTTGTTTTGAAACACACACAATGGTTGCACAAATGTTGTGCAAGACCTTAAAATTATGTTGGATACTTTTTGGTTGCGTTTAAAACTTATTAAAGTTGATCTCCAATTGTGGCAAAAATATGATGCATAAGTGTTATGGTTGTTTTTGCATGAATAATTATTTGTTAATATGATTAGCATGTAATTATTGGAATTGAATGTCTATTCATGGTTTATTTATTGTTCATTGAAATGTTGAATGAATAATGAATGAATGGGGATGATCATGAGCCTCTAATATTGATTTTATTTATTTCAATTGTTGAAATAAGTTGTATTAAATGGGGTTTGCATGCCTTTTGTTATATCTTGTAAAAGTTATGAGAGTAAAATCACTAGGAGTGATATTTTCTTTCTCTTATAAAAGTTGCAAAGAGCAAAGAGGATCCAAGGAGGTTTGAAGACCCATAAATGTATGGGATACAGTCATGTAATTGCTTAGTTTAATCAACCCACTTAAAATCGATCGAGTGATACACCTATAGCTCTAAGTGCATCACTTGGTTAGGCTTATGGTCATCCCACCCTAGGAGTATGCTAGGCTATTTACTTATTTTTGTTTTCCATATCCTATTGATGTATGAGAATTATAATTAAGGTATAGAGAACCTAAATAAGAAGATAAAAATGATGAGATATTTGTAAGCAAAAACCCTCAAGTTAGAATGTCTAAGTGTTTTCAAATATTAAGTTTAAATGGATACAAATTAAAAGAGTTTTAATTAATCCAAGCCTTCCACCAATAGTATATGCCATGATGATACTATCGATTTTGTGTGGTAGCACTCGGTCACAGGGGTCACACTTAGGAGGAAAGCTATGAACATACACTTAGCATGAGATGCACCTTTGACTTAAGTACCATTATGCATTAGCACTCGGTCATAGGGGATGTCATGAGGCCATCTTGAATTGAAGATTGATTGGTGGGTTGGACTTAGTGCTTAGTAATATAGATGGCACATGGTCATGTAGGTCTATTTGAAAAGTGAGGTAAAATACATCAAGAGTTGCATGATTGCTCATGGATGGCATTCGATCATGGGGTTCCATTGACAAGTCATTGGGGTTTTAATTTTTACTAGAAAATTTGATTTCCCAAATTCTTCTTAGGGGTGAAGAATTTGATAAAATAGTGGGAGATAAACATGTTTGAAAGACTATGAACATGTTTTAATATCAAATTCAATCACAAGCTCATATTCTCTTTTTCGCCTTTGAGGATTTGTGAAATCTTAAGAATGGTTGAAATTCCACTCAATGTTATTTTTGAAACCAATAAACCAATCGGGCCAAACTTTCATGATCGACTTAACCTCAAAAATCATTCCAGATTCATAGAAGTGGATATATGTCCTATATCATGGTATTCCTAATCCCTTTGGGATCAATGTAGATCTAGAGATATGTGAAAAATTCACAAATTGGGTTTAGGATCATCTTATCCTTTAGTCTCATGATGGCATCTACAAACTTTAAAAGTCTCAAAGACACATGAATGGTACTTTAGATAAAAATTTTAAAGAGTTGTAAAGAAAAAGAGGTATGAGAAGTTTATGTTGTCATAGGAGACTTTTCAAGCTAGGATGGATAGGAAGTTATATATCATTGACTACGGTCTAAAGATAACTAAGCTTGGAGAAGCTTTTCAACTTGGATATAGTGATGGATAATGATCTCCATGAGGATTTGATCCTCACATTCTTGTCGAGTTTTATTAATGAAAGTGTTGATCTAGAAGACAAATACCATGATAAAGGCAAACCTTTGACACTTGTTTCTTCTTCAATGTTTATGGGCCCAAGGGGTGCTAGAAAGGGAGGTAAAAGGAAAAAAGGTTCTTCCTATAAGGGAAAACAACCATTAAAGGCATTTGGGGGAGTTAAGAAAATTATAAAGAAAACAGTCGATATTATTTGTCGCTACTTTGGCAAGATAGGCCATTGGAAGCTATTTGCAAAGATTACCTTGCAACCCCTAAGAAGGGCATATACTTTATTAAGGTGCATTTAAGATGATTACTTCATCATGGATATATGATATCACATGTGGTTCTTTTTTTTGTAAGTTGTTACAAAAGAATAGAAAGAAGAATAATTCTAAGTGATGAGGATATGATCCACTGCCTTGGCTAAGGGGAAAGAGTTGTGACCAAAGCCAAAGGTGTACGATAAGTTAGACTTTGAGAACTCTATACTTGTATTGGACCTTTTTCATATAGTACCATATATTGTTGAAAACATTATTCCAATTTCCGTTTTGGACAGAGAAAGATTTGATCCTTTTATGAAAAATGGGAGATTGAAGGCATTAAAGAATAAGTTTTTTAATTGCTCATGGTACACTTAACAAAGGAATGTACATATTGGATTCTTAATCATCACTAATACACTTTCAACTAAGTAAGAAAATTTGATATCTAATAAGATGCCATGTTATGACATGCAAAACTTGGTCATATCTCCAAAAATAGGATGAATAAGATGGAAGCTCTCAAAGCACTAAATGTTTGTGGTATTGAGAACCTTCCTACTTGTGATGTTGTTTGAAGGGAAAATGACCAAAGCTTCTTTTGTGGGATAAATGAAGTGCTTCACAAGTCATTTGGATTTGATCTATATGGATGTTTGTGATCCACAAAGAGTTAGTGGGAGAGGAGGTTATTCTTACTTCATCACCTTCACCAATGATTATAGTCGGTACGAACATGTATATCTTATGAAGTATAAGTTCGAGACCTTTGTAAAGTTCAAAGTGTATAGGAATGAAATAGAAAAGTAAAAGGGACTTAGTATTAAAGCTTTTCCATTAGATTGAGGGGCTGAATACTTAAGTACCAAATTGTTGAATTATCTAAAAAAGAATAGGACTACCTCTTAATGGACTCCACCTGACACATCCCAACATAATAGTAGCTGAGAGGAGACATCATACCTTGCTGGACATGGTACGTTTCATAATGGGCTATTTTGATGTGCCTGTATCTTTTTGAGGATATGCCTTAATGATGGTGACGAAGTGACTAGACATAGTACCTTCAAAGTTGCTGCTAAAGACACTATATGAGATATGGCATGACAAAGCACCCTTTTAGCAATATTTCAAGGTTTGGGGATCTCTTATGTATGTAAGATGGACAGTGAGAGATATTTTGGATAGTAGATCCACCTTATGCAAGTTTGTGGGATATCTTAAATAAATATCTAAAAGGCTCACAAACAACCTTTGAGAAGGTTGGACTACATCAAGAAGCAACTTAAAAGGTTTGAATTTCTTCATGAGATGGGACAATTGGAAGATGATCTGAAAACCTATGAGAAAGCTATGTCAGATATAGATTTGGGACATTGGCTTGAATCTATGAGATCCAAAATGGACTCCATGTACTTAAATAAAGTATGAACTTTGGTAGTTCTACCAAAAAGAGTAGTTCTCGTTGGTTATAAGTGGATCTATAAGTGAAAGCTTGGGATAGATAGAGAAGTGGTGACTTTTAAGGTGCGACTAGTGGCAAAAAGTTACACTCAAAGACTTGGTATCAATTTTGCAAAAATGTTTTCACCAATCGTTATGTCTATGTCTACTCGGATTTTACTTGCCATAGCTTCATATTATGACTATGAGGCATGGCAAATGAATGTAAAAGCTATTTTCCTCAATGGAGACATTGAAGAAAGGATTCATATGTAGCAACCACAAGGTTTTATATCTAAGGGAAGTGAGCAAAAGGTTTGTAGACAATAGAGGTCTATTTATGGACTCTAATTGGTATCCTGAACTTAGAACATACATTTTGATCAGATAGTCAAATTTTTTGACTTTGTTAAAAAGGTGTGTGAACTTTGTGTGTATAGAAAGGTTAGTAGGAGTAGTATACAGTTTATTATGCTTTACGTCGATGACATCCTTCTCATTTGGAATAACTTAGGAATGTTAGAGTGTACTAAAGCATAGTTATCTACTCAGTTCTCCATGAAGGATTTGGGAAAAGCATCTTACATTTTAGAAATTCACATCTCTAGAGATAGATCGAAGAGGATGTTGGGGCTTTCTCAAATCCTGTACATTGACAAAATACTAAAGAGGTTTAGTATGGAAGAATCTAAAGGAGGATTCCTTCCCATGGGACATGGTATTCGTCTCTTAAAGTCTATGGCCCCTTAAGACTCAGGAAGAGAAACAAAGAATGTCTCACATACCTTATGCCTCTACTATTGGAAACATAATATATGTAGTTTAATGTACTAGACAGGATGTGGTACACTCACTAAGCATTATGAGTAGTTTCCAATCTATTCCTAGAGAGAGTAATTGGATAGCTGTAAAAATAATCCTTAAGTACTTGAGAAGGGCTAATGGCTTATTTTTGGTATACAATAATGGAGAATTAAAACTTGAGGGGTTTTTGGATTCAAGTTTCCAATCCAAAGTAGATAACTTAAAATCCACTTTTGGATTTACATTTTGCTTTAATGGTAGCATGGTGAGTTGGAAGAGTTCTAACAAGATACCATGGCCACGACAACTATTGAGGTGAAATAATTTGTAGTTTTGGAAACTACAAAGAAATGTGTTCGTATGAAAAATTTTATCTAATAGTTGGATGTAATGCCTAGCATGCATGCAACTACAATTGTCTTCTGAAGAAATTTAGGACTTAGGCTAAGATCTCATCAGTGATCTAAACTAGTAAATGCATTATCATTTGATATATGATATCAATTGATAGAGGTGATAACTGAATGGATAAAAGTTGCCTCAAAAGAAGATATAGCAGAACCACTGCATTAACCCTTAAATGCTAAAGGTTTTTGGAAGACATCTTATGAAGATGGGTCTCAAGGCCATAGGGCATTGGCTTTAAGATAAGTGGGAGATTATTGGAATAGTGACCTGCAAGCTAATGAGATTGACCTTGTAAACTATTTCACTTATGTCACAATCTTGATTGAATGATATTCATTATATGGCCATCTTCATCTTATGCTCTTTATTTTCTTCACTAGTATTTGGATAAAGCCTTTAGATTACCTATAACTGTGGGACTTAGTTTGGTGACCATGGAATAAATCTCATATGGTCGTAGTCTTAAATCTTTCAAGTCATAGGATCTTATGAGATACGGTATAAAAGACCCAAACAGATTTGCACTAACGATGCATAAATTGAAGGGTTGCAGATTGCTCAATTCCATGGGCAATTGTATGAGATATGGGTGTATGTTAGTGGGTTCTTGATAGAGAACAATACACTAAAGAATTATCGGAGAATCCATTAGATAGCTATAATGGCAAGTCGATAATGGCTAGTTCTCCTGCTTATGCTAGTATATATTATTAGTCCTTTAATCTGAGGGTCCATGGTAACCTTATGTCCGATCCTTATACTTTGACTCTTCCTTGACCACCTAGTGGGTCTTTTGGATAAAGATTGGGTGTGAACTACTTGGCATGGAGGTTTATGAGATCCAAGATTGAATCCAACTCCTTATCTTTGTGAAGAGTGAGTGTATCTCCTAAGTGTTATATAATGATTAATTCTAAGAAATCCTTGCGCAAGGTGATGTGAAAATTTGGGAAAGAATTTCCAAAGATAAGGTCACAAATGGAGTCGAACATTAAGAACAGAAACATAGTATCAAGGCTATCAAGGAACTAACAAATATCTAGCCTAGGCCTCTTTTAGGAGATAGGAGACGGAAGGACTATATTTACATGGTATGTGTAATGCTAGAATGATTCTTCAAGGGCATTAATTGTGACCAATTAGTTGGGCTCCATAGACTTAAGGTTGGACATCGACCATGGAGATTGGGTACTCTTCGATTAATGAGATTAATTGAATTGAGTCATTTAGTTTAAATGAGTTTAAATTAAAGTGAGTATTTGACATTCCAAAAGTTACAAGGAGTTGTGAGCCCATGTTCAATGAATGGTAAAATGTAATGGGTCACACTCAAAAGCCAATGACATGATCTATTGAAGAAAGGAGAATTTTATAAGAGTTAGAAAATTCATAACCGATTTTTGGAGGAGGCAAATTATAGTCATTTTGGCTTGATTAATTTAATCATTAAATTGGTCAAATTAATTTAAGAGTTAAATTAAGATCAATTAATTAAAGGTTAATTAATTGGTATCACATGACTATCAATTGGTCAAAATTAATTTAAAGATTGAGTTAATTTTGAATAGCTTAAATTGTTAAGCGCTTTGATTTAAGAGTTAAGCCAAATGATTATTAATTCAATTAAAGTATTTAATTTAATTAAGTTGTAGAGATAATTTTTGGGAGAATTATTAAATTAAGAGTTCATTTAATAAAAATTAGAATTTAATTTATAAGATATTTCATTATATGAAATTTGTACTTCAATGAAATTCACTAATCACTAGTTAGGGGCCACCTAAGCAAGGGACACTTGGCATCACCTCCTTGTGGGAGGTGTGTGACCACTCCTATATATAGATATGGTAGAGTGGCTAGCCAAAGGTATGTGAGATGTGCACATTTTGTATGATTTTCTCTCAAAAATATTGCACAATGGGAATCTAAGTTGTTCTTCTCCCATCACTCTCTCCTTCTCCCTCCTCCTTCCACCTCAATACTCCCAGACTTTCTCCCCTCATTCTTTGTAGATTTTCCAGCCTTTCTATTGAGAATAGGCCATAGATTTGGTGTGTGGATGTCTACATTAGAGGCAATATATTTTGGTTGCTTTTGCTCTTGATTAGAGAAGTTTTTAGCAGTCAGTTTTTGATTCTTCTGGGAGTACCTTTGGTGTTCTGATTAGTTTGAAATTTGGAATGAAGAATCTTCAAAGGTTTGATGAGTTCCAATAAAAATTTCAGCCAAAAGGAGGAGTCCATTTGGGGGAAAATTTGTGGTGATTTTGCTGTGCTGATGAAGAGTCTGTTTGATGGTTGAAGAGAGTTTCCTTGCTCTTCAAATTTTTTGCTTTCACCCAGGTATTTTTTTCTTCTAAATATGAATTCTATGCATGTATAGATACTTTTGGTATTGTTTGGGTTATTTTATTCATTTTTTTAAAAAATATTTGGATCCTAGTACCACACAAACCTTTAAGTGGTATCGGAGCAACAAGCAAGATCATCCATACACTCCAACCCATCATATGGATCGAGTATATGGTGATTTTGATCATTTATTCACAAGAACCAATCACCCAAGCCAATAAAAATCCAAATCTATGCATGAATATGGCTTTGATATCACTTGAAGGTTTATGCGCATGAATATGCACACAATAACAATAAAGGTTTATGTGGCACTAGGATCTCAATAGTTTCAAAATAACTGAATAAAATAGCCCAAGAAACACTAAAAGGATCTATACATGCATATAATTCATATTTAGAAGAGTAATATACTTGGGTGAAAGCAAAAAATTCAAAGAGTAAGAAAACTCTTTCAACCGTGAAATAGGCTCTTCACCGGCGCAGCAGAATCACCACCAATTTTCCCCAAGATTGAATCCTCCATTTTGGATGAAATTTTTTCTGGAATTCATCAACACTTTTAATATTCTTCGTTCCAAATTTTAGGCCAATCAGAATACTAGAGGTACTCCTAGAAGAAGCAAAACCCTGATGTCAGAAATTGCTCTAGTCAAGAGCAAAAGCAACCAAAATAGATTGCCTCTAATGCAAATGTCCACACTCCAAATATATGGCCTATTCTATATGGAAAGGATAGAAAATATGCAAATAATGATGGGAGAAAGGTTAAGAATATTGAGGTGGAAGAAGGGGGGTAAAGGAAAGAGTGATGGGAGGCTAACAACTTAGATTCCCACTGTATAATATTATTGGGAGAAAATCACACAAAATGTGCACCCCTCACATACATCTATCCAGCCACTCTACCATATCCGTATATAGGAGTGTTCACACACCTCCCACAAGGAGGTGATGCCAAGTGTCCCTTGCTCAGGTGGCCATTAACTTTGTGATTAGTGAATTTAATTGAAGCACAAATTTCATCTAATGAAATATTTTGCAATTAAATTCTATTTATTATTAAATGAATTCTTAATTTAATAATTCTCCCAACTAAATTAAATTAAACTAAACACTTTAATTTAATTAATAATCATTTGGCTTAACTCTTAATTCAGAGTACTTAACAATTTAAGCTATTCAAAATTAACTCAACCCTTAAATTAATTTTGACCAATTGATAGTCATGTGATATCAATTAATTAACCTTTAATTAATTAATCTTAATTTAACTATTAAATTAATTTGACCAATTTAACAATTAAATTGATCAAGACAAAATGACTATAATTTGCCTCCTCCAAAAATAGGTCATGAATTTTCTAACTCTTAGAAAATTCTCCTTTCTTCAATAGACCATGTCATTGGCTTTTGTGTGTGACCAATTAGGTTCTATCATTCATTGGATATGAGCTCACAACTCCTTATGACTTTTGGAATATCAAATATTTACTTTAGTTTAAATTCCTTTAAACTACCGACTGAATTCAATTAATCTCATTAATCAAAGAGTACCTAATCTCTATGGTCGAAGTCCAACCTAAGCCCATGAAGCCTAAATAATTGGCCAAAATGAATGCTCTTGAAGAACAATTCTAGCATTACACGTATCATGCAAATACGGTCCTTCTGTCTCCTATCTTCCACAAGGGATTTGGGATGAGATATTTGTTGACTCCCTAATAGCCTCTATACTATGTTTCTATTCTTAATATTCAATTTTCTTTGTGACATCATCTTTGGAAACACCGTATCAAATTATCACATCATCTTGCACAAGTGGAATCAATCATTATAGAACATATAGGAGATGCACTCGCGCTTCATAAAGATGAAAAGTTGAATTCCCTCATAGATCTCATAAACCTCTATGCCAAGTAGCTTACACTCAATCTCCACCTAAAGGACCCACTAAGTGGTCAAGAAAGAGTCAAAGCATAAGGATCGGACACAAGGATACCATGGACCCTCAGGTCAGAGGACTAATAATATGCACTAGTGTAAGTAGGAGAACTAGCCACTATCGACTTGTCACTATGGCTATCTAGTGGATTCGTTGATTGGTCTTCAGTATTCATTTTGCTAATAAGCACCTATTAACATGCACCCATATCTCATACAGTTGCTCATGGAATAGAGCAATCTCCAACCCTTGGATTTATGCATCATTAGTACAAGTGTATCTGGATCTTAGATGACCTATCTCATAAGATCGTATGACTTAACAGATTTACAATCGTGATGTGTATGACCTATTCCATGATCACCACTCAGTGTGTGACCAAGTCCCATAGTCTTGTGTGATTTAGGGGCTTCATCCAAATGCAAGTAAAGTAAATAAAGAGCATAAGATAAAGATGGCCATATAATAAATATCATTCAATCAAGATTGTACTATGAGTGAAATAGTTTACAAGGCTAATCTTATTGGCTTGTAGGGTACTACTTCAACATCCTAGAGTGTTGAGATGAGTCCTTAAGGTAATGTTGTCCTACTCTTTGGACTCTTCATTTTATTTCATCTTCTTGACTTCTTAGCTTGCATATTTTTCTCCAACTTTCTAGAGTCAGTAAGGATTTTGGGATTTTTACCAATCTAAAATATGTTTGAAAGTAACTTTAGTTCTAAGTTAAGTTGGAAGAAGGAGTATTCAAGTGACCAAACAAGATGAAGCAAAGAGAGACATGTAATGGGATTCTCTTTGTTGATTTGCTAGTCGTAGGTGATGGTGACATTAAGCATCTGCAAGGGGCACCCTTGAGCACTCGTGATGTGGCAAGATTGGTTTGTGCTTTAAGGAGTCATCCTTCTCATGGTATTGCAACATATGTTCTGAATGTGTTGTTAGTCCAAGCCTTAAAATTTTTTAGAGAGTTTTAGAAGTCTTATTGTGAGGATGGAACTAATGAGCCATCCTTGTCCTTTAGTTTTGATTCTAAATAGGAGGGTTTTTCTGGTGAGTAGTCTAATAGCATTTTTGCTATGGATAGTAGCTTTGCAAAGGTGATTAAGTCAAGTGTTTACTTGCATTGAAGGAATTAGATATTTTAAGCTATAAGATTTATTTTTTAGCTGAATTTAAGTTCATCCTTCCTTTGTCTCGAGATAACATGGTGTCATCTCCTAGAGGTCTTTTATTATCTTTTGTAGTTATTTCACATGTGGGCTTTTAGTTCCTCTGAGCTCTCTTTTGTTGAATATAGCAAAGATACTAAATTCTTAACATCTTTTGTGGATTTTTAATAGCATTTGAATGTGTTGGGCTTGCTAGTATCTTTAGACAATTATTACACTTTGTTTAGGGTGCATAAAGTGTTAAACAAGCCATTTTTCCATTTGTTCTCCAAACTAAATAGTAAAATTATGTGTGGGTTACTTTCATCAAAGGGTCCTTGGAAGCATAGGTAATTTTGTTTTTTTAGGGGTGGGTGTTGGGGGAGGGAGAGACAAAGGTTGGAACATTTTTCACAATTGGAATAGTTCTTCATTTCTGATTTTTCTAATCAAGTTCATTACAATTTTTGCTTGAGTTTTGCCAAAGCAAGGTTGTTTAGTTCACCTTTTGATGTCACCTATATGTTTCTTACTGGTACTTAGCAATTGTTTGCTATTTAATTCATGGCTTCTTCTTGTGTACACATGTTTGCATTATTTGTATTTTTTACTTTTGGCAAATGCCATAAATGGTCCCTAAAGTTTTAATTTAGAATTACTTTATTCCTCAAACTTTAAAACTTTAATTTTTAGTCCCTAATATTTGGATTTAGTTTCAATCTAGTCCTTAAGTCAATTTTTCGACAACTTTTCACAGGAAAAATGTACACCTGTTACCGCTTGGTTTATTTTAAGGGTAAATCTATCATTGCCTATATCTAAATATTAGGAAGAAAAAAAATAGACAAATAGGAAAAAAATTATACATCATTTTTGTCCAACACACAAATAGAAATTGGGAAAAGGTGAAAAGGAAAAAAACTAAAGCTTCTGCATTAACTTGAAATTGAAGAATCTAATCTACAATTTCTTTAAATCTAGAATGTTGAATTAAAAAATGAGGGTTGAACACAGCAATGTTGATTCAAGACTTCAAAGAGTTGGAAGTAACTCCCACATACGGTCAATTTTGACTACTTTCATAACAAAATTGATGTGGGTCAAACTTTTGAATTATTTTGTGGATGGGTATCGTGGAATTGATGCTTATTTATGCATGTAAAGTGGTCTATGGGGCACAATAGGGTATTGTTTATTTCTGGTTGACACTGCTACTGCCATCGTTTTGTTTATTTATCCTAGCAAAATGGTCTAAGTGGTTTAGATAGTATGGTTAATTAGATTGATTGGGTGATTTCTATTGAAAGGTTAATTTACTTTATGTTTTTTGCTTTCGGAGTTGTAGAAATTAGGGCCCCATAGAGGTCTTTTTTCTTCTTTAAACTACTATTTATGGAATGTGCTGAGGTTCTATACGTTTTATTCTTCTTCCTTTAAACTACTATGTTAGGGTCCCATATGTTTTATACTTCTTCGTACATGTATGTACTTTTCAAATAATTTTTTTGCACTATGCTCCATATTGTAGCCATAGAAACAAACCTTTCACATTAAAGGTCTATTATAGAAGTAAGTTTGTTGACAATCCAGAAAAAGTATACATAGGGGATGAGGTAGATTATATTGACAACTGTGATGCTAGTGTTTTCAGTTTAGAAACTCTAGATTTGGTTCGGAAGATGCTTGGATGTATAAAGCATTTAGGTTTCCATTATCTAGAACCTAACAGTTATATTAAGTATAGATTGGTGTTTGTCCTAACTAAGGAAGATGTTAAAAGAATGGCAGAGCTTGCACTATATACTAAGGAAATTGAGGTATATATAATACAAACTTATTACTCCTAAGTGTCAAATGAAACTGGTATAATAGAATAAGATGCAGTAGCGGGGGGTGACAACTTTTTTCACATTGATTATGGCTCAATCAAAGATGATGACACTTCGTATGACGAGAATGTTGATTCTTTGCTTGAAAAAAAGAGTCTAGGACAAGAAAATGATCCATCTTTTGTAGAGGGAGATGTTAACATTAGTTATGATTCAAATAATTTTTTGTCTAATGACTTAGAAAGCATAGATAGCCAAGAAGAAAAGGATGAAAATGTCTCATGTTTTAGGTTTAATCCCCAAACTGACATGGTAGATCCTTAGTTTAGAACTTGGATGCTTTTCACTAATGCAAATGAATTTAAAGAGGCTGTTAAAGCTCATGCTTTAACATGGCAAAGGAACATAAAATTCATTAAAAATGACAAGTTGAGAGTTAAAGAAAAATGTATTGGTAGTAACTGTGCCTAGGTTGTTCTTATATCTATACTAAGAAATTCAACTAGTTTTCAAGTTAAAACTTTGATAATGTACATAACTGTGGGAGACGTTTGAGCAAACATAGATTCATCACATAAAAAATGTTTAGCAATAAGTATTTGAATGATTGGAGCCTAGACAATAGGTGGAAATTAGGAAATTTTCAAGAGAAAGTCCATAATAATCTCAATGTGGAAGTAAGCAAAGCCTAAATTTATATAACTAAGCACAGAGTCTATGGCATGCTTTATGGCAAATAAATGGATCAATATAGTAGATTGTATAATTATTGTGAATAATTAAGGGTCAGTAATGCTAAATCAACTATGATTTTGAAGACTTGTGTGAAGAATTAAAGGTTGGTAATCCTAAATTAACTGTGATTTTCAAGACTTATATAGAGGGAGATGTCAACATTAGTTAAGATTCAAATAATTTTTTGTTTGATGACTTAGAAAGCATAGACAGCCAAGAAGAAGATGATGGAAATGTCTCATGTTTTAGGTTTAATCCCCAAACTGACATGGAAGATCCTTAGTTTAGAACTTGGATGCTTTTCACTAATGTAAATGAATTTAAAGAAGTTGTCAAAGCTCATGTTGTGACTTGGCAAAGGAATATAAAATTCATTAAAAATGACAAGTTGAGAGTTAAAGCAAAATGTATTGGTAGTAATTGTGCCTGGGTTGTTCTTACATCTATAGTGAGAAATTCAACTAGTTTTCAAGTTAAAGCTTTGAATAATGCAAACAACTATGGGAGAAGTTTGAGCAAGCATAGATTCATCACATCAAAAATGTTTAGCAATAAGTATTTGAATGATTGAAGCCTACACAATAGGTGGAGATTAGGAGATTTTCAAGAGAAAGTCCGTAATAATCTCAATGTGGAAGTAAGCAAAGCCCAAATTTATAGAACTAAGCACAAAGTCTATGGTATGCTTTATGGCAAATAAATGGATAAATATAGTAGATTGTATAATTATCGTGAATAATTAAGGGTCAGTAATGCTAAATCAACTGTGATTTTGAAGATATGTGTGGATGATGATAGCAGAGAGAAAAGATTTGTTAGGTTGTATATTTGTTTAATAGCATGTAAGGTAGGTTTTATTAATGAATGCAAACCTGTAGTTGGCCTTGATGGATGTCATTTGAAGGGGCCACATTAGGGAGTGTTGCTTACTATTGTTAGGATAGACCCCAACAATTGCATTTTTGCAATATGTTATTGTGTGGCAAAGATTGAAGACAAGAACTCATGGAAATGGTCCTTGGAGTTGCTCCAGTAAGACCTTGGGATATATTTCCAATAAAAATGGACCTTTATTTCAAATAGACAAAAGGTTAGTCTTGTTTGTTATGCTTTCATTTAATGTGCTTTCTATATGTTACTTTGCATTTCAGATTGAAGAACCTATTATTCCTTATACTTGTGCTATATTTAATATATATTTCATAGAGATTGTTGCCTGCATTATGTGAGTTATTGCTAGAAGTGGAATACAGATTTTATGTTAGGCATATGTACACTAATTTCAAGAAACTTCATACTAGCCTAGCACTAAAGGATAGGTTGTTGAACCTTACTGGAGCCTCTATTGTTAATCAGTTTAAGTTTTAGATGGAATCCTTAAAAGAATTCAAGGAGTTTGCTTACCAAAGAGCTCTGAAATTGAACCTAAACATTAGTCTAGGTCCCATTTTAGGACTTATCCAAAGTATGATATTCTATTGAATAGCTTATGTGAAAGCTTCAATTCAACTCTTTCGCAATCTAGGAACAAGCCATTGCTGAATATGCTTGAAGAAATTAAAATCTATTTACAAAAGAGGTTGCAAAGTAAAAGGGATGTTGTAAACAGATGGAATGGGGTTCTTAGTCCTAAGGTGCAAAAACGTCTTGAGAAACTTAAGGATGACACTAGGTACTGCATTTCCACAAATATTGGGGGATCATAATTTGAAGTTAGGGGTATGCATAGGGGACAGTATGCAGTGGACATTGACATGAAGAGTTGCTTTTGTAGAAGATAGGAGTTAACTAGAATCCTAAGTGTTCATGGAGTAAGTGTTATTACATACACTGGAAGAGAGCTAGAAGATTATGTTCATAACTGTTACAATGTTGGTTTCTATCTTAAAACCTATGGATATGTGATAAATCTAGTTAAAGGGCAAATTGGGAGGTCAACTACTGGGAAGGGGCTAGTTGCTCCAAATTCTAAGCTTAGGCTACTAGGAAGGCCTAAAAAGTGCAGGAAAAAGATAGCAAATGAAGAACCTTTTAAAAAAAACAAGATTAAAGATGTTAAATTTGGCCAGAGGACTTTATCTTGTAGTAAGTGCCCCAAAGATGGCCATAATAGAAAGAAATGCCCTATCACATCTATGTCAATTAATGCAGTTTCAACATTACCTTCAAGTGAAGAGGTAGAGCCTTTAAGCTCCAGCAATTCTTTTAATTGCTCAAGTAATGCCTCCAATAGTACCTCCAATAGTTTCTACTAGTAATGAGACTAAGAAACACTGAAAAAAGGAGAAAATATAGTGTCTATCTACAAGAGGGACACTACAATAGCAAGTGTATTGTATCAACTGCAAGAATTTGGCAACAAAATAATATTGTGAGTATGCTTTTTTAATTGAATTTTGGCCTTGTATAGTTATCTGATTATTATTGGCCTATTTTTGTAGATTTGTAGCGACATAACAGGCTCACATGGAACTGCAAGTGTAAACAATGCAAGAATACATTAGCCTGTAAGCACGAAACATAATTATTAATTTAATATAAATAAATATTTAATGATGATTATATGTATTCTTTTACAGGATTTGGAAAAAAGTGTGGATTGTATGATATTTCAGCATTCACAACTACGTACTTGCAAAATAGTTTAGCTCCTGCCTCTACAACTTTGTAAGAGAGTTCAATAAGCAGTTGTGGTGTCTCTTTGAGGGGCAATTTCAAGAAGAGAGGCAAGCAATGTGTAACTTTCAACTCACTACAAGCTGCATCAATGTCAAGACTTCCATGTAAGAGAAATAGGGATGGCTTCTTAGGAGATTCTACACAACAATCTAATGCTTGAGGAGTTATTAATAGTTGAATGTACTAAAATATTCTTGGTTGTGTTGAATTTGATCAGCTTACTTTCTTAGTTTTTGGATGTGCATAGCGCATATTTTTTGGACTTAGTTTTTAGATATGCATATTAGTTTTTGTTGGATGATTTTAGTTTGGACCATATTTAGCTATATAGTTGGTTTCTGTATAGAACCTCTTTTAGTCTATATTTCTTTTTAAATGATGATATTTGGCTTATATTTGGTTTCTTGTTTACTTGGTTCTTGCATTTGGGATTGTTGGCACTTAGTTATGTTCATTTCACTTAGTTTTTTCATTTACGATTGTTGCCACTTGGTTGCATTCGTTTCACTTGGTTCTTGTATTTGGGATAACATTTCTGAAAACAAGAGTAGCAAAATAAGAGCTAGAGCAATAACATTTCTAAAAATAGAGCTCATATTCAAAAAATAACACCATCTCTAGAGGTATTTTTACAAACCTGGAAGCATGAATTGCAACATGTTTCATAAATATGTTATGGTTCATACTAACATTAACATATGTTTATATATTACACTACATTAACTAACTAGTCTAGCCACTTCATCAACCAAACTGATATAGAGATTGCAATTACTTATCTAGTCACTTCATCAACCAAATTAGAAAGAAAAACACCCAACTTAACACCAAAGCTTTCTTCATTCTTTTCTTTTTTTGTTGGAATTTTTGCACAATTATCTCCAATTTCTTGACATTCCTCAACAATCCAAGAATCAGACACTTTGATCGCTTGTACATGAATGGATCATGCCACCCAAAAAAGCCACAACCTCTAATTTTTTGGGAATTTTAAATGAAAATGGGTGATTGATTGCAACATAAATGGAAAGCATAAATTTGTGTTCAAAAAGAAAGAGAAGAAAACAAAATACATACCCTATAATGCTCACACCTAAAAAACCTTCTCCCTAGATTTGAATCAGTCCAATATGACTACATTTTGGTTGTTTTCTCAAAACAACATAGCACAGAAGCTATAGTTGTTGCTTTTTCTCTCTACCAATTGCTCTTTGTTGTACCTTGTTGTTCACTACTACTGCTATTGCTTGAAAATGTCTTTTTTGCTTTTATGTTTGCACTATATTCTTGCATTGATAGGTTTGATTGGTTTGATACTTTCTTATTTCCCAAAAGGAAGAGACATTAAGTGGTGGGAATGGGAATGAAGATGGCTTGTTCTCGCCACTCACTTAGTATATTCATTGGAAAAAGGGGGGATGGGGGAGGAATTTGGGACTAAAATGCAACTTTATAGATCATATTAAAATTTTTGCCTCTAAAAATATTACCAGTGTGTATGTTTTTGGTGAAAAGTTGACTTAAGAACTAGATTGAAACTAAATTCAAATGTTAAGGACTGAAAAATAAAGTTTTGAAATTTGAGAACTAAGGTGATTCTAAATTAAAACTTTAAAGTCTATTTATGGCATTTGTCCTTTTACTTTTCTTTTATTCTAGGTAGAAAGGAAGATTGATTTCACTATAGTCTATGCTCGAAGTGTAGAAGAAAGATTACATGAATGACGTGTTATAGAGTTTGATAGTCAATAGAAAAGCTACCATTTTCTAGTACTTGCCGTTAATGTAGAAATTTTGAAGAAAAATTGCACCAATACTTTCCATCTAGTAATAGATCTTGCTAGTATTTAATTGAACTATGTCAGAATATGCTTAGTGAGAATAGTGCAAAAGAGTTTGCAGTATATAGCCTCGTGTAGATTGTATAGCTCTATCTTTGCTAGGAAGTTGTACAGGTGCCCTTAGGGGTTTATAGGGCTATCAAACTCTGGTAGTTGAGCTATCTTTATCTTATGGTAGAGTTCTTTTGCTAGAGAGAATGGACTAAGTCTTGAGAGGGCAATGACTAATGAATGGTATGGTTTTCTATACCTCTAAATAGTTGTGGGATAGAAATATGTTCAAACTCCTATATGGGCTAGTGTATGATGAGGGGGTCTCCCTAGAGCGAACAATAGGTGTCTCTTTCATGCGGTAGAGAAAAAATTGAGTTCAATAAATTTAAATTAAGCTAATAAATGCATTTAAATTAGGAAAATTTTTGATGGGTTCCGAGCACAGCAAGATAGGTGATATGACTGTGGCATACAGTGGTTTCCTCATATATTTGCATGTATTTATTAAATTAATTATTTGCTTAAAGAAGAAAATATATTTGCATATATTCATGAAGGAGAGTAGAAGATAAAGCCAATGATGAGAATAGTGAATTTGGAACATTCTATATAATCATTATAAAAAACTAGGCATCAATTATAACCTATTAAATTACTATAAAAAATTAGAGCATCAACAATAATTAATTTGTGACTGATGCTGAAAATTTGTAGCTTTACCTACAAAAATGACCTAGTTAATTCAAAATAAATGCTCTTGTAGTTAAAATTTGCAATGCCTACTCATGAATGTTTTTTTATTTTTTTCATATTGATAAGGGTGTGAACTGTTTAGGAGTGTATTGGGCTAAAGTCTAGTCTAGTCGACCAAGTAGTAGGTCGATAAAAGTGTTTGATGATGTAGCTAGGTCGAGCTCTACAACCAATAGCAAATATCAGTCTAGTCAAAGGGTCCTCTGTTAAGGTACTCCGATGCTAAAGTTAGTATAATTGACTACAAGGCAAAGTAGCACAGTGAAGGCTTTGGATAATAGTGCACATACCCTGCTAAAGGCTAGGAATGAGGTATTTATAGTCTTCCCAGTGTAGCTAATATATCCCTAACGCCCTTGTTACATATGAAAGGCTTTTGTCCTCGTTTGAGGACCTTTAAGTCTTCTCCATTTTCCATACTATTCCAAGTGGCACTATCTTTGTCCCCAGGATAAGGTGGTATACTGGAGGCGTGCACTAGCTAGGAGTGATAGATTAGGTGGTACTATGGTGGTATGTGCCATTAATGCAAGGGCATACCACTTGTCAGGGCAATCAATGCGGCAAGGAGGTAGTCGCATATGTTCAACCTTGCTGGTTGATGTAAATATTTCTATGAAATGTTTCTATAGACTCTGGTCAATAGGATGTAACTCCATTATATTCAAGTCTCCTTGGCCAAATGTTGGACGACACATCCCTAATGGTGATCAATTGTACTATGGTTGACAAGGGCAAATGCTAATATTCATGTTAATGGACGAGGACAAGTGAGGTCGAGACCTAGTGGATAATATGGTTGACCCACAATTGGTTGGACCAAATAGGTAATTAGGTCACCTCATACTATATCTTTTACCTAGTCAAATATTATAGGTCGGGCTTATTAGGCTATCCTATATCATGAGTCCCTTCATTCCAGAATTCTGATCAAGAATATCAATGAAAAGAAATGGGGAGTAGCTAAATTGTTAAAGCTAAATGCGCTTAACGAAGGATTCTTCATGTTGATAATGTGCTGATTCTAAAAGTAGACTAGGGTTCTAAAGTATTTAATATGACTGTTATTTTGGGCCACGCGAAGCATCAGGCGATGACTGCATAATAATTGTAGGATTTAGATTACCACGCGCTAAAGCCTATAAATAAACATGGTGAAAATCCTCATTTTCATATTTACAGCATTCCATGAGGTCAAGTTAGTCAATTTATTGCGCTTACAGCCAGTTGCTTCCAACTTTAAACTTCCAAACCACATAAGCCCCTTAAAATATTTCTTTGCGGGCTTTATTTTTGTTATATCTCAATCATACAAATTTGCCAATTATGTTGAGTGTGTTTGGTGAAAGTGGTGGTTAGGGGAGTCATAGTGAGGTAACTAGGTCAGATCGAGCTATGACTAAGGATAGAGGTGACTCAACTAGTGAGTTTAATAGTTCCTCTAGTGATAGCTTGACCTCCAGTAGTTCTGGTGATAATCATGTTGCCACTCGGGGTGAGGTTGGGTTGAGTTAATCACTTGTATCCTATGGTTGGCTATTCACTCTTAACTACTATAGTAAGATCATATTAAAGGCAACTAAGGACAATCAAGACCTTATTAAGTAGTTTTACCATATCTCTCGGGAGTTCGAGTTAATTGTACCTGAACGAGATGATTGGATACATCAATCTTCCATTGATTGCATTATTATCTTAAAGGATGCCCTTAGATTTGGGCTTAGGTTTCGAGTTGCCCCACCAATAGTCAACCTCTTCATAGGCCTTCACATTTGCGTCGCCTAACTACTACCAAATTGCTTCTTGACCATATATAGCTTTGTAGTTCTAATGCATGATCACAACTAAACTTCGACCTTCGCAAATTTTAGCAATCTATTTCATCTTCCCATGTCTCAAAAGTTAAAAAGTATGGAGAAGTTTGGTTTTTTCTATATGACAGACCACTCATAAAAAATTTCTAGTGACACCCTCTTTCTTATTCGGCTAGAAATGGAAAATCGGTTGCTCTTCATTCGATCTCCAGACAGGGTTAGTTTTAACATAACTAGGGGCTGGATGAGGTGTCACATCAAAATCCCAACAAAGTCCAATGTATTTATCATTTAGTTGAGTTTGGGCAAATAGAGGCTTCAAGTTATGTCGATGAGAGAAATTTGGTGCTAACAGGCTTATCGCCTACTCAAACAGGCTTACCTGATGATGCTCGACTAGGTAGATGTTTTCATTATTTTTTCAATAGTTTTAAATCAATTTTTTGGTTGGTGATAATGTATTTTGTTCTTTTTGTTGTGAAAATTGAAATAAAATCATGAATTAAACTCGAGCATAAGCTATGGCATGTGCGCAAAGAAATTAATAGTGTCGCCAAAGTACTACTGCTCATCCAGGGACTACTCCTCTATTTGTCCCGTAGCAATCAGTCACTTTGGCCACTCCAGTAGCTCTCCCTACCTAACCAACTTCTGGGATGACCACCAATTTCCTTACTCAACAAAAATGGCCAATGGTTGAGTAAGCAGAACCTACCTAAAAAAGGATAATTGCCTGAAAAGGCAATGTTAAAGCTGGGGGGTCAAGTGCATCGATCAACTATGATTTCTTTGGGTGCCAGAAAGATGATGAGTTATTTCAATTGGTTGACCTACCCTCGTCCCAATATGGGACTAATATGGTGATGCATAATTCAATATCCATGCTGACCTCGGGGTAGACTGGCACCTCATCTCTAAAAATGATAATGATTAGGCTGTTTACATTTGACCAGTGAAAAATGATGGTTTTAACTTAAGGAGAGGTGCTAAAAGCCATGGCATGCCACTTTAATATGGTAAGTGTCTAGTCGAGTGAACCTTGCTTGTCGAATATTTTACTTCTCTTATTTGTTTGTTGTTTTCTTATCTCATCCAAAATTATTTCTATTATAAGTTAGCCAACATAGCTACCATTTGTATTAGAGATTAGAGCTAGCCCTCGATGATCTCGATTACTTCCAAGAAGTGCATAGTTCGGTAGAGGTGATGATGACTTATCTCGAGTCTGTCTAGTCGAGGATCAAGCAACTGAGCAAGGAGCTACATGATAAAAATGCACAGCTTAAGGCACAGGATGCATAGCTTGTAACCACCATGGCTAAGTAAAGTATAGTAGAAGAGCTATTGATAAAGACCAGACTAGATGCATAGCTTACTATGATTTTGGAGGATCCCACGGCTATAAATACACTCTAAATTTTTCTTAGACTAAGTTCTTTTGGACATTGCTCTTCATTTAACGAAAGGTTGTGCAATAGTTCATGCTAACCTTAGTCTTTTAGGGTGCTAGTAACATCTTCTCCATCAACAACGTAAGGGTTGCCCTCAAGAAAGCTATTAAGTATCTAGAACATTTGGGTTAACAAATTTGTTATGAGGACAGGGATCGACTCAACCTAATGCTAGATGAACAGTTCAAAATCTATCCTAACCCAGAAGAGAATGCCTATGTTGAGGGGCTTACGCTATGCTTGTGGTCAGGGTTGCTGTTGGCCATGAAGTAAAGCTTGCTGAGGTAACTAGCGAGTTTAGCTTTGCGAATGCCTTTATGTTCGATACCAGGGGCAACAAAGCCAAAGTGGTTGATTTCTTTCTCCATTTGAGTGCACATTTCTCATTGATGAAATGGGGCCTTCTTGACCAGTCCCATGGTTCAGCTAGAGGTCATGATTGCATCAGAGTAAGAAGTCAAAGGCCTTTGTAATATTCTGGTTGTGCCTTTGAGTGACGAACTTAATCAAGTGATCGATGATGTTGTAGCTAAATGTAGTGCACAAGTTGAAGGGGCTGGGTTGAGTTAAGTACTTAGGCTTAGGGTTTAATATTTATCTTTTGTTCACCCTGTGAGGTGTTTGCTTTCAAGCTTCTTATTGTCTTTTCCTCAAACTATATAATCAAGCTCGCTACAATTTAATGAATAGCATTTTCTATTCATCGACATGTACTGAATTTTTTTTTCCTTTTGATATTTTTATTTTTTTTTGATTGCTAATCGTTTATCAATGACAAAATAAGTAATTCAATCTTTGATAAAAAAGTGTAAAATGTAATCCTCTAATAATGAAATTGGAGAAGTTTGTAGTTGATTTAAAAATTAATTAGGGCAATACCAATGGATTTAATCGAAAACATTCTCATCAAGCTAAACTATTTTAAAATAGGTGTTGAGATATTAATTGTTGTCAACTACATGGGTGATTTAAGTTGAATTCTTTGTGATTCAATGAATGGACTTTGTGCTCAACATTGTAATTGGAATGTTTATATGTTATTTGAGTGATTTTATCTTTGAATATGAGGTCGATTTCTTATCGAGTTTGAAACATTTTTGTATGCAACTAGTTTGTTTACTAATTTGGTCTGGAAGTCATAGTTTACTAGGGGGTCGACTTTGAACTATCAATTTTATTTATTAAGTTGGCCTAAAAAGCCTAGGTGCGCAGTTTGAAACCAACGTACGGTTAATTATAGGGTCAACTCTAAATGATCAATTCATTTATTAGCTTCAACTAAAAAGCTTTGGTGGGCGATTTGAAATCAATGTGTGGTCAACTAAGGGGTCGACTTTGAATGATCAATTTGTTTATTAAGTTGGGCTAAAATGTCTTAGTGCAAGGTTTGAAATCAACATGGGGTTAACTACAAGTTCGACTTTGAATGATCAATTCATTTATTAACTTGTGCTGAAAAACCTTGGTGCATGATTTAAAACTTGTGTGGAGTCGACAAGGGGTCAACTTTGAACAACTAATTCATTTATTAACTTGGGCTGAAAAGCCTTGATGGGCGATTTGAAACAAGCATAGGGTCGACTATGAGGTTGACTTTAAATGATCAATTGATTTATTAACTTAGGCTGAAAAGCTTTCATTTGAGTAGTTTTTATTGATTTTAAAATAATGCTTTCGTATAGTCAGGTGGGGGCCTTAGTCTCTTTACACATAAACTTTCTCATCTTCACCGCATTCCATGGTCGAGGGAGCTTATTGTTGGTCATATCTACAAGTTGGTAGGCATTGTGCTTTATTGCCTTAACCACTGAGTATGGGCCTTCCCATTTTGCATCGAGCTACCCTACATTCTTCTACCCTTCGATTGTTTTGAGGATGAGGTCCCCTACTTGAAGCTTCTTGGTTAGACTCTCTTGTTGTAATGTAGTGCCATCTTCGATCTGTAATATTGCATTACTGCGTATACTTGCTAATACTACTCGATGATTATCTCAAAGTCAAATTCTCTCTTGGAATCATTTCTAATAGGGTTGTAGTGAATTACTTAGGCAACATATTGTATCAGTTTTGTTGGAACAACTGCTTTGGATACGTAGACTAGACTGTAAAGGCTATGGCCAGTTACAATTTGAGGGGTTTTTCTGGATGCCTAAAATATCCCAGGGAGGTCATCTGCCTAACTCTCTTTTATTCTCTTAAGTCAAGCCTTGAGGTGGTCTAGCACAATTCTACTCGTAACTTCAGTCTACTCATTAACTTGTGGGTTTCCAACCAAAGTGAAATGATGTTTGGTCTTTTAACTATCACATTAGTTCCTCATGCTCTTGCTTTGGAACTAAGTCCCACTATTTGAAATTAACACTTTAGTCTGAAATCAACACTTTAGGCATTGGTTATCTTAGGGACTACTTTTGCTTTCACCCATTTGGTAAAGTATTCAAATACAATGATTATGAACTTCTTTTTACCTATAAATTTAAAAAATGAGTTGACGATGTATACCCCCCACTGATCGAAAGACCATGTGATTTGAATAGGCACCAGCATCGCCGTAGGTTAGTGAGGTATGCTTGGCTCAACATATCCAACATAAATCCCATACAATTTATTATGTCATCGAGGTATGCATTAAAGCATAAGCATCGGTGCACAAGGTTACTATGAATCTCAAGTTTAAAGACTAATAATATACACTAACATAAGCATGAAAACATCCATTATCAATACGCTAGTATGGCTTCCTTATGGAATTCTCAAGACTGAACTATTTAGTAAACTTATTCTCTAACAAGTGTGTACTAGTGTCTCTACACCTATTACCTACGAATGGAATACCTTTGAACTTTTGGAGCATTCATCATAGGGCAAATCTATACGAATCAATCTTGAAAGATTCTACAACTTGGAATGACCAAAGGTATATTTCACGATCACCATAATATATATAGCTATGTTTATGATCATATAAGATAAAGGTCTTTAACAAAATCTATTGTGTGAATGACAATATAAAACATATAAGATGATGGCAAATAAAAGTATATTTATCAAATAAAAATGCATGCATAAAAGCAGCTCACACACCAATTATATTGGCTTGCCGGGCACTATTCTAACCATCCTTCACTTGCCCTAAAACCTATTGCTCATGGTCCTTAGGTCTATGTTCTCAAGATATCTCTCAATGACCTTTTTTAATAAGGGTTTAATAAGTTCTAATGTCACATATACTAATGATCTCATAGATTAAAAGTTATCGTGTTAAAATATTCTTAGATTGCTAGCAAGGTCTTGGTTTCTTTATTACAGGATGGCTTAATTGTTACCATAATAGAAGACAATTAGATAGGCAATGCTAGGCATTACCTTCATCTTGGAGAGACTTTTCATCCAAATACTCTATTACTATGTATTCTGCCTCAATTGTTAGTGATTGTAGTTTCTTGCTTGAAACTTTTCTAACTCACTAAGCCATCACTAAGGCAAAAACTAAAATATAGACATAAATTTGGAAAACCTACATTAGACTAAAAAGCCTCAAGTTTTAATTCTCCACCATTGTAAACTAACAAACACCTTAGTTCTTCTCAAATACTTCTCATGGTCTACTAATTGTCACCATGTTAGCTTAATAATAGCTAATGACACTTAGATCATAAGCTACATTTGGCCTCGTACATAGCATAACGTACATTATCCTTCTATTAGTGGAGGTATAAAGTGTGAGAGGCATCATTTCATCTCTTCTTCGATATATGGGGTTGCAGACAAATAGACCTTGTCTCATAGGAAGAATTCCTATATTTTCTCTTAATTCCTCTAAGCTAAACTCTTTAGTATTTTTTCTATGTACAAAGTTTGAGATAGCTTCAAAAACCTCTTCAATCTATCTTTGGATAGATGTATTTCTAATATGAAAGATGCTTCTTTCAAATTTTTCATAGAGAATTATGTAGATAACCATACTTTAATTTGCTCTAACATTCTTAACTTATTCATACTGAGAGAGATGTTATGAACATAAAATAATAAAAATTGAACATATTCTGAACAATTTTCTTGTATTCACATAGTAAATACATATTTTTGATGAAAAGCTAAACTATTGATTATCTCATCAAAACATATAATCTAAATCTGGTATGCTTACTTGAGTTCATTAATGGACCTTTAGAGTTTGCACACTTTTTGCTCACTCTCATTGAATGTGAAACCCATTGATTGCTCAATATAATTTTTTTTGTCAACATTTTCATTAAGAAAAGTGGTATTTACATCCATTTGTCACATCTCATAATCATAATATATAGTTATGACATGCAAGATCCTAACAAATTTAAGCATTGCCGAAATGGAGAATGTTTTTTTGTCTTTGGATATAACTTTTTGCCATTCAAACGTTATAGGTCACTACATCACCATTTTATATGAGTTTTCATTTATAGATCTAGAGAGGTTCTACTAAGGTCCATACCTTGTTAGTGTACATGAAGTCTATTTTGGACTCATGGCCCTAAGTAAATGTCCCTAATCTATGTTTAACATACCTTTAACATAAATTCTTAAATCACTATCCTATTGACCAATTTCAAGAAGGATCTTAAACCTTTTGGGTTTCTTCTTTACCCAATTAGACCTTCTAGGGATGTGTGTACTAATTAATGACTACTTCTTTTCCACTATTTGTGGGATCAATGATGTAGTACGAACTTCAGTGGTGCTGTAGCTTTTAGCTAATAGAAACTACAATAAGAACATGACATTTCTCAACATTTTAATTTTGAGGGATCATACAAGTTATACCCACTAAACTCTTTAGGCTATCTCACAAACTTGCATAAGATAAATTTTGTATCTAACTTATGTACCTACAGTATTTGTTTAACATAAGTAAGGAAATGCTAGATCCTTAACAATTATACATATGAAGGTGATTTGCCATGCCGCATTTTGTATGATGTTTTAAGCACTGATTTCACTACATTTAATGAATTCACCATCTTTCTAAGGCAAACCTAAAGTAAAAGAGGAATATATGTGAAACTTAACTTAAAAATAATGTCTAATACGGTATGGTTTCTACACTTGCCAACCACATTAAATTGGAGTGTACTTGAAGGAGTCTACTATGAGAAACTCTCAATCAGTCATAGATGAATGAGGAACTCATTGATCAAATGTTCTTCTTCTTGATCCTATCAAAGGGTTCTAACACTTAAACTAAGTTACTCCTCAACTTCATGCCTAAATCTTTGAACTTTTCAAAAGCCTTTAATTTGTTATTCATGAGATTCACATATGCATATTGAAATAACATAATAGTCTTCACTCCCACCGGCTCTTAGTGGTCAACATATATCCGTATGGACAAATTCAAAGAGCTTCCTAAGATCCTCCCTCTCGAAACTAAAAAATTTTCTTTTGGCCTCTAGCCCCAATATTTCATGAAATCCTACTATATTCCATAATATAAGATTACATCCATGTCTCGTACCACCTTCTAGGCCTATCAATGGATAAAATATGACCCTACTAAAGTCCATAAACTTTGAAAATACCAAATCCTAGACCTAATTCAATATTCTTATACCCATACCTATGCTCAAACCTATTAAAAGTAATAGAATGGACGTACAAAAGTTTTATACTCAAACGTTTCCCATTCTCCAAATAACGAAATCTAACTAATTGATCCAAATCAATTATATGGAATTAGATTTATATTAGTGACATACTCGCTATATATGCTTAGATTTTTAAAATATAAAAAATTAAAATATATTTACTAATTTTTATATGAATGTTTTTTTCATCTATTTACATATATATATATATATCTGAATAGACACATTATTTGAAAAAAAAAAGAGGTTCTAAATGGAATTTTTTATTTCCAAATAATAGAAATTATGCTCTATTAAAAAATATAATTTAATGTTTGTAATATTATTAATATTATGATATACAAATACTTCTAAATTCAAGTTAAGATATCATGGACATTTCACATCATATTGTTTATAAATATGAATAAACATATTTAGTTTATTAAGATGTCTATTGATCATAAATTACAAATGTTATGTCACAGATTAATGTTTATTATGATGTGAACAATTTCTTCACTACAAAAATGATGACATAGAAAGACATGAAAAATATGACGCTAGGATGCAGCAAATTTACTTGCTATTTCACCAATTTTTGGGGTAATAAAGTATCCTACGCATTTATTTTGTTGAAAATGGCGCAGAAATTTTTGATTAATAAGCTAGTGACATGAACCACCCAGCTTGAAACTAATGAAATAATATCATATTATACAAATTATATTTGATGATTGAAATACTATATATAGTGAAACACATAATTGAGTATTATTAATTTAATTGCTAAAGAAATGGAAAGAAATAAGTTAACAATAGATGGAATATTATAATTGTAGGAAAATTTAAGAGCAAAAACATGATATCAGAAAAATATATTTTTTTAATTTTTTTGTTTGTTTAATATATAAAAGATTAAATATGTAAGGTTAGAAAAATTGAATTATGATTACAATAATTATGCATGCAATTAATTTTTTTTGTTGACGGCAAACATTAGTTTAGAAGACTCATTCGAAAAAAAGAAAAAGTGCAAGAAAAAGGGGTAGGTCAAACCCTAAATTTATTTGAGGAAAGAGACATTTCATAGATTAAGAGTCCAAAAGACAAAGTGTAACTTATTACAGTTGAATCAAAGACATAATAACAGTGTAGAGAAAGAGCCAACTTTGCTACGTGATGAGCATACATATTTCCACTATGACAAACATGCATGAAAGAGAGATTACAACACCACGTTTACTTTTTCTAATGTTCGAAATAAGAGGGCCTATAGAAAATAGGTTAAGATCTTAACACTAGAGAGTTTGAATGGCTGATATACAATCCCCTTCAATTGAAATGTTAGCCTAGGAGAATTGATTGCACAACTCACAAGCCATTTTTGTTGTTGTAGCTTCAGTAGCCTCCACATGAACCTTATTGGAAACAAGTAGAGAAATCTATGCTAAACACTATATTCTATGATCCCAAGGTACAACCCTAATCCCAATAGCATGAGCATCTTTGAAAATAGATGCATCAAAGTTCACCTTTTTATGGTCCACCAAAGGCGCTAACTAGTTAGATTCACATCTGTCTAGCAACATAGCTATATTCAGTGTGAAAATAGCTGTCTAAAAATGGCATAAGAAATTACTTGCAAATTGAACTACCACCAAAGGGCTTCAGTGAATTGCTTCACATTAGACTTATTCGTGCAATGCCATACACTCAAACAGCAAACCAGAAATAAACCAAAGTCATCCTTATCAAAAGATTACTATAATCCAAGAAACCATTCCATAACTAAATTAGTAGCTTGGAAAAGGGGAGAAATAGGTAAATTTAGAAGAGCCCACACTTGTCATGCGAAATGATAATAGAGTAAACAATCAAAGATGTCTTTCTTTGAGTTTTCGCAATTATCACAAAATGGGTCATCTTGAATTTTCCTCTAGCACAACAAAACTTTCATTGGAAGGATATTCCAACAAGCTCAATATTCAAATTGTTTTAGCTTAGAAGGAACATTAATATTTAACAAAAAATAAAAATCTGGCTAATTTAAGGAACTGTAAACTCTTGTGTTAAGGAATCCAACTTCTTATTTTTTGACAAAAAGGTCAAGATAGTAAGCAGAACAGATAGAAAATTGACCATAATTAGTATGGTGCCAAACAAGTTAATCCTCATTTTTACCTCTTCCTAATGGAGTTCCGACAATGGATTTTACATCCAATTCCAAAAATATCTCATTCATCAATATAGAGCTCCAAATAATGGTTTGGGTAATAACCAAGCTAGAAAAAAGAGCAAAACTAAGAAGAACCTTCGAAGAAGAAAAAACCCAAAATGAAGGTTGACCTGGGATCTATATATCATGCTAGATTCTAACATCAGTTCATGAACCAATTCTCCATCTAAGGCCTTCCTGAAGAAGAAGAACTCCCAGATTCCTCTCCAGGAGACAAAAGGCTCAAATCCTAGCGAAGCATGAATAATCTCACAGTCAGGGAAGTACTTGACTTTAAATAATTAGAGACCAAAAAAGTTGGGTTATTTGAGCAAATGCCACCCTTGTTTAGTAAGCAAGGCCTTGTTGAAAGAACGAAGACTACAAAAACCTGTATCACCTTCCTATTTGCTACACCCAAGTAGTTCTCATTTGATTCGATAGATTTTTCTTTAATGCTTTGAACCCAATAGAAAAAGGCCACCAAAAATTCAATCTCTCTAATAAGATTAGGGAAAAATGCATTTTTAGTCCATCAACTATTGCCATCCGTGAAATAAGGACATTAACTATTTTTAATTTTAAAATCAGTCCACTACGGCAAGAAATTGAGAGCATTGCACCCAAAAGGCTATAATTTACTTCCAATTGATTTCAATTTGGCCATAAATTGGATGGAAAAATGCACACCTAAGTTACGTGATCACTAGTTGAGGGGTTTTTTGACATGTGGCTTGGTTTGCCACATATCCAGACATATGTGGATTTTTTTTTCCACATCACTTTCCATAGATAAATCTATGCATGGCCACATCAAAAAATAATGGGGACAAAATATCATTGCAAAAATGTGGGAAAAAAAAGGGGATAACACCGAAAGTCTGAAACATTTGGTGTCTAAAACCCTAAATCATCTTTACTTCATTTTTCTTCTCTATAGTTATCTCAAATTCCCTGCCAGAATATCAATAAAACTCGCATGATTGGAGAAGGATGTTGAAGGTTTCTTTGAAGATGGTCTTCAAGAGAGCAGATAGGCTCGTGGGTTTGCCTCCTCCTCCATATGGTGAGTCTCTAGTTTATAAAATGTGACTTTTGAATCTTTTTGGTGTTGAATGTCAAAGATACAAAATATTTTTGTGAATGGTGATTTTTTTTTAAAGAATGTGGACCCTTCTTGTTTAAAGAATGGCATTTTTTTAATGAATAGATATAGCATCTTTAGGACTTGTTGTATTTATGTGTTGTTCATAATCTACTCGATTATATATGGTTTCCTTACTTGGGGTTTGTTTTGTTTGGTTTGAAAAAGTCATTGCATCCTATTCCATGTTCTAGTTTGCTGACCTATTTTTTTATTTTATTTTTTTATGTCCTACTATTGTTGACTTTTTCTTTTTCTTTTTCTTTTTCTTTTTTTTTTTTGGTTGCTTGCATGTGTTCTATAGATAAAAGTACTAAAACTTTCATTATTGCTATATTCTATGGTGGACAGTTTATAATAGTTATGAAAACTAAGTATATGGGGGGGTTTGTTGCATAGTGGGATTATATGTCTGAGAATGAGACTTGTTTTTACTTTTTGAATTGGCTATGAGATAAATTGGAGCTATCTAAAAATAGGAATTTTTATAGACATAAGAACAATGGCTTTAACTTGATGAAGGATGATAATGAATTAAAAAGATTACATTAGCAGGCTGTTAAATCAAATAGTGGGGAGGTTTGCATTTATGTTGATTGTGTGGCAGTAGATGATGATAATGCTCATTTAGATGAGGATTGTTGCACTGTGGAAGATAAGAGGGATCTGGAGACTATTCCTACTCTTGTAGCAGAAGTTGAAAATGCTCCTATAATTGATCCTTGTCCTTCTCTTGAAAATGCTTCTAAAAAAAATCAGCCTATAGTTGAACTTTCTCCTACTTGTGTAAACAATGAAATTGAGTCTACTCTTGCAAACAATGAAATTGAGCCTTTTCCTTTTTTTGCAAATAATGATGTTCCATTTTTTCATACTCCTATAAATAATGAAACTAATGTTCCACCTTCTCCTACTCCTAGAGTTGAGAATGAAGTTGATTTATGACTAGATTATGAGCCTAAGTCTGTTTTGGGGACAGGTCAAGGGAATGTGAATATGCCTTTTGAGAATAATAGATTAGGCATCAACTATAAGTTAGTAGCTTTTAGTTAAGGGAATTTGGGCAAAAAGGATGTAATAGATAATGATGAAACAGAGGACAGTGAGTATGAGAATGAGGGTGGCAGCTTGGATGATGATGTTGATGATGAACTATTTAAGGAAAATATAGATTTTGAAGCAAGGTGGATTAGCAATGTAGAGGACAATCAAAAAGGTACTGTGTGTGGTAATAGGGAGCAAAAGGGTAGTGATGATAGGAGTGATAATCAAGATGACATTGCTTGGGATAGTGGGGTAGAGCTAGATGAAATTATTTTTGATATGAACCAAGATAGGCCTACGGCAGATGTAATCAATCCTAGGAGGCCATTCTCACCTAGATTCCAACTAGAAATGAAGTTCAAAGATAAAATAGAGTTTAGGAAAACAATGCATGTTGAGGCTATACAAAGTATGAGGAATATTAAAATTAAACAGAACGATAAGACTAAAGCGTACACAAAGTGTGAAGAGAAGGGATGTGAGTGGAAGATTTATGCATTCAAGTTGAAAGATGAATCAACATTCCAAATCTTGACCTAAAATCCTGTCCATAAGTATAAGGCAACAGTTAATGTCTCCAATGTGAAAACCACTTATCTAGCTAAAAGATTTGTGAACAAATTGAAGATTAACACTAAGAGATCCACTGAAGGGTTGATGCTTGAATTGATTGAAGAGGTGAGAGTTTCAGTGTCCCATGACCAGGCTTCAACTATTATTTTGGGGATGGATGAAGGCTCTGGGTCCAACACTTTTATACATTTTTATTGCTGCTTTGGTTCTCTTAAAAGAGGATTTTTGGTAGGGTGTAGACTGATAATAAGTATAGATGGTTGCTACCATAGTGATCCTCACAAGGGTGTGCTCTTGACAGTTGTTGGAATTAACCCCAACAATAAACCTTATCCAGTAGCACATGCAGTGGTTGCTACAGAGGCTGGGGACACCTAGACATGATTTCTAACATTATTGAAAGAAGATCTTAACATTATTAGACCACATGAATTCACTTTCATGTCTGACAAACAGAAGGGTCAAGTTCAAGTATTTGATGAAGTATTCCCCACATCAAAGCATACATTTTATCTTAGACATCTTTGGAAAAAATTTACTAATGCTGGGTTTAGGGGTTTGGATTTTAAAATGCATTATGGAAGGCTAAAAATAGCATAATAGTTGGGAAGTTTAAGCAGGCTATGAAGGAGATGGTAGAGCTTGATCAATCAGCAGTAGAATGGTTTAATGACAAACCTCCCTCACAGTGAAGTAAGTTACACTTCACTTCAATAGCTAAGTGTGATATGATCTTGAACAATTTCTATGAGCATTTTAATAGTTCCATTGTCAATGTAAGAGAAAAGCTAATCATAACAATGCTTGAGTGGATTAAGGAATATCTGTTGACAAGATTGTAGAAGCACAAGATAAAGCTACAAATTCATGGAATTAACAGGTTTGTCCTTCTGTGATTAACATAATTGATGAACATGCTCAAAAGTTGGCTAATTGTATACTAAGGGAAAGCTGATGACAAACACTACCAAATAACACACAATTATGGGGGCCAATTTATGTTGATTTGGATCAATTAACATGCAGTTGTAGGAGGTGGGAACTCACTGGTATCCCATGTTTGCATGTTTATAGTGTAATATATAGCAGCAAGGATAATCCAATACATTATGTGGATAAATGCTATAATGTTTAGTTGTATGAAAAAGTGTATGAACCTGCTATTATGGGCATAAATGGGCAAGAACTTTGTGGTGAAACAATTTAGATTGCAACTTTGCGACCCAACTTTGGCAATAACAAAGGAAAACCTTCTACAGCAAGAAGAAGAGACATGGATGAACTAGCGGAGAAAAGAAAGAAAAGAGGCAACGATAGAGTGGCAAGTGATCAACCCATTTGAGCAAAGAGGAGGCAATCTACAGTCAAGTGTAGACACTGTTATGTTGAAGGGCATAACTCTAAAACTTGCCCCCAAAATGCAAGAACATCCTCCACTAGAGTTAGAAAGCAAAAAATGGTATTCCTCATCATTTATATATTATTTGTTATGATTACTGATATAACTCACTTTCATGCCTTTGATAATGCTTTTTTGTTTGAAGTAGGAGACAAAAGAGACTAAAAATGAACCTAAGGCCGCTATTGAATCCTTTAAGTTAGGATCACTGCATGCAACTACTAGAAAGAAACTGGAGGTTATACTAATGTTTTCTTTCACTTTTATGAAGTGCTTTCTTTTTTTGGGTGTTGTTGTTGTTGTCTCTAACTTGAACTTTTTTCTTTTGTTTAGCAAAGACAATCATCTAGCAAGGTTTCTGGCCCATCCATATATCAACAATTGCAACTATCTCAAAATGAAAGGAGTCGGTCATAAGAAGCTATCTTTGGAAAAAGAAAGTTTGTTAACCTCAGCAACCTGGGCAGTACAATGGATAAAATCAATGGCAAAAAAATGAAAGCTGGAAAGAAGAAAAGAAACTAAAAATTTATTCTGGTTTTAAAAAAATGTAACTAGATTGAACCTCTATTTTGGATGAATGATCAGAATGGTTTATTTTTTAAGCATTTGTACTTAGTTTTTTGTAGTGAAATATTGAAGCATATAATATGATATGATGTGTAAACATGGAATTTTTGGCATCTTTTGATGGTTAATTGAAATAAGGAAGCTTTTAATGGTTATATCAATTTGGCATGTATTGGTTCTCTATTTTGTTTACCCATTGCTTTGACTTTTGTTTACGCTACAATTTTAGTTGGCTTCTCACATTGATGTTTGGCTTGTTACATGATTTGCTTGCTTGCTAACTTGTATATGGCTTCACTTCACAATACCAACAAATTTGGAAACAAAAATATAAGTGAAAAAAAATCACATTCAATAATAGCATATGCATCTTCATTCATTAATTAGTAGAATACATCCATCTACTACAAACTAAAATGGTAGCTTAATTCCAGTCAGTACCCACAAAACAAGCCAAATTGGCCATGTAAATCAAGTTAATTCTACATCATCTCTAACAAGCTAAAGACACACCCTTCCAAAATACACCCTTCTTTACAGTTAATGCAAAATCCAGAAAATACACACTAACTCCTAAGTACATCCTATCCGAACCATTAGACAGAAGACCTAAGAAACTGCCAACACCATATGCAGAAAGTTTTTCCTCTTCCTCAGCTTATCCATCTCCAGCTCTATTATGTTAATTCTGCAAATTAGCCTAAGAATTATGTTATTTGACCTTGCACACATTGATAGGCCAACCCATTCAAAAAAATTGCACCTTTTGCTCTGTAGAATTATTACATTAACAAATAAACGACAACAAAAATACATGCAAAAACTATGAGGGATGATATGAAATGAAAAATCTTGCACACATTGAGGTATGTTGTTCTCAATTGTTACCTATTCACCATAGGAATGAAACTTTCTCCCTAGATTTAAGTCAGTCCAAGACATCCTCAATTTTGCCTTACCTCTGCAAAAATGTTCCACTGCAGCATTTGATTTCATAGAAAAAGAGGAAGAATACATTGACATTTCACATAATCAAAAAGCTTGGAATTGATTTACTGTTGATCAAAGATTTGGGTGTTTAATTAAGGCACCAAATTTTGCTATGAAGAAAAAGAAAAGGTGAAAAAGAAGAAGTCGAGTGTGTTTTTAATAGTAAAATGCAAATTTCTTTTCTTTTTATTATTTAGACAATGAGGTGTCATTTTTGGGCTGGATGACATGGCACCTTGTTACACTTGGGAAGGTGATGTAGAAAAAAAAGTCCACATGTGTTTGGATATGTGGCAAACCAATTCACATGTCAAAACACTCCCCTAACTAGCGATAACGTAAGTTGGGCATATGTTTTTCCATCCAATTTATAGCTAAATTGAAATTAATTGGATGTAAATTGCAGCCTTTTGGGTGCAATGCACTCAATTTCTCATCAGGGTGGGCTAATTTTAAAATTAAAAATAGTAAATGTCCTTATTTCACAAATGGCAATAGTTGATGGACGAAAAATATATTTTTCCCAATAAGATTATTAGGAAGTTTGAACCAACTCATCACATATGTTGGAATTGCTTAAACAATTGACTTTCACTCTAGCTATTAAATTTGTTCCAGATTCTTTGCTAAATATTCATGAAAATATCCTTTTTTGATTTACCAATCATGGATGGAAGGATGAGGTATTTTTATGTTTCTTAAGAACTTCAATTCTAAGGTTCTATTGAATAAATTGCTGAAGCTCGAGAGATGTGTTTCTGCTAAACATAATAGATGATTTGTCCAAATTTATATGCAATCCAGATGCTTGCTCATATAGGTTTAGGACATCTCTAATAGTTCAAGCCATAGTTTCTATTACATGACAAAAAGGGAGACTATCATTGGCAAATAATGAGTCAGAAACCAAGAAGCATTGTGACAAATGGAGATACCAACAATCAAAGTATCATTTTCCATCCTTCTAATGAACGAACTAAGGGCCGCAATGCAAAATAAGAAGAGATATGTGAAGGTAAATGTAGCACTTAGATCTAATAATAAAACTGAAAATGAACTAGGCTAAACATGCTAATAGGGATCTAAACATGCTATTGATTCAAATTTGGAAAGAAAATTACTTTGATTTTCTCAAAACAAAGAAATGATGAAGAACATTTCTTCAATCCAGAAACTATCATATAGTAGCACAACAGATTTAGAGCAACTTTTGCCCTATCCAAACTCATCCAAAAATTTAGAAATAATTACAGAACCTTCTCAACTCTATGTTGAAGCTATTGTAAAAAATTCTGTTGAAAACGCCTCAAGGAAGTTCCAAAATAAAATCACTAAACAGACTGGCCTGACAATAGATCTCCAAAGGCTAGCAATCTAATTGTCTTGTCTCTAACAATATGATCCACATGCCAATGCTAGATTCTAATCTACTTAATGTTAGAGGGAAAACAAAAGGGAGATTTGTAGAGATGAAGGCATCATTTGAGCTAGGAGAAGAACTGATAAAGTAAAGCTGCAACACATGAGGCGACACTTGACATTTGGAGAAAAAATGTGAAAGAATCTAATTCTTCACACGGAGCATTATTGGCTGCCTCTCTCTCTCCTTGTAATATATAAATATAGTGAGGATGGTGTGATGCCAAAGTGGCATCACACCTTCCTCAAGGAGGACCGCCAACTTACCTTGGCAAGTTGGCAAGTTGTAACTCAAATGTGAAATTAAATTTTATGTGCATTTTAATTTCATTTGGACTCTCATTTCAAATTAATTAAAATGCCACATCAAATGAACATTTTATTTGAATTCACCCTCTAAAATAGATTCCTCTCATTAATTAAATTATACACTTGAATTTATTTAATTGACCTTTATCTTAACTCATAGGTCAATTAATTTAACTCTTTAAGTTAATCATGATTAACTTTTTAAGCTAACTTGACCAATTAATGGTTATGTAGCACCAAATAATTAACACCTTAATTATTTATATAATTTAACTTTTTAAATTACTTGATCAACTTAACAATTAAATTGGTCAAGCAAAAAATGACCTCCGTTTTCTCTAACCTCAAAATTGGTCCACAAGAAGTAATTTTCTAACTATTAGAAAATTCCCTCATCATGTAGCTAGGAAATGCAATTGACTTTTGTGTGTGACCCGTTAGGTTCTACGACTCATTAAATATAGGCTCACAACTATTGCAACCTTTTGAATATTGAATATTCATTTTAGTTTACACTCCTTTAAACTAATTGGCTCAATTCAATTAATCTCTATTAATTAAAGAATACTCAATCACCATTATCGATGTCTAACCTCAAGCCTATGGAGCCCAATTAATTGACCGAAATGAATGATTTTAGAGAACCATTATAGCTTTACACGTACCATGCAAATACAGTCCTTTTATCTCTTATCCTCCGAAAGAGGCCTAGGACAAGATATTTACCGACTCTCTCACAACCTACTATATTTCTATTCCTAATGCTTAATTCCACTTTATGACCTCATCTATGGAAAAATCCTTTTCCAAATTATAGTACTACATTACGCAAGGATTTTTTGGAATCAATCATTATAGAATACATAAGAGATGCACTCACCCTTCACAAAGATAAGGAGTTGGATTCTATCTTAGATCTCACAAACCTTCGCGTCTAAGTAGCGCATACCTAATTTCTACCTGAATGTCTTGCTAGGTGACCAAAAAGAAGTCAAATCATGATTACCTAAAAACAAAGTTACGATGGATCCTTAGGTCAAAAAACTAATTATACATACTAGCGTAAGTTGTGGAACTTGCCACTACAGCTATTTAGTGGATTTTTTTGATGATACTTCAATACCTTGTTCTCTAACAAACACCCACTAACATGCATCCATATCTCATATAGGATTGCTCATGGAACAAAGCAACATCTAATCCTTAGATATATGCATCGTTAGTACAAGTTTATCTCGATCTTAGATACCCTATCTTGTAAGATCCTATGAGTTGAAAGATTTAAAATTTTGACTGTGTAAGACTTATTCCATGATGCACCACCTAATGTGTGATCAAGTCCTATAGTATTATGTGATATAAGGGCTTCATCCAAATGCCAATGAAGTAATTAAGAGCATAAAATAAAGATGGCTATTTAAAGAATATCATTCAATCAAGATTGTATCCCAAGTGAAATAGTTTATGTACCAATCTAATTAGCTTGCGGGGCACCATTTCAACATTCTTCCACTTGCCCTAAAGCAAATTACCATAGTCTTAAGGCCCATCTTCTCAAGATGTCCTTCTACAACCATTTGCATTGAAAGGTTTAGACAGTAGTTTTGCTTTATTCTCTTTCGAAACAACTTTATCTACTTTATTGTCATTCTATCAATTGATATCATATATCAAGCAATAACGTTTTTATTGTGTTTAGATCACTGATGAGATCTTAGCTTAAGTTCTAAATTATCTTTTAAAGATAATATAAGCTCATGCACGCTAGGTACTATATCCAACTCATGGATGAGCTTTTTATCTAAGCACCTTCCTTTGCAGTTTACCAAACCACAAATTATTTCACATTTGTAATCATAATTGTAGCATCTTGTTTGGAGCTCTTTCAACTCACCACACTACCCTTGACACAAAAATATGAATCAAGAAATCGATTTTAGGTCATCTATATCGAATTCAAAACTAGAATCTAAAAACCCCTCGAGTTTCAATTCTCTATTGTTGTATACCAAAAAAAGTCCCTAGTACTTCTCAAGTACTTAAGGATTATTTTAATGATCATCTAGTGCCATTCATTGGTATTGGATTGGAAATAACTTATAACACTTAGAATGTGTGCCAAATCCAATCTTATACATTGAATAGCATACAATATGCTTCTTATAGTGGACACATAGATATGTGGGACATCTATGTCTCTTGTTGTCAGTCTTAAGGGCTATGGACTTGGAAAGATAAAGACTCCCATCGAAAAGAATCCCCTCTTGGATTCTTCCATACTAAACTTCATTAGTATCTTTTCAATGTATGGTGTTTGGGAAATCCCCGGCATCCTCCCCAATCTATCCTTATAGATACGTATTCCTAATACGTAGGATGCGTTTCCCAAATTTTTCATGGAGAATTGTGTAGATAATCATGCTTTAATACACTTTAACATTTCTACCTCCTTCTTAATGAGAAGAATGTCATCGACATAACGCACAATAAACTGTACACTACTCCCACTAGCATTCTTGTACACACAAGGTTCATAAACATGTTTAATAAAGCCAAACAATTTCACTTCTTAATCAAAACATATGTTCCAATTTCAAAGATGCCTATTTGAGTACATGAATAAATCTTTAGAGTTTACAAACCATTTGCTCACTCTCCTTGGATATAAAACTTTGTGGTTGCTTCATATAGATTTTTTCTTCGATATTTTCATTGAGGAAAGTAGTTTTCACATCCATTTGCCATGTCTTATAGTCATAATATACAAATGAGGCAATTAAAATTCAACTAGACTTAGGCATTACGACCAGTGCAAGGTTTCCTTGATATCAATGCTGGGTCTTAGAGTGTAACCTCTTACCACTAGTCGCACCTTAAAAGTTATTACCTCTCCATCAACTCTTAGCTTTTGCTTATAGATCCACTTGCAACCAATAGGAACTATTCCCTTTGGTAGATCTATCAAAGTCCATACTTTGTTGGTGTACATGGAATCTACTTTGAATTTCATGGTGTCAACCCAATGTCCCGAGTCTATGTTCAACATAACTTTCTCATACGTCTCTAGATTGCTATTTAATTGACCTGTCTCATGAAGGAATCCGAGCCATTCAAGTTGTTTCATAATTAAGTTCAACCTTATGAGATATTGTGTATAAAGTTTCTTGATATTTATTTATTTCTACCACTTTAGGAATTCGATGATCATCTTGAACTTCATCAAGTTTAACAACAACACGTTTTCTTTCTAATAGAATTTTTTTTTCCAAAAAGGTGGCTTTCCTCCAAACAAAACACCTTTTATTCTATTGGATCATAAAAGTAATAACCTAAAGACTCTTTTGGGTATTTCAAGAACTTGTACAAGATGAATCTATTGTCCAACTTGTCTCCCATTAACCGTTTCACATAGGCAAGAGACCCCTAAACTATTAGATCATGGTAAGAGAGTGCTTTACCTTTCCACATCTCATGTAGCATCTTTAGCACAAACTTTGAAAGTACTGCAATTAGTAACTTCATTACCATCTATAAGGCAAACTCCTAAAAGGATATTAGCACATTAGAGAAGCTCATCATGGAAGGTACCATGTCCAATAAGTTATGATTTCTTTTTTTAGCTATTCCATTATGTTAGAGTATGCCAGGTAGAGTCCATTAAGAGAAAATTTGCATTCTCCATTAGATAATCCAAGAATTTAGTACTTAAGTATTCTCTTATTTGTTCCAATCAAAGAGCTTTAAAACTAAGTACTTTTTGCTTTTCTACTTCATACCGATACACTTTGAACCTTTCAAAGGGACTTGTACTTCATAAGATACACTTGTCTGAACCCAGTATAATCATCGATGATAATGATGAAGTAAGAATAGCCATTTTGTTTACTAACTTTTAGTAGGCCACAAACATCCATATGGATCAAATTTGAAGAACTTTTGCTGTTCTCCATTTATCCCACAAAAAGAGCCTTAGTCATTGTTTTCTTCAAATGAGAATTACAAGTAGAAAAATCCTCAATTCCACTAACATTTAATGATTTGAGAGCTTCTAATTTGTTCATCTTAGTTTTGAAAATATGCCTAGGTCTTGCATGCCATAAAATGGCATCTTCTTGGTTATCTAATTTTCTTACTTTGTTGATGGTGCATTAGTGATGATTGAGAATCTAATATGTATATTTCTTTGTTAAGTATACCATAAGCATCTAAAGAACTCATTCTTTAACACCTTTAATCTCCTATTTGATGTAAAAGGATCAAATCTTTCGCTATCCAAAATAGGAATTGAAATAATGTTCTCAACAATATATAGTACATAATAACAAGGGTTCAATACAATTATGGAATTCCCTAAGTCTAACTTATTAAGTGCCTTCGGCTTTGGTCACAACCCTTACTCCTTAGCCAAGGCAATGGATCATAACCTCATCACTTAGTTTTATTCTTCTTTCTATTCTTTGTAACATCATACAAAGAAAAGAACTACATGCAATATCATATATCCATAGGGAAGAATTTATTCTAAATACCGTTCAATAAAGTACATACCCTTCTCAAGGGTGCAAGGTATTCCGTGCAATGCTGCTTCCAATGGCTTATCTCACCAAAGTAGAAACAAGTAATATCAACTATTTCCTCTATAATCTTGTTGGCTATGAATGCCTTTGATGGTTGTTATCCCTTAGAGAAAGAACTTTTCTTCCTTTTACCTCTTTTTCTATCACCCCCAGGGCTTATAGACTTGGAGGAGGAATTGAGTGCCAAAGGTTTGCCCTTGTCATAGTAGTCTCCTTATAGATCAACACTTTGATCAATAAAACTCAATAGAGATGTGAGGATCAATTTCTCTTGGAGACATTATCCATCACTACGTACAAGTATAAAAACATCTCGAAGTTTAATCATCTTTAGACCATAGTCGATGACACATGACTTCAAATCCATCCTAGCTTGAAAAATCTCCTTTGCAACATGAACCTCTCATACCATATTTGCTTCACAACTTTTGCAAACTTTAACCAAGATATTATTCGCATGTCCTTGAGATTTTTGAAGTTTGTAGATGCCATTATGAGACTATGGTATAGGATGATCCTAAGCCCAATTCATGAACTTTTCATGTGTCTCTTGATCTACTATAATCCCCATGGGATTAGGAGTACCTTGATATAGGACATGTATCCGCTTCTCAAAATTTAGAACTTTGAGGTTAAGTTTGGCCAATTGGTATATTGGTTTTCAAAATAATATTGAGCGGTTGTTTAAGCCATTCTTGAGATTTCATAAATCCTCGGAGGTAAAGAAGAGAATATAAGTATGTGATTGAATATTTATATTTGAAAACATGTTCATGGTTTTCAAGCATATTTTCTCCCACTATTTTATCAAATCCTTCACCTTCTAGAAGAATTTGGGAAATCTCATTTCCTAGTGAGAATGAAGATCCTAAGGACTTGTAAGTAGACCCATGACTCATGCGACATCTATAAAGAATCGAAAGGTAAGCAACTTTTGCTAATTACATCTCACACAACTCTTGATGTATTTTGCCTCACTTGTCATACAAGCCTATAACTTATGAGACATCCACACTCCTAGGTGTTAAATCAGACCTACCAATCAAGCCTTGATTCAATACAGGCACGACAACATCCCACAACTAGCATGACAGTGCATAAGTGTTCTCAAATCAAAAGTGTGTTATATGCAAAGTATATAGTCATAGCTTTGCACTATATGTATGACCCACGGCATGTGAGACATCACACAAATAATGGTAGCATCATCATGCCACATACTATTGGTAGAAGGCATGAAATAATTAAAACTCTTTTAATTCGTATCCATTTTGACTTAATGTTTGAAGTACTTAGACATTCTAAGTAGAGGGTTTTTTTTGTTTGCAAAGATCTCATCATTTTGTCTTCTTATTTAGGTTTTCTATAACCTAAATATGCATATCATACATCAATAGGATATGCAAAGCATAAATAAGTAAATGTGTTTGGTATGCTCTTAGGGTAAGATGCCCATGAGCTTGACCAAATGATGTACTTAAAGCCATAGGTGCATCACTCGATTAATTTTAAGTGGGTTGATTAAATCTGGTTATTACATGAGTATATCCCCATACATTCATGAATCTTCAAATTGCCATGGATCTTCTTTACTTCTTGTAGCTTTTAAAAGAGAAAAAAATCCTTAATCCTAATGATTGTACTTTTATAATTTTTACAAGGTAGAACAAAGACGCATGCAAGCTCCATTTAATACAACTCATTTCAACAACTTTGAAACAAATAAAATCAATATTAAAGGCTCATGATCATCCCTATTCATTCATCATCCATTCAATAATTAAGTGAATAATAAATAAATCTAGAATTGACATTGAATTCCAACAATTAAATACTTATCTCATAAACAATTAATTGGCCAAGCAAAAATAAGCATAACCATTATGCATCTCATTTTTGTACTATTTAAAGATTAACTTTAACAAGATTTTAAAAGCAATCAAATATGTCAAACATAATTTTGAGAACTTGCATAGCACTTGTGTATCTATTATGTGTGAAATAAAACACTTTTAGTTACTTAAGGAACGCAAAATAACACTCAAAACTTATAAAATTGAAACTGTGCATTGTTGCCTCAACTTAGCCACACAGCCGTGTAGTATAAGCACCCTGATGCATCCGTTGCCTAGCCAGTGTCTAGCTGGGCGGGGCAACTAACCTTGCTTTGAGATTTTGATCAAGACAAGTCAATTTTGGTTAAACTTTTGTGCACCAAAAATTTTAGAACATCTCCTAAACATTAAACTGCACAATATAGATGAAATTCCAAATTCAAAACTCCATTTAAAAATAGAATTTCAAGTACTCAAACATACTTCAAAACTCAAGTTTAAGTAAGTATCACATTCTTCAAAAATCTCTAGTTAAATCCAATACAAAAATGACCAAAACTATTTTAGGCCATTAACAACATGCTATGTCAACATATAACATCAACCAATGCCAAATCAACACTCAACATTAGAAGCTATGAATTAAAATATACTAATCATATAAATTAACACTTAAAACACATATTAGCATGCTTTCAATTCAATAATCAAGGAGCCACACATAATATCATCCAAACACTCCAATCCATCATGTGAATTGAGAATTTGGTGATTTTGATAAATCCATCATAGGAATCAGCCAATCAAAAATCCAAATTAAAGTATAAATTAGGCACCAATACCACTTGAAGGCATATGTACTACAAGGATCTAATAATAAAACTGAAAACAAACTAGGCTACACATGCTAACAAGGACTTAAACATGCTATTGATTCAGATTTTGAAGGAGATTACCTTGATTTGCTCAAAAATAAGGAAATGATGAAGAACACTTCCTCAATCCAAAAACTGTCACATAGAGGCATAGAGAATTTGGAATAACTTTTGCCCAATCTAAACTCAAAAATTTCAAACAAATTACAGCACCTTCTCAACTGCTTGATAAAGCTATTGTAAAAAAGAAGCTCAAAAAGCCTTAGGGAAGAGCCATAATAAAATCGCCAAATGGATTACCCCAACAATGGATCTCGAAAGGCTAGGAATCTAATTATCTTACATCAACAATATGATCTACACACCAATGCTAGATCCTATTCTCCTTAATGTTAGCTAGAAAAGAAAAAAGAGATTTGAAAAGATGAAGGCTTCATTTTAGGATAGGAAAAAAGAAAGTGAAGCTTCAACACATGACACAATACTTGAGATTTGAAGGGAAAATGTGCGAGAATCTAATTCTTCACATAGAGCATCATTGGTTGCCCCCCCTCTCTTTATATCTGTATATAGAATAAGGATATTGTGAAGCCTAGGAGGCATCACACTATCCTCAAGGGGGGCCACCAACTTGCCTTGCAAGTTGGCAAGTTGTAATTCAAATGTGAATTTGAATTTTTTGTGCTTTTTTAATTTCATTTGGAATCTCATTTCAAATTAATTAAAATGTCACAACAAATGAACCTTTCATTTGAATTTCTCTCCAAAATAGATTCCACTCATTAATTATATTAAACACTTTAATTTAATTAATTGACATTTAACTTAGCTCTTAAGTCAATTACCTTAACTATTTAAGCTACTCATGGTTAACTTAACTCTTTAAGCTAACTTGATCAATTGATGGCCATGTGGCACCAAATAATTAATTTGTTAATTATTGGTATAATTTAACTCCTTAAATTTATTGATCAACCTAACAATTAAATTGATCAAGCTAAAAATGACCTCAATTTTCTTCGACCTCAAAATTGGTCAACAAGTAGTAAATTTCTAACTATTAGAAAATTCCTTCATCATGTAGGAAACACAATTGGCTTTTGTGTTTGACTTATTAGATTCAATCATTCATTGGACATGGGCTTACAACCATTGTGACCTTTTAATATCGAATATTCATTTTAGTTTAAACTCTTTTAAACTAATTGACTTAATTTAATTAATCTCCATTAATTGAAGTAATACCCAATCTCTATGGTTGATGTCCAACCTCAAGCCCATGGAGCCTGACTAATAGGCTGAAAAGAATGTGTTTGGAAAACCATTATAGCTTTATACATATTATGCAGATACGGTCTTTTCGTCTCCTGTCTCCCAAAAGAGACCTAGGGCAAGTTATTTGCTAGCTCCCTAATAACCTCAATACTATGTCCCTTTTCCCAATGTTCAATTCATTTTATGACCTCATTTTAGAAAAACTCCTTTTTTTGAATTTTTATACTACTTTGCACAAGGATTTTTTGGAATCGATCATTATAAAATATATAAGAGATACACTCGCCTTTTACAAAGATAAGAAGTTTAATTTCATCTTGGATCTCACAAACCTCCATGTCTAAGTAACTCATGCCCAATCTTTACATGAATGGCCTACTATGTGACCAAGGAGAAGTCAAAGCATGAAGACCTAAATACAAGGTTACTATGGACCCTTAGGTCGGAGGACTAATTATATGCACTAGCGTAAACTGGAAAAGTTGCCATTATGACTATCTACTACATTCTCCTGGTGGGCTTTTAATACCATATTCTCTAATAAGCACCTACTAACATGCATTCATATCTCATACGAGATTGGTCATAGAATTAAGCAACATTTAACCCTTGGATTTATGCATCATTAGTGCCATTTATCTAGATCTTAGATGCCATGTCTTGTAAGAACTTATGACTTGGAATATTTAAGATCACGATCGTATAAAACTTATTCCATGATGTACCACCTATTGTGTGACCAAGTCCCACAGCCTTATGTGTTCTAAGGGTTTCATCCAAATGCTAGTGAGATAATTAAAAGCATAAGATGAAGATGGCCATTTAAAAAATATCATTTAATCAAAATTTTATCATAAGTGAAATAGTTTATGTGCCAATCTAATTGGCTTGTAGGGCACTATTTTCAATAATATAGTGATAGTGAGTTATCCTGTCATAGTCCCCTCTGTGAGTGAAAGAAACCCCCAATGTTTTCCCATTAAGCACAACAAAATACAACACAATTGTAACATATTTCATAATGAGGCCAACAAAATTAATAGCAAAACCAAGTTTCAGTAAGACTCTATGCAAAAAAAAACCCATTCAACTTTATCATAAGACTTACTCATATCCAACTTAATAGCCATTTTGCCAACTTCCCCCCAATATGCCTTACGAGCATAATTGCTAACCTCAAATGCAACAAGAACATTATTAGTGATATATCTTGAAGGAACAAAAGTAGATTGATTCTTAGAAATGATAGTGCCCATTAAAAGTTTTAAATGATTGGTAATCATCTTAGAAACTATCTTATAAGCTATATTACGTAAGCTAATTGGTCAAAATTGACTCAAATGTTCCATCTTGCTGACCTTTGGGATGAAAACAATACATGTGTAATTGTGCTTGGAAATGAATCGACAATTGTTCAGGAATCCCAGCACAAAAGAGACTACATCCCGTTCCACTATCACCTAAAATCTTTAATAAAAAAGTGGGGTTATACCATCAAAACCTAGTGCCTTTAAATGATCCATTTGAGATAGTGTTGTTTTCATCTTTTTTGTCGAAAATTGTTCAAGTAACTTCATATTCATCTTAGCGATGAATATGGGAATTACATTCTCAAGAACAGATTCCAAAATAGACTCATAAGGACAACTTGATTGGAAGAGATTTTGGAAATAATTCTGGATAACAGATTCTAAATTAGCTCTCGAGTTGCACCATTCACAAATTTTATATTTTAAACTAGAAATAAAATTAGTATGTGGCCTAGCTAAAGCTTTCGCATGGAAAAATTTAGCATTACGAACCGCTTCATTAATCTATTCAATTCTTGATCGTTGCTTCCACATAAACTCTTCCTTATCAAGTAAATCCTCTAATTTAGTTTTCAGAGAAGAAATGCAAATGCTAGAGTCCTTAGATTGAATTCTGGTCAACAGTTTCTCAATTTGTTTGTGAATGTTCTATTTTTTCTTTTTAATCGAGCCAACTGTGTCCTTAGTCCATCGAATTAGACCCAACGTGTAGTGGTATATCAACCTCTAATTTTGTATTGAACTTAAGCCACAAAGCCTAAATAACTTTCTCCTAGTCCTTATATTTCAGCCATAAGGATTTAAATTTGAAATAGCATTGATATGGGATAGCCCAATAGGCCCCCCAATAGGCCTAACATCAAATAAGACAGCCCACGAGGCCCAAGTGTATATCTATTTGGTTAACCAGTATTGACCTTACTGGGTAAGGCCTATGGTCGACCTATATCGACCTAAGGACCACCCCAGGACTTCGAGCATTCGAGTCTAGTTGACATGAATTGACCTCCGATGTTTACACGGATCCCAATCGGGCATGTTGATCTGACGTGTTGAGCACACTCAGATGACATTTTGTAGCTAGTGCAACTGCTGCCAACAACTCTGATAACCCTGCTAACAACTTTGGCAGTCACATGCCTTCGCTGGCATGGTTATTTAGGAAAATAGAAGATTTAGCCACCTGACACAGCACCAGAATCTGGAATAACTTTCAACCCCCTGGCATGGGACAAAGCCAATATTCCTGATAAAGGTATTTGGGTAAAATCACACGCACACAAAGCTATAAATACTGCATGCCCAACCACGCTCAAGGTAATGCCATTTTACACTATTCACTGTATACTCTCTCTATATTCTACTCTACCAGAATTAAGTTAAGTGTCGGAGTGTCTTACCCAGGGGCCTCTCGGCTAGCTGATGTGTGTTTGTGGTTGCAAATCTCAAGCCTAAAATCACTCAAATCAACCGGAGTATTTGACCCTCTAGCTCGCAGCAGCATCATTTGGCGCCTTCTATGGGAATTGTTGAGATTGCAATGAGAAAATGGTGAACACACGCAGAGTAACATCTGGGAGGGAGGAGAATCGGAGGTCTACTTTTCTGCCTCTCTCTAACCCCTAGCAACACACAACTACTCCGAGTGCCAGCGTCCCCCAAGAACAGCTGGTAATGCTACCCATGTCCCAAGTGATGCAACTAATCAGCGAACAGATATCTACTCAGATATCAGTTCAATTATCAGCTGTTTTGAATAGGCACACCTCAGTGCTCGCCCCCATTGCCACTATCAGAAGATAGACCCCAACAGGATAACCCCTTCCACTACGAAGCCAGGCAACCACTCGCCTGGCGCGAGCCTAGTCCTGGACGCCCGTCGGTGGATTGGAGGTGCCCAAAACTTTGCGAGGAGGTGGCAGACTCAAAGGATCACATTTGACCTAATTGAGCGCTATAGCACAATAGGGTTGAATGCCCAAACTATAACTGCTGTGAAGATAGAGAATAATCCCCAGATTTGACGCATCGGCCTAGTCGAGCCCCGCAGTGCGACAAGGCCGAGCGTATCAGGTTTGCCTCCTAGGCAGATCGGGACGAGTGGGAAGAAGTTTTCCACCAGGTGCAGTAGCTAAACAAACGTCTCAATGAGATCTCAAGGAGAAACACCGACAAAGTACAAAACCTGGATCACTGTTCATTTAGAGGATTATTGACGAGCGCATTGCAGTGGAGGCTAAAATTCTAATCGGTCTCCCTAGGTATGATGGCTCCACCGATTGCAACGAGTACCTGATGCAGTTTGAGCACATAATGCAGCTACACAGTCAGAATGAATTTATCCGTGCTAAAATTTAGTGACTACCTTCCAAGGCATCGCACTAGACTGGTTCGTGAAGCT
>JACGDI010005601.1:3012311-3044087 GCA_014898725.1 Jacaranda copaia
TTTATAGGCAATCATGCGTGGGAAATCGTGTAACTGCCATCATGACAGCCTGCCCCGTATGCTTCATATTCTGCACGCTTCGTATCTAGCACACTGATAGCCGCATTAAATGTAAATAAACCGCCTCAGGACCTGGTCGATATTTCAAAAACCCAAATCAAAATTTCAAAAACCTGGGTCAAAAGATCAAAAATCCTAATCGAATGTATTACTTGCTATGCTTCAATGTAAACTCCTTGCCCCTTCTTATCGACAAGCTCGATCAAGACCAGGAGTTGGGGGAACTCATGATATGGGATAGCCTAATAGGCCTAACAGGCTCAACATCAAAAAAGACAGCCTATGAAGCCCAAGTGTATATCTATTTGGTTTACCAGTATTGACCTCACTGGGTAAGGCCTGTGGTCAACTTGTATCGACCTAAGGACCACCCTAGGACTTTGAGCATTCGAGTCTGGTCGACATGAATTAACCTCCGGTGTTTACATAGATCCCCGCCGAGCATGTTGATCTAACATGTCGAGCACACTCCATGACACATGACAGCCGGTGCAACTGCTGCCAACAACTCTGATAACCCTGCCAACAACTTTGGTAGTTACGTGCCCCTGCTGGCACGATTATTTGGGAAAATAGAAGATTTAGCCACCTGGCACAGCACCAGAATGTGGAATGACTTTCAACCCCCTGGCATGGGACAAAGTCAGTACACCTGATAAGGGTACTTGGGTAAAATCACACCCGTTCAAAGTTATAAATACTGCATGCCCAACCACGCTCAAGATAATTTCATTTTACACTATTCACTGTATGCTCTCTCTATATTCTGCTCTACCGGAACTAACTTGAGTGTCGAAGTGCGTTAGCCAGGGGCCTCTTGGCTAGTTGAGTACTTGACCCTCCAGCTCGAAGCAACATCAAGCATTTTGCCTTTCCATCTATAGATTAGATAATAAGCATCAAAATAATCAAAAGAGGAGAATCGCCAAAGTGTCTATAAAAAATATCCTTGACTTCATAGAATTGAAATTTCTGAAACTAGCTCATAGTAACAGATGCCCTATCAAGGTATTTTCGAATTGTATGAGGAAAGGAGTGTTTGCTACACCATGTGAATGGAAAACCAACAAATCCCAAATCAAACAAATTAGCATCATCCAACATCTCTCTGAATTCAGTACCCCAAGCATAGGAATTATGAATTCCTTCACATTTTTGGAGGGGGATACAACAGCACTAAAATCATCCACACAAAGCCATGCAAAAAAAGATTGGGAACTGAGTTGTCTAAGTAGATTCCAAGATATGTGACAACAAGACACATCTGAGTTTCCATAGAAGCTTGTAAAATGAAAACTAAAACCATTACCACTAGACAAAACCTTAGCATCAATGTGGCAGGGAGATATATTATTAAAAGGAACAGTAATATCTTTTCTTCGAAGAAGTGCCAAACCTCCAGAAGAACCCAAAGAGTCAACTAATACACCCAAGAAACCAAATTGATCAATGATTTTAGACATATTTGCCGAATTCGATTTCGTCTTAGAGAGAAAAACGAGATGGGGTTTATATTGGCAATGATATTTGCTAAGTTTGCGAACTATCCAAGGATTCCCTAATCCTTAGCAATTCTAGCTAAAGCAAATCATTGTGATTGGCAAGACTGCATAGCAGTCACGGTGGTTGATATCATATCATTAGTGTCACATGCCGATTCTAGAAGTAATGCCTTATTGCTAAGCCTTCAATCATTATTAACTTCATTACTATTACCTAAAAGACCTCTCTTCTTACGCATAATTATAATACACTAGCAGTCAGAAAATGTCCCCTCACAACGATCAAGTTTTTTGGATTTGTATCTACTAAGTGATCTGGGTGAATATAGAGGGGGATATCAACAAAGCAAGATTCAACAAGATGAGGAGGTGTGTGTAATGTATCAAAATCAATAGCAATGGGGCAATTTCCTGGTTCTATGTTCTTGTTCACTATAATGTATTAGAAGTAACTTAGAAGGGCCCAATAGCTTGTTCATTGTTGGGTTTAACAAAAAATATAAAATTTGGGCTGCTCCTAAATTAGAAATTAGATTTTTATTTTAAGGCATGTACCTAAAATATGTGGTCCAACTTGACACCCACTACCAGGTCTAATCTCACCACGTGACTTATCGGTCTTTTTTGCTAACCGGCATCCTAGAGGCCCATGATTGATTAATAAATCACCATCTTTTATGGTATGTAACATATCCTTGCCCAGTTTGATAATAGAAAGAGGAAACTTTCCAAATTTGTCACCATCCCGAATAGTAGAAGAAGATCCATTGGAAATTTTCCGGGTAGACTGAGAAAAAGGTGAGAAACCCACGTCAGGGTGTGTAGATGTACTTCTATTAATAACACTAAGGCTTGACCGATTAACTAGCAACCAAGGACCATATTAACATAGATCAACAGGATTGAAATTATCTTTGTCAAGAGAATCGCAGTCTTTGGAGATATTTCCAAGAAGGCCGTAAATATAGGAAAAGTTCGGTAATCACTTTTATTGACACTAAGTGATAGATCTTTTCCCTTTGCTTTTAGCAATACAAAGAATTCTCCTTCGTTGGTTGGAAATATTTAGTGCAACCTAAATTTGAAGAGTTTCAATACCTTGATATTTCTAAGAGTTACAATCAAACTCTTTGAAAAACCCTAGTCTGTCACCGATTAATTTAGCCACTTCCTTTATTTGTTTTAAATAAAGTAGGCCATGAACATCACAAACATCCAAATTTACAGAAATTGAGTCCTTTTCTTTATCCATCTCTCTCAAGATATGAATGTTTTTATCAAATAGCCTTGAACAGCCTTGTAGAATCTTTTCCTTATCTTGCATATGATGAAAAATAAGAAAAAACCTGAATTATCTAATTTGCTTATCGTTCACGCCTTGTCTTGGATTCATAATTCGTGCCAACACAACACAAAAAGCTTGAAAATTGAAAGGCTTATATGTCACCACTCAACCTTCCAAAGCCAATTCAATGGAAGATGAATTCCATTCTTCCTCTTGACACAACAAGAGGAACATTCTCTTCCTTATTAAGACCAAATTTTCTAAGAATTTGTCAAGATCAAAGGCCATAGAAAGAAAAATAGAAGCAAACTGCTGGAAAAACTGCTAGAAACCTCTATAGGAAAGAGGTAATCTAGACCTAATCTAATTAGAGCGTAGGGTCTCCCGGGTGCTCCTTTTAAACTACCGGCCTAATTGGATCTATGATTGATTAGGAAAGAATAAATTTAAGGTCATACTGATTAAGTAATTTAAGATATATGCCTAAATAGAATAATTCTGCTTACTGACTCCATGCTATAACATTATCCAACCAACATGTTTACAAACTTCCATACCGTCACCATTAGGTTTTGTCTCAAACTTTCATTGAACCAAGATTCAGCTTTTAAAGTTTCCTTCATTGCCATCGCTTTGCATTTTGGCCTTGAGACTTAACTCCATCTTCAAATTTCTCTTTTCACTCGTGATCCTTCCACTGTCCACTGCACTAGTTAAATTTGGTTTGCCAAAGATGACATGCTACCTCCTGCAGATATGACTGTTTTTCACCCTTCAAAAGCATCAAATAATATGTAGTAAAATAATCTAAAAGCAACCATAACAATCCAGAAAGCCATGCAAATACAAATCAAATAAAGCTGCATATGCTAGAATAGTGGGAAGATACTTGCTAGAATTGAAAGGAGTGAGATGACAATCAAGACATTATTGGGCATACCTGCCCTCCATCCAAGCAACACTATACAAATCTCTTAAACATGTTATGTACTTTGGAGATGGCGGAGGATCCATTTTGGGACAGTATGTTCCCCAACTACTCTCTTCTGCATTTGATGCTGTGGTCACATAGATGTTTAGATTATCAGGTATCAAACCCTTGAATACACTTTCACTCTCATGTGCTTCGACATATATAACCTACAGAAAGCACAACAGACATCCAACATTGTGAACTAGTTTCATAAAGAGGACCTCGAAGCCATTGAAGTCAGATTCTTAAACCAAGGTAAAATAATGTGCATCCTTAAGAGTGCAAAAAATTGAAAGAATTCATATTTCATCTTGAGTATAGATAGAGCAACACAAAAAGGAATAGGTAACAGAGAAACCCCTTACCATCTCTTTGTAGGTGCCAAATCCATTCTTCTTTTTTAGAACTTCAATAAAGTCTTTTGCATAAAATTAAGGTATATTTGGCATTCTTGACATTGAAAATGAAACTTGAACTCAATTAATAGATTGTTTAGATATCTATCCGCAGAGTACGTATAGAGGACAAACAAAATATATTAAAATAATAGTACAGAAGACACTACAACTGCAAATATGGGAAGAGATATTGTTCCATTAACTCACCTAGCACTCCTGGGACACCATGGTCGGAATAGCATAAAAATATCCTGTTACTAAGTTTACTATTAACAACTTTTCTACTTCCACATTTTATAGCACTTTTGTCACCTAGGATCACAGCATAAAAGTTCTCGGCAGTGACTTGCTCGCCAGTGTAATCCTTGAACAAGGAGCCACCAAGAAATATGTAATATATATGAAGAAGCAATCTGGACAACTTAGTAAGAACACAAATGCCAAAATTTATGATGATATTAGCATCCATGTATAGAATTGTTAACTCATGTGCTTTTTCTCAATATATAAACTAAACCACTTTCCATGTTATACACACACAAAAAAGAAGAAAAAGAAGAAGAAGAAGAAGAAAGGAAGCAAAAAAACTAAAAATAGACAAGAAATTACATAGATGTCCTATTTCCATGTGATACCAAAAAAAAAAAAAAAAAAAAAAGGAAACGAAAAACTAAAAACAAACAAGAAAACAAGTATGGCAACTTTAATCCCCAAAGGTCATTTTAATCTCAGAGCGCTCAGTACCACCACAGAAAATTCTAAAAGATAATTCTCCAAATTAAAGAAACTAGTCCAACAAATAATATATCATTTCAATCAATGACAAGTTGTTTATTTGTTGTGGATAATAAACCATAGCATTCATCAATAACAAGTTCATTATGCTCCATCCCCATATAAGTCGAGAATCATAAACTCAAGTGCTTCCTGAAAGATGAACTACTTAGGAAATGGATATATACCAAAAATGGAAAGATGATACTTGTTGTAAAACCGAGAAGCCTTGACCCTTCAAAAGTTCACGGTAAGCTATTCTCTAGTTATAGGCTTCAGATGGTCGATCTATATACTTGACTAGAACGGATATGGAATAGATTAGCATAAGAAACTAACCTCGACATTTTTATGGACCCACTTGCCTAGAATAAGTCTCTAAAATCCACATATATACAGAAGAATCAAGGGAACTTCTCCATTAAGCCTTGTTACAGTACAAGAAATTGTGTTCATTTTACCATTACCGTCGGATTATAGAAATTGATCCTACCAGTCACTAATTTACAAAATATTCATTTTCCATAACGCATCCACCCCCTATAAATAAATAAATAAGCAATAAAAATAGCCAAAAAAAAAGAAGGCAACCGGCATGCCAACTGCAATAGTAATTTTTGTTTTCAAAATTCAGAATAATTGCATTAGACGTTACCTTTACAACACCTGTGTAGACATCCCCATCTATTGGATGGTTGATTATAACTCCTTTTCTTGGATTTAAATGATTTGTTGCAATGTCATCATACCTGAACACTACAATCTTCCCATCTTTCAAACCTCCTCTTTTAAGTATTGGGTATGCATGGCAAACATGAGCTTACATCATCCATTTTTTGAAGTAAAAAAAGTATCATGCTAGAACACCAAGAATAACATTTACAACTAAGAAAATGTCGTGGCCTTACACATACATCCCCAGAACATACAAATTGCGCATTCGATAATAACTCAGCAAACATAAAATAAAAGAAAGTACAAACTCCTATTGATTTTGCAAAAATGTTAAGTTGTCTGGTTTAGGTTCTTTTTTTAATTAGATCAAATTTCTAAAAACGTAATACTCTAATACAGTTGGGGAATATTTGATTACTCTTGGAAGGATAAAATTAAAACAATTATTTTTAACAACTAATATTCAAAATCATGTTAAAGTGAGAGAGGCAAGACCGTAACCCTCCTAGGCAAGTTCACTCGATAGGCTTTTCAGAATTGTGAAATCTCTTGTCCTTCCAAAATGATAAGCCCAGCAAGCTATTAATTGAAGTGAAGAGAATTACATTCTATAGGTTGGATTGATCTGAATCGATGATTTCATAGAAGTGCTATCATCAATCTATTTTTGTAGTGAAAATCAAATGATGCTTTATAAAATTTTATCAATTTCAAATTGATGATGATTTTATAGCTCTTTTTCAAAGGCAACCACCATGATAAAAGAACATAAACCAATGAGTGTAAGTATTAACATTTGTGTCACCGTGGCATAATTCTATATTAGGTTAAATCCAGCTGTCGGAGGAGGTTATTTACAGAATAACATGCCTTACGAAGTACACGTTAGACATATGAGCACTCTAACATCATATAATAGCACACCATACATAATTTCCAATTAGTACTAAAAGAATATAATCAAAATGGAGCCTTAATTGACAATTCTTTCCCCATATCTGATTCGGTTACTCTACTTAACAAAAATCATAAATAACATTACTTTTTTCACCTAGCCTCAATCAAATCCTAGCATGAATGAACTCTTCAATCACTAGTGCACAAAAACATGTAAGCAAAATATTTACGGTCAAACTAAATAAGTTTGAAAGAATTTAAATTTAGCACTTCACTTATATCAAAATCTAGTAAGAAAAATAATGCCCTAATGTCCAATTACCGGAATAATCAATAAGCTAATAAGATTTTATTTCACAACTTTACTTGATGCCGATAATTCCCAAATCCCTTTGAACCTGCCGTGAGCACCGCCCATTTGGTGGCATTCTGCTCTGCTTCACGGTGATTTGTCGGCCACCGAATTTCGGGATCCCATGGTTTTAGCCACCTTTCTTCTTGGGGCCTCTAAAGGCGGCGCCACCACCACAAGCAGCACCAAAATCACATGAAAAGCAAATTCAGAAAAAGCCATTCTACAATGCACATTACACTAGGTGCTTGTTTGATTACTTTATTTATACATAAATATATATAAGCAAGCAGTGAGTGTAGCGCATGCAAAATAGGAGGGTGACACCTGTGAGGATGGGCCCATAGCTGGGAGGGTGATCGACAGAAGGAAATCAAATGTATTAAAAACCTCTTTTGCTAGACTACATTGATTCTTGGTTTCCAAATCAGTTTATTTTGGTGGATTTTAAGACAAAAGAAAATGGGGAAAATCTGATAGTGATGCTTGTAGATGAAGCTTCAATAATCTACTTTGATTAGTGGAAAATATTTTAGTTGTTTATTTTTCTTGATTTTAGTGAGAAATTATTGAGTAGATTAATAAATTAGTACTTTAGAAAATAAGAGAAATAAAAACAAGAAAAACGAGTGAGAGGTAAGTAATTAAGTGATATTAATGTATTTCTCAATCAGCTAGTCTTAAAATATAAGCTAGCTTAACATTGGCAATTAGTTTGAGTCACCCAAAATATTTAGTGCCAATTAATATTGGAAGATAAAAGTAGTTAGATAATATTATTTGATTGACTATCTAAAGTAAAATTTGATTAGGTAATGCATTACATTAATAGTTTGCAACCTTTTCAAGGAAATAAGCTTATTTATTTGAAAGTATTCTCTTAGTCCATTTTTTAAACTTCTATAACCAATAATAGTGACAAAACAACATTTAATATATATAATTAGTGATATTTTTGTATTATTATTTATTATTTTACCATTTAATTTTTTCTTATAGTGTATAATAATTTTAAAATAATATAGCACATATTTTTATTTAATTTAAAAATATAAACAAAAGCCCAAGTGAGGAATGTGTAACTGATTGTAAAATTTCAGCATGATCTTGTTAAATGTTTGCTTTTCTCTTCTATTTGCATTAAATCTACCCGGAACTAGGCCCTCAAGTTTCGAACGTGGTCAATTCCATCCCTCAATCCAATATCCAATTTCAATCACAGATGAAGAAGTGGTATTTAGCTTGTGTTTGCTTGTGTGAAAATTTGTCACAAGCAAGCCTCATATATATATTTTTGCTGCAAATGTGTGATTGACTGTGAGAGATTTTTCTCACCTTATAACCATACCTCATAGGAAAAAAGCTTGTCCCTCTCCAAACATTTCTCTCCCTCTCACAAAAAGCTTCTGCCTCCTCTGAAAAAATTCTTTACCTCCCTCCTTATTCCCATAGTATTTCTCTTGGATTCTCCTCATAAATTAGATTTTGTTTTTGAAAGGAAATCTTTTGAACAAAAGTGTGTTGGCTTGTCAATTGAACTTCTCTTTAGAGTTATTAAATTTAATGCGATAACTGTTGTGGCTTTGTCTTCTCTTCTTCATCTCGCTATTTTGGGCTACGACTCGGTCACCCATTTTGCACACACCACACCTGATTTTGGTGCATGTGATTCACTGATTGCATGTACCACTTCTTTCGTGGGTTCTTGTCAACGTTATGTGGATTTTTTTTGCTCTATCCGAACGTCTAAAGGTACTTTGGTTGTTCAATGTGTTAGCTTTGGTGTGATTGATATATAATTTTGCCATTGCTGAATAGGTTCTGCAGTTTTGTTTAGTTTATTCTTGTGTTAGGATTTGGGTAAAGGTTTCGGGTTCAATGATTTGGATTTTTCTAATGTGATAGAAACTGGGGTTTTTTTTACATAGGCTGTTACTTTCGATAATTTCATGAATACGGTTTGCTATTATCAACTTGGATTATGTTCATATTTCTAATTGGAATAGAAATTGATGACTTATTTCTCCTATATGTTTTGTTAGTTCGGCAATAAGCTGAGTATAGCCTGGGTGTGTTGTTAATTGGATTATGTTACTGATACTATATATGAAGGACTTGGGGTTTAATGAAATAATGCTTTTATTTTGGCTAAAATGTTCAATATTGATGTGTCTCTTGTTGTGATCCTACTATGACATTCTTCTTGATGTATTCCGTAAAAACCTAGGCGTGAGGGATATTTTATGCTTATAGTACATGTATTCCCATGCTCTACTTTATGTATTGAAAAATCTAGTTTTTTCGTAAATAATTTTTGTTTAATAAGATGCTATCTATTATGATTTTGTTTAGAAGAGGGGTGAGGGATTGAGGAAGGATTCTCATGGGGGAATGATTTACTTCCCCATTCATGGATATATATATATATATAAATGTGTTATTGTATCACTCGACTATATGTGTTGCATACATTGAACATTAGAACAGGGGTCTTGATTAAGGTTCTACGGCCGAGAGCAGGGAAGTAAATCATTCCTCCATGACAAACTTTAGGTCATTCATGAATTTTTGGAAATGTTTGTTCCTAGAAGCCTATGGATGTGTTGTTATATCTTGGAGATATATGTACATTAAACAAGGCTCATTTCATATGCCTCTCTGGTTGGGTGTATTTGAGTGCGTTCTGAGTTGGTTTGTGGATTTTTTATGAGAGGGATGCCCACTTGGTTGAGTATAACTAAGTTAGATTCCTATCTTGTTGCATAGTGTAGTCCTCTCACTCATAGTTTGATTTATAAATGTGTCTATTAGTGCATCTTGTTGCAAACAATTAACCCCTTGCTTTTAGGTTGAATGTTAGTGTATCTATTTCTACATTAATGTAAAGTCAATTACCATTTTTTCATACAGGGACACCCCTTTGTGTTAAAAATATTTAGGAACTATGTTAGTCCATTTAGGTCCCATTTTTTTAGTGTGTTATCCGTGGATTAAGAGTGTTAATGTAGATTTTGTTGTTGGATGAACTAGGTGTAATGAGTTGTGATGTTATATTGTGCATTTGAAACAACTTTTTGATATATAGTCAAGTGTTCCGTAGTCGGAGTTATATTTTAATAGGTTTGCCAACATATGAATTTGTTTGTTGTAATAGATAGCATATGCATTATTGATTGAGAGTATAGATTTGAGTTTGCATTTGTTAGCTACATACTAAAATTGCAACCAACAGAATATGGAGTACATAAAAAATCAATTTGGTAATTATTAGTGTACCACATAACCCAAATCGAACATTTATATGCTTTAGAATAGATAAATTATGTGGCTATGAACATTGGAATGCAATTTATGTGACTGGACAACAATAATGACTATTTTTCGAACCTTATGGATTACATTTGCTTACATGCAGTAAGCTGAGCACCAAATGTAAAACTAAACAAGTGACAGGTAAATTGATTATAATTCTGACAAGAAGCAAGCAATTATTTTGTAAAAATGAATATTCCAAAACTAAAATTTATAGTATTTATAAGTTGTAACAAACAAGGATATAATGCAGTGGGATAAATAGAAAATTAACTATAAAAAATCCCATTTGACAATATAGGTTGTAACATTATACATTGAGTATACGTAATAAATAAAAAAAGACAATTTGATTATTTAATGCAACCAGTATAAAATATCTATAAACTAATTCCACCAAAATTAATTAAAATAGTGATTAAGTAAGGGGAAATTAATTTCAATTTGGAAGAAACCTTTTATCAATTTTGGTTATCAATTGTATTTTATTAATTTGCCATTGATGTCTAATACCAATGTCGCTATTTAAATTGTACATGGGTTTTCAACAAGATGTTTAATATATGGACTATATATAGTAATGTATAAAATTAGGATCCATTTTCAATTTTTATATTATATTTCACAAACTGAGTAAGTGTATGAATTGTTTTAATTCATTAGAAAGGCAAAAATATCATATAATTGATATATAATATTAATCAAACTATATGATCCATTATATATTATAGTACACTAAAAAATTTTAAATAAATTTGAAATGTGATTATAAACTATTGTACATAAATTAATATGTGAAATCATGAATGCATGACTTTTGGTACTATCATATTTAAGGAATATTTAAATAGAAGTACATGACAGTACTTAACTATACGTCATGGATAGGTGTATTTGAAGTGTCTTGTTTTGTTCACAATTTGAAAATTATATTTGACCTTGCTTTCATAATTTGTATTTGGCTCGTTACTTTGAATAAATTATTTGTGAAGTCACGTACACATTTGAATATTAATTACAATTAAGAACTTGCTATTGCATAAAAATAGATTCAAGTTCATAGTATGGCCACCATAGCCCAAGTGAGGATGTTGTATGGCCTAAGCAAAATGATAGCCAGCAAGAATCATGGAATTAGATCAACGCAAAATTGTGTAATATATAATATTATAGATTAAATAGTTTCAATCTAAATGACATTTAAATAATGAGACAACCATTCACATGGGAAATAGAATAATAGTTGGCATATGATGTTTGTGACTAGATAAGTTTAGTAGTTTGAATAAAAATTCAATACCCAAATTTAGTATTACAGTGAGGAATGCTATAGCTAAGTGGTTAATATGCCAGGACAGTGTTAGTGAAACATTGAGACACTTCGAAAATGTGCTCTTTTGGGGTCTAGAAAAATGAAACAAGACACCAGTTTTAAAGAGTACAAAACTTTATGTTCTCCTTATATGTTATTATTGGTTTATCATAACATTTAGCTTCCATTACATTTCTAATTGGCAATCCATCTTTGATGTTTTGCATTGAGATATATAGTTTCAACACCTTGCTAAGCTACTCATGTTTATCCCAATTTAGCTTTTTTCTTTTTAGCTGACTAGACTTAATTATTGAATGTTGACCTAATTGTTTAAAAAGGTCAAAACCTCATCATAAAATAACTCCTTTATATCCCAATTGCAATACTAATTGGGCTAGACCCTATTAAGCAAGTATTTTAGGAGCATGATCAATTCATCATTCTAAGTTTTAAAATTTAATGGAATGAACCCTACTGGCACAAAAAAAATTCACCTACTCTATTTCTTTTTTCCATACAGTGATCACAGAAAGAAAACCTCAAGGTCTCACCAATTTTCTATTCATTTCCACCAAGTAAAGATTAAAACTGCATAAGTGGAAAACATTTAACATCCAAGAAATGGCTTTCAATTATATAGCCTGCAAGCAATTGATTTCAACAACAGTTTCTTCTGTTCGACATACACTCATGGCTCTCTGCACAAAATCAATATATTCAGCTCATAAGTGTCAATTTCATTGTTCATCCTTTAATACAATATTCAAATCCATAATCTACTACAATTAAGAACATTTTATTCAACAAAAGCAAAATGCTATCAGCATATTAATTCTCAAAATTTTACCCTACATATCTTGTCAACCATGAAGTTCTTAATCAAAGGGAAATTTCATACCTAGTCGAAAAGTTAAGCTCACATATAATGGTCTTCAATATCTTACTCTCCATGAACTCCATTTCAGTTATAACTGGAACGACCAAAGAGGAACCCCAAAAATTGCTGGTAGTTTTAACTGGACAAGCATCTCAAGCACTGCTCCAACTTGAAGTATAAAAATAGATTTCATTGTAGGTTAAAATATCATAAAGTCATTTTTGCCATCATTTTGTCAGAGTTTCAAATAGATTGTTTCAAGTGGACAGGTACTAGATGCGCAATTTATAACTTGTTGGAAACGATCTTGCCAATTGCTTCCTGCCACCGAAACAAGCATAAGGCCAATTCTAGTATCGGAAGAAACGTTTGTAGCTCTTGTTGTTTCAATCTTCACGGCTTGGAGTATAAAAAAATTTCCCAATGCATGCTTGGCTAAAGTCCAAGAAAGCAAAAATAGTGCTTATATATAATTAAAACTTGTTGCGTACTTATTGGGCAAAAAAAGAAAAAAATTGCAAAATAGGTCCACTAACTATTGCTTGTTATGCAAAAAAAAAATATTACTAATTTCAAAATGCACCCACCATATTTCAAAATGCACCACATTGAGTCTAATTTTTCACAATTTAGGTCCTTTCAAAATGCATTGGCATCTCTCATGCCTCACTCACATAACCTAAAAGTTGATGAAATTTCATTAAAAATCCATGTTGCCCAGCCTAGTTGAACACTCCCTGCAAAGTCAGCCACCACATGTACTGAAATGCCAACTAAAATACCACATCAATTAGAAAATACCACCTCAGTCGTGCACTACTTAATTGAAAAATAAGAAAAAACTTAAAAATGGAAGACAAATTAAAAAAGAAAGAAAAAATTCAGCATTTTGCTCTATAAAAAAAAAGAAAATATTATTCACAAAGCAAACCCCCCAAAAAATCTATAGTCTAGAAACCCTCACTTCTAAAAATCCTCATTTTGAAATCTCAAATAGAACACAAAACAAATCTGGATTGTGCAAAAGATTTAATCTTTTTGTAAACCTATACCTAACCAAAGTAATTTTAAGCAAGGAGAAGTAAAGGACATGCAATAGAGATGGTCTTTCAACATGCGAAAAGACATTTTGGTTTGCCCCCTCTCCGATATGGTGAGTTTCTGTGTTTATAGCTTTGTCAATGTTTTTCATTGAATTTGTTTAGCATTATGCAAAAACTTAGTGAATGTGACATTTGGTTTGTCTCCTCTATACTCTTGTGGCTTTTTTTTTTTTAACTATTAATGAATTATTTCATGTGTTTAGAGCTTTCTTAAAAAAAATTTTTTCGAAAGTTTGTTTACTTTTAAGCAAAAGATAAATCAATTTGGTTCTTGGTTTGTCTCTTTCATGCTGTGAGTTAAGGTTTTTTAAGTTTTACTTAATTATTCTGTCAAATATTGATTGTAGAACTAAGTGAATCTTGAATTTTGTTCTTGTTATGACAATTTGGACCATGAAGTGTCAAAAAAGCCTAGAATCTTTATTTTCTTGTTTTGTGCACTTTTTGTCTGTGTTTGGTGTATTTGGAATATCTCTGTGGTCCCATGTGCATTTATTTCATTTATATTTTTTTTCCAACTTAAAGGCAGCTCTAAACTTTATTGTTTATTTAATATATGTATTTTTTGTTTTGTTGTTCCATGTACTTTTGAAAATTCTAAGACAAGTATAGTAACAATTGCTATGTATTATAGAGGTCAGTTTTTTGTTTGTTCCAGTGACTAAATATGTTTGAGGCAGTGTTGCTAAGTTTGATTATGTCTATTTTGGAAATAAACACAAAAAACTTGGATGTTCTTTCTGATAGCTTGAAGGTAAACAAAACTAGGAGATATTATATAAAATTTAGTAATGGTTTTAAGCAAGGGATAATGATAATACAAAGAGTAGACAAGTTGATGCCTATATTGCCACTGTAGTTGTAGAGGCTAATAAAGTGACAAATCCTACATCAGATAGAACTCCTACAAATACTTCTAAACCCACTACGCCTATAAAAGATACACAGAAAACTAAAGTGAATTTAGGCTTAAACATTAAGGATTTAGGGCCTGAAAATGAAACATAATAGCTTGAACCACCCGAAGATGACTTTGGGGTTAGTTATTTAGGTTTTAACACCCAAGAAAGTGAAACTAATTTAAGTATAGGAGTTCAACATGAGGAAATTATAAGGAGTTAATACTAAGGCTTTCAAGTTAATTTAAACAATGATGATCCCTTACTTGATAACAACAATGATGACAGTAAAGATAATGACTTTGACATTGAAAATGCTAGTGAGAGTGAGGATTTAGATGATGTATTATTTAGGGAAAATTTGGATCTTGATGAGAAATGGCTAGGCAATGAGGAAGGTTGAGCTATAAATGGGGCTAATGAAGAGAGTGACGGTGCTGGGGTGATAGAGATAATGAAAGTGAGAGTGAAGAAAGCATTGTTTGGGATAGTAGAGAAGAAAGGGATGATATAGTTTTCAATGAAGACCATCCAAGGCCTATTGCACTTGTCTTTAATTCCAAAAAGCTTTTTGTTTATAGGTTGAATTAGAGATGAAGTTCAAGGATAAGAATGAGTTTAGGAAAGCCATCAATGTAGAAACTGTTTAGTGCATGAGAAATATTAAGATAAAAAAAATGATAAGAACAAAATGTATATAAAATGTGAAAAGGCAGAGTGTGAGTGGAAGACCCATGCTTACAAGGTGAAAAATGAATTCACTTTTCATGTTTTAACATATAATCCAACACATGAATATAAGCCAACATTTGAAGTCTCTAATCTAAAATTTAGTTATTTTGCTAAACGATTTGTGAACAAGTTGAAGATTAGCCCTAAAAAGATCAATTGAGGTCTCTATGCTTGAAATAATAGAGAAGGTAAAGGTTGGGATATCATGGGACCATGCTTATGAAGCTAAAATGAAAACATTATAAATGATTAAGGGAGACCCTGGACTACAGCACTTTAAGCTGTGGGACTATACAGCTAAGTTAAGGAGAACTAATCTATGCTCCACAATTATATTTGGGATGGATGACAACTTAGGGCCTAATTCCTTCAGTTACTTTTATTGTTGCTTTGGTATATTGAAAAGGATGTTTAAGGCAAGGCATAGACAAATCATAGATATAGATGGGCGCAACCTTACTAGACCTAGTATCATTTTAACTATTGTTGGGATTGACCTAAACCATAGCCTATACCACATACAATTATAGAAAAAGAGGCAAGTGGCAATTGGAAATGGTTTTTAATATTTCTAAAATAGGACTTGAATATTGAGAGATAAAATGAGTTCACCTTCATGTCTGAAAAGCAGAAAGGCCTTGTTCAAGCCTTTGAAAATGTCATCCCTGCATCAAAGCATAGGTTTTATGTCAGTCACTTAATGAAAAACTTTAGCAATGCTAGTTTTAAGGGATTAGAGTTGAAAGATGCTCTTTAGAAGATTACCAATAATACAACAATAGGCCAATTCAAACAAATAATGAAAGAGATGGTAAACCTAGACCAAGTTGCAACTAACTAGTTAAGTGACAAGCCTCTATCATAATGGAGCAAGTCACATTTCACACTGGTGTCAAAGTGTAACATAGTGTTTGATAACTTCTGTGAATCCTATGACAGTATTATACTTTATGCTATGGAAAAGCCTGTAATTACCATGCTTGAGTAGATAAGGGAATATCTCATGACAAGGCTACAAAAAATAGGGACAAGGCTACCAAGTCATGGAGAGGTGAGATGTGCCCTTCAATCATTGAAATAATTGATGAGCATATGAAAAATCTTGCTGACTATATATTGAGGAATTCTGATGATACACATTATTAAATCACACACATTTATGGGGGCTAATATTGTGTGGATTTGGAGTTTTGCACTTGCAATTGTAGAAAGAGGGAACTCACAAGTATCCCATGCCTATATGTTTGCAATGCAATTTGTAGAAAGATGAAAGATACTATCCAACATGTAGATTGATGCTATAGTGTTGATTGCTACAAGAATGCATATAAAGCTACCGTAATAAGAATTGATGGTCTAGAACTATGGGGTGAGACCTTGTATATACCACTTTTGCCAAACGATTTTGGGAAGCAAAAAGAAAGGCCAAATAAATTCAAAGAAGGAATGTGGATGAACCTTTAACAAAAGAAAAGAAAAGAGAAAGAGGTAAGGCCAAGGCAAGTAGCCAACCAAAGTCAAAAAAAGGCAAACTATTGTTAATGTAGCTACTATAAAATTGGACAACACGATCCTCTTAAGGAAGATACAAGTACATCAAGAATAAGGAAACAAAAATATGTATTTTATACACTCTTTAACATATTTTAATAAGTAATTTGCATATAAATGCTCAAGTATTACTTGATGTGTTTTTTCACATGTTAGGGTGACATTGTTGACTTATTTAATTTTGAAGGACTTCCATTTGTAGCTAGAGAGCGGTACAAGTTCTAGTTTAAACTTAAAGTGTAAGTTAAAGTATGTGTTTTTTAACTATGACTTGATTCTGTGTTGTGTAGAGGTTAGGGATAATAATGAGATGGCTGACTTATCTGAGTTTGGAGGAGTTCTATCTTAATCTAGAGATAAGGTTCAAGTTTTAGATTTAGTTTCACTTTTAATTTTTTAATTTGCATTTGATTGTGTGTCCTATATAGGTTAATCAGTCAAATAGTGGATTTGAGTTAAGAGCACTTGTAACTACAACTAGAAAGAAATTGGAGGTAATGAGCGTAAGTTTAATTTTACGTTTACTTTAAATATCAATGTAGGTTCATCTCCACTTCAAATACTACTTTAAGTTCCAATTTTTTGTTACACTATAGTTTAAGTTCAGCTCTACTTGTTTTGGCTTTTGCATTTTTAATATTTTCCATGGTTTTTATAGGTTAGAAAAGAGTTGCACAAAATAAAGAAAGCAAATTAGGAAGGAAATGAATCAAAGGACAGAGGAAAAGCAAGGTATGGTAGTTTTGGAGTTTAAGTGCAAAGTATCTAGAGTTTGTGTACAAAGGGTGTAACATTTTTTCGAAAAATCTTTGTTGAAACAAGATAAAGGAATCCTCACAACAAGCCCCATCCCAGGTTGTAGGCCCAAGTATATCCCAACAATTGTAGTTTTCTCAAAATGATGGCCCTCAACCCTCTCAAGATATCTTAATTCATGTATCTACTGTGACTTCGAGTGACCTCAATACAACAATAGATAACCTAAAAGGGAAGAAGAATAGAACTAGAAAAATGAAGAAAAACTTATCACTAGATCTACACAATTGGATTTCTTTTGTCTATTGAAAATTAAATTATCTGGGATAAAGGAATTTTAGCTTAAAGGAGTTTTTTGTGAGTACAAAAAAGTATACATCTAAAGTTAATTATCTTTTGTCCATCTTAAGAGCTTTTCGCAATTGAAAGGTGTTTTTTGTAAACCAATATTATGGCATTTTGTTGGATGGTGGGGTTAAATGAAAAGTAAATGGTTTTAGGCAAATTTTTTGTTGGTAATTTAGAAATCTTATATTGCTTCATGCGATCGGCTTTTGGTTTTGGAATTGGTAATTTGGCTCTCTTGTATTGGTTGAAACTTCTATTTCCTAGTACTTGTTGACTTTGGGAGGTTTTGGCAATTTCAGTCCTTAGTAATCAAATTCTAGATTTGGAGTGGATTTTGATTACATAGTGAGTAGATCTTGAGACTTCTTTTTCACAAGTTTTCACTCCATTTGATGGAGGTTTTAGAGTTGAGGGAAGCTTTTGGATATGTTTGGCTTTTGGGATAGGAGAACTATAGATAAAGAAGACAAGTTTTAACAATTTCCCACCAATAATGCATGATGTGGCACTGAGATGGCATTTTTAATTGTTGTGGCATTTAGGTACACTTGGTGGCTGACTTAGAGGGGAACGACCAATTGAGCATGGCGACATGGATTTCTAATGATATGTGGCAAATTTCCCCAATTTTTGGTCATATGATTGAGGTGTGCGATATTTTGGTGAAATTGACTCAATTTTTTTTAGCAAAAAGGGACTTAAATTGTAGAAAATTAGAATCTATATGGTGATTTTTGAAATATGGTGATAGAACCACTCATTGACTTCTAATATATTTTTCCTCTGCAACTAGTTAAAAGTTACATTGACATGGTGTAATTAGAAAAACAAAAATGGATTTCTACTTGTTACACTTTTTAGCATGACTTTAGATTATCCATTTTAGGGCTTTGGCTAGTGGTGAATGAACCAATGCTTGATGACCAAAAACAAAAAGAACAACGATTAAAAATAATGAACATTTTTTTCCACACATTGCACACTGAAAGGCAAATATATAGCATGTGCATAGACATAAGTGTTACTACATAATCTACTGATATCACCACTTGTTTTGCAAATATCTGATTAACAAAGCTAATTTTTCCAAATAAAGAAATTGCTAATGTGCTCCTTGGTGATGAACATGTTCACTAGACATTTAGTTTAATGTGAGAAATTATTCATTATTCATAATCACTTATTTGCATCAATATTTTCACAAACTAACTAGAGTTGCTAGAGTTTATTTTATTTAATTGTACAATATTTTTAGCTAGGAATTTTTAAAAAGAAACATATATATTGAGCAAATTGTATCACTAAAGGGAGAGATAGAAGGCCAAATTTTTAGCTGAAAGATGACAACTCTTAGAAAGGATTTCATTATAGATGAAAGAGGGTGAGAAACTCTAGTAAATTAGAAAATTTCACTTTGGTACCCTTTCACTTTATCATCATAGGCTTTCTATGCATTGTCAGTTATCTATTCTTTTCTGCAATGCTAGAGAAATATGTAAGAAAATTAAAAATATAAAGATAGACCATCAATCTCATTAATCTTAAGCTTAGATAAGCATCACTTAATTGAATTCTGAATTAAGAGAAGTAGTATGACTGGAAATATTTTTATTTCTAGTACAATTGCTATAAAAAAAATTAAGTCTTAGTATCTACATTTCAATGACCATACATTGCAGTAACTAATCAATGACTGCTAAATGACCAATCAGTAATCAATTTGAATATATTTTTAAGAACAAATTAGTGACCCTCAATGACCAATCAGCTGTTGGAATAGTACCCTGTAGCTAATTAGAATTAGAATCTAAAACTACTCCATTTGTGAGATAATATTAATTGCATGATGTTTTTATAATATGGCTATCCTCATCTTATTCCTTTTTGTGCGTCATTTAAATTTGATTGAAGCCCTTAAATTAGACAAGACTGTGGAACTTGGTTAAACATATGATGGTGATAATGAAACAAGTCTCTAAGGTCATGATTTGAATATTCCAAATCATAGAATCTCATGAGAAGGGGCATTGAAGATCCAAATAGAGTTACACTAATGATGTATATTCCAAGGGATAGGATATTGCCCTATTTCATGGGCAATCTACATTGGACATAGATACATGTTAGTAGTTCCTTATTAGAAAATAAGTTCACTAAAGGCTTGCCAAGAAAATCCACTAGATAGCCATAGTAGCATGCCGGTAGTGGTAAGTTCTCAAGCTTACGATAGTGCATATAATTACTCTTTAGAGCTAAGGATCTAAAGTAAAACCTAGTGTTTAGGTCCTTATGCTTTGCCTTTTCCCCAACCACATAGCGGGTCATCCAAGATGAGATCAGGCATAATCTACTTAGGCGTAAAGGTTTGTGAGATCTAAAAAGAGCATTGTTTCCTCGTTGTTGTGAAGAATGAGTGAATCTTCTATGTATTCCATAATGATCGATTCTAATAAATCTTTGTGCAAAGCAGTATGACAATTTGAAAAAGATGTTTTTGAAAGTTGATGTCATACAGGGGAATCAAATATTAGATATAGAGACATAGTTATTGAGGCTATTATGAAGTCAACAAATATCTTACCCTAAGTCTATTTTCGAAGATAGAAGATAGAAGGACCGTATTTTCATAATAAACGTAAGCTATAATGGTTCATCATGATATAATTCTTTCATCAAATTTGTTGGGCTCCATGGGCTAGTTGCATGGAAATTAGGTGCTTTTCTATTAATAGATATTAATTGAAAGAGTTTTTAGTTTAAAAGAGTTTAAACTAATGTGAACATTTCAATATTCAAAATATCACAATAAGTTGTGAGCACATGTCCAATGAATGGATAAACCTAATGGGTCATACACAAAAGTCTAAAGAAGTTATTATTTGATAGGAGAAATTTTCTAAGGAGTTAGAAAATTCAAATTAGGAATTTTTTATGAAGGAAAGAGAGCAATTGACTAATTATCAATTGGTCATTTGGCTAAATTAATTTAAGTGCTAAATTAATCAAAGTAATTTAAGAGGTTAAATTAGACCAATTAAATTAAGATGTTAATTTAATTGGTTCCATGTGTTAATTAATTAGTCAAGTTAACTTTGAGGAGTTAAGTTAAATTAATTAAATTGATAATGTAAGCTTTGGAGGAAAATCAAATGGAAAAGTTTATTTAAATTAGGTTAATTAACATTTCATTTCATGTGATGAAATGTAAATGCAAATACAAGTTGGCAAGTTGGCCAATATGCATGGAAGGTGTGACGGAAGCCTCCAAAGGCTTCCATCCCCTCCGATAAATATGCCATGTGCACTTGTTCTAGTTGGCATTCCTCTCATATTTCCTCCAAAAGTGTGGTATAATTTATATGTTGAATAACCACAACAAAATTCTCTCATCTCTCTCTCTCCTCCAAAAACTATCACTTCAATCATCACTATCTTTCTATGTTCTCTAGTAAAGTGAGGTTGATTGAAAGCTAATCCTAAGTGTGTGGACTTAACATTAGGTGTTCAACACTTGGGAATCTTAGAAGTTCATTGGTAACCCATTTTTTAGGTAAGGTTCATTTTGAAGCATTGATCGTATGATCAAAAGGCTTCAAATTCTAGTGATTTTTGGCTAGATTCTCCCTGTATTGGTGGTGAATTGGTGTGCCAATTTTGCTGACTTTTGGAGCTTTGGAAGGGAGAAATTGGATCTATACTTTGAAGTTAGTAAATCTTCTATTAGAAAAGTCCTTAGAGTAATCTAGTTGGTTTCTTCGGTTGTTTTCATCGAAGCTAATTTTTAGCATCCTAATCTTAATTTTTGGCATGTTGTTGATCCTCGAGAAGGAGAGGATTAGTTCTAGTTTTTCCTATTTTTAGTTTAATTATTGGATCTTAATCCCACTCCCCCATACCAGTGGTATCGAAGCCAGCTTCATGCCTAAATTTTATGTGATGGATTGATTCTAGATCTCCAAACACTCAATTCAATTGATGAATTTAAGTGTTTGGATGATTTTGCGCATGGCTCTTTATGTATTGAATTGAAATACGTCAATATGTGTTTAAATGTTATTTCATACATTGGCATGATTTTTATTGAAATCTTATGACATTAAATGTTGATTTAGCATTGACTGATGTTATATGTTGGTATAGCCTGCTAATTATATCTCTAATGTGCTTGGCTATTTTTTGGATCCAATAGGATTGAATTTAATTGGAGATTTTTGAAGAATGTTAATTATTACTTAGACCAGATTTTTGAAGCACTTTGAGCACCTAAATTTCCAATTTTAAAAGTGTTTGAAATCTAGAAATTTGTCATAAATTGTCTGAATTAATGTTATAGATGTGTCAATGGATTTTTTATGCACAAAAGAAGGGTCAAAATGGCCTTGACTTTGACCTAGGTGGCATAAGGCAAGCTACCAACCCGGCTACCAACTACTAGTCGAGCAGCAATTGCACACAGCACGGCTGCAAAGACATGCCGGGCAGCAGCTAGTGGGCTACTTAGGGAAGAGTTTTGAGGCCTAGTTTATGTTATTTTGTGTTCAAAAATCTTTTAATTCATACAACATAGATGTATAAAAGTTATATAGGCGTTCAAAATAGTGTTGAACATTTTCGTTAGCTTTTAAAGTAAAGTTTAAGTTAATCTTCAATTAAGTGCAAAAATGATATGCATAAAGAGTTATGCATATTTTTTCCTATTAATCAATTGTTTATGAGATAAGTATTTAATTGGTAGAATTGAATGTCAACTCTTATTTGTTGTTCATTTAATTATTGAATGAATGATGAATGAATGGGGATCAACATGAGCCTTTAAATTGATTTTATTTGCTTTAAATTTATTTGAAAAGGGTTGTATTAAATAAGTGCTTGTATGCCTGTTGATTTTCTACCTCGTAAATATTATGAGAGCAGAACTCCAGGGATAAGGATTTCTTTCTCTTATAAATGTTGCAAGGAGACAAAGGAGGCCAAGAGGATCAAGGAGGCTTGAAGACCTATGAATTTGCAGGATAAATTTATGTAATAGATAGGATTTAATCTACCCACTTGAAATCAACTACGTAGTGCACCTATGACTCTAATGGTGCTACTTGGTTAAGGCTCATGGTCATCCCGCTATAGGGGCATGCTAGGCATAATTACTTATTCATGTTTTTTTTATTCTATTGGTGTGTAAGATGCATGGTTAGAATGTAGAGACCTTAAATGAGATAAGATAAGATAAAATTGATGATATCTTTTAAAGTAAGAAAAACCCTCAACTTGGAGGAATCTAAGTTTTACAAAATATTAAATCAAATTGGAAACAAATTAAAAGGAGTTCCGTTTAATCCAAGCCCTTTTCCACTAGGAGGTGACATATGATGCTATCCTAATTTAGTGTTGGCTCACAAGTTGTAGGACACTTTATTAGGGGAACGCTACACTCAATTCTTGGTATATGATGTGTTTTACTTTAAAAACTTACTATGGCATTATCTCATGAGTCGTGGAAAGACATAGTGGAGTTTATAATTAAAGATTGATGGGTAGGTATAACTTAGCGCCTAGTAGTGTAGTTATCGCACCAATTGTGGGTCTATATGAAAAGTGATGCAAAACATGTTAAGCGTTGCATAGAGATGCAAGTAGCAAAAGTTTCTTCCCTTGGGATTGTTTTAGATATCTCAGGAGTCATGGGTCCATAAACGATCTATTTTGGACCTTGGTCTCACTAGAAAATATGATTTCCTGAATTTCTTTAAGGGGTGAGGAATTTGATAAAATAGTGGGAGAAAAAACATGCGTGAAAGTTCATAAACATGTTTTATAATATCAAACATGCTTATATTCTCTTTTTCTGCCTTGTAGATTTGCAAAGCATAAAAAATGGATAAGAATACACTATAAATCATAATGGAAGCTAACAAACTAACCGAGCTAAACTACCAGGATTAGTTTTGTAACCTCAAAATTGTTCTTGACTCCAAGAAACAAATATATGCCTTAACTCAAAGTCCACTAGATACCATAGGCAAGGATGCCGATCAAGAGGCACGCAAAATGTTCACTAAATGGGTAGAGGATGACCTCCAAACTTGTTTCCTTGTGATGGCATCTATGTCTAATAAACTTCAAAAGTCTCATGAGCACATGAAAAGTGCTTTTGAAATACATCTACACTTACAAGAGTTATATGTTGTACAAATGAGACATGAGAGGTATAGGCACTCAAAGGAGCTCTTTCAGGCTAGGATGACAGAAGGGTCTAGTGTCTATGATCATAGGCTTAAGATGATAGGGCTTATTGAAAAGCTTGCTACTTTGGAAGTAGTTATGGACACTGACCTCTATCAGAATCTAATCCTTCAATCTTTGCCTAGCTCGTTTGACCATTTCGTCATGGTCATTAATATGTTTAAACAAGAAATCACAATCAAATTAGTTAATATATTGGTAACGACCTCGACGACTATAGAAAAGGACAAACCATTGATGCTTACTTTCTCTTCCAATGGGGAGAAAGAAGAAATGAGATAAGAAGAAGAAGAGTTTTTCTTCAAAGAGAAATGAGGTATTAAAACTGTCCAAAAGGGTCAAGAAGAAAATTGAGGATAAGAAGGATGCCACATTTTTCTACTATGGAGAGATGGGCCATTGGAAGTGAAATTGCAAGAAATATCTTACAACTCTTGGGAAGGGTATTTACTTTATTGAAATACACTTTGAAGTCAAATGTAGCACAAGGATCTAATAAATAAAGCACAAAATAGCTAAATTAAACTTGGCTACAGTCAAAACCAAGGATCATATCATGCTTCTAATTTAGATTTAGAAGAAAGAAAGATTACCTTGATTGCTCAAAAATTCAAGATAGAGTGGAAGAAGCACTTGAACACTTCAAAGCTATCTCCCTCTGGTGTAGCGGCAACTCAGAAACAATTGCCTAATCAAACCACCTCCAAAAATGCTAAAATTTGGACACAACCTCATCAACACCCTGGGGAAGCTCCAAAAAATATTCAGCAAGGCTAGGAAAAACCGTTCCAAACTTTCTACCCTTGCAATAGATCTCCAAAAATGAAGCTATCCAATTGTCTAGCCTCTAATTTGATGATCCACAAACGAATGGCAAATCTAAATCACTCCTTGATTAGCTGGAAAACCAAGGAAATAATAATGAGATAAAGATAGATTTTTAGGAGGTAGGATGAAGAAGAAGTGTGAGACTTCAACACATGAGTGAATCACACAAAATTGGAGGGAAAAATGGAATCTAACAATTAGATGTGTAATGCATAGTTGACTGGCGACCGTCTACTAGAAGGAGGCGTGATGCAAACTTGCATCACGCCTCCCACAAGGTTGGCACCAACTTGCCAGGCAAGTTGCATGTGAAATTTTAATTTCACTTACATTTGATTTCATTTAGAATTTTCATTTCATTACATGAAATATCATCCAAATAAATTCTAAATGCACTCCAAATGAATTCTTTCATTTGAATTTTCCCTCCAAATCAATTATTCATAGTAATTAAATTAACTCCTTAATTTAATTAATTAGTCCTAACTTAACTCTTTAAGTCAACTAGCTTAACTCTTTAAGTTAGAAGATGTCAACTTAACTCTTTAAGTTAACTTCACCAATTAATAGTCATATGGCACCAATTAAATTAACTCTTTAATATAATTGATCGAATTTAACTCCTTAAATTATTTAGCTCAATTTAACAATTAAATTAACTAAGATAAAATGACCTAAAAAATTAGCAAACCATTTTACATCCATAAAATTGGTCGAGTGGAATTTTCTGACTTTTAGAAATTTTCCTTCAACAAATAGGATTTCCAACTGACTTTTGTGTGTGGCCCATTAGTTTCTAGCATTCATTGGACAAGGATTAACAACTCTTGTGATATTTAGAATATCAAAATATTCACATTTTGTTTAAACTCCTTTAAATTAATAACTTAATCCAATTAATCTCCATTAATTGAAGAGTACCCAATCTTCACAGTTGATGCTCAACCTCAAGCTCATGAAGCCCAACTAATTGGCGAAAATAAATTTACTTTTGGAGAACTATTCTAGCTCTACGCTTGCCATGCAAATACGGTTCTTCCATCTCCTATCTCTCGAAAAAGGTCTAGGATAAGATATTTGTCAGTTCTCCAATAGTCTCTTAGAACTCCTCAACCCTTTGAAGATTCTTTAGTCCAATTTCAGGTCAATCAAAATACTAGAGGTTCTTCTAGAAGAAGCAAAAATCGACTACTAGAAACTGCTCTAGTCAAGAGCAAAAGCAACCATAATAGATTACCTCTAATATAAACATCCACATGCCAAATCTATGACCTATTCTCTACAAAAAGGTTAGAAAATTTGTGACCTCACATTTGGAAATGCCTTTCCAAATTATCACATCACCTTGCGCAAAAATTTCTTAAAATCAATCATTATAGAGCACATAGGAGATGTACTCGCCCTTCACAAAGACGAGGAGTTGGATTCTATCTTAGATCTAACAAACCTCCTTGTCAAGTAGCTGATACCCAATCTCAATCAAAAAGATCTACTAGGTGGTCAAGAAAGAGTCAAAGCATAAGGACTAGACACAAGGTTACCATAGACCCTCAGGTCAGATGACTAGTAATATGCACTAGTGTAAGTAGGAGAACTAAATACTATTGACTTGCCACTATGGCTATCTAGTGGATTCTCCAGTAGATCCTCAATGCTTTGTTCTCTAACAAGCATTCACTAACATGTACTCGTATCTTACATAATTGCTTATGGAACGAAGCAATCTCCAACCCTTGGATTTATGCATTGTTAGTACAAGTCTATTCGGATCTTAGATGCCCTATATCATAAAATTCTATGACTTGGAAGATTTATGATCACGACCATGTGAGACTTATTCCATGGTCACTAAACCAAGTCCCGCAGTTATAGGTGATCTAAAGGCTTCATCCAAATGCTAGTGAAGTGAAACAAAGCATAAGATGAAAATGGCCATATAAAGAATATCATTCAATCAAGATTGTACCATAAGTAAAATAGTTAACAAGGTCAATTTTATTGGCTTGCAGGGCACTCTTCCAACAACTTCTTGATTCAGTCCGACCTTTTCAGAGGTTGTGTACAAAGCTGTTGCAATACCTTTATTTCTACCATTTCTGGGATTTCTTGATTGTCTTGAACTTCATCAAGTTCAACGACAATTTCTTTTCTATCTACTAGAAATTATTTTTCTAAAAAGTAGAAGTTTCTTAAAAGAAACACATTTTATTTCAGGGGATTATAGAAGTAATAACTCATAGACTCTCTTGGGTGTCCCATAAACTTGTACAAGATAGATCAACTATCCAACTTATCTCCTACTATTTATCTCACGTATATGGGAGATCCCCAAACTTTAGATAGTGGTAAGAGGGTGCTTTGCTATACCATATCTCATATGGTAGTTTTGGCACCAAATTTGAGGGTATTACATTTAGTGGCCTCGTAGCCATCTCTAAGGTATATCCCCAAAAAGATATCGGTATATCGAAAAAACTCATCATGGAACATACCATATCTAACAAGTACAATTTCTCCTTTTTGCTACTCCATTATATTGGGTGTACCTGTAGAGTTCATTGTAAGAGAATCTCATTCTCCTTAAGATAATCTAAGAATTTGATACATAAGTATTCTCTTCCTTGATCCAGTTGAAGACTTGAATACTAAGTCCCTTATGCTTTTCTACTTCAATCTTATACTCTTTGAACTTTTTAAAGGTTTCAAACTTGTACTTCATAAGATACACGTATCCGTATCGACTATGATCATCAATGAAGAAAATAAAGTAAGAATAGTCACCCCTCCCACTAACTTTTAGTAGTCCACAAACATTTGTATGGATTAAATCTAATAGATTTGTGGAGTGCTCCTTTTGTTCTACAAAGGGAGCCTTGGGAATTTTTCCCTTCAAACAAGATTCTCAAGTAGGAAGCTCAATGCCACTAACTTTTAGTGCTTTGAGAGTTTCTAACTTGCTCATCCTATTTTTAGATTTAAGCCCAAGTCTTGCATGCCATAAAATAGCATCTTCTTGGATATCAAGCTTCCTTGTATTTGCTTGAACATGCATTAGAGGAGTTGGAGAATCAAGTATCTATAATCTATTAATTAATGTACCTCAAGCAATTAAAAAACTATTCTTTAATACTTTCAACATCCCATTTGTTATAGAAAAATCAAAATCCTTCATTATCTAAAATGAGAATTGAAACAATGTTCTTAACAAGGTTGGGTACATGAAAAATTGGATCATGAACAATACAAGAATTCTCTAACTCTAGTTTAATTACGCCTTGAACCTTGGCCATAGCTCTTGTTCCATTTCCAACGCGGAGGATCATATCCCCTTCAAGTAGACTTTTTTTTCTTTCCATCCACTGTAACAAGTTACAAAGTTGAGAATCATATGCGGTATCAAATACCCACGAGAAAGAATTAGTTATCAAATGCACATCAAAAAAATACATACCTTTCTAAGGGTCACAAGGTAAGCTTTACAATTTCTTTTCCAATGACCATTTTCACCATAATAGAAAAGTTTGCATTAGTCTTAGTCTTCTTCTTAACTCTCCCAAAACTTTTCTCAAGTTGCTTCCCTTTCGAGGAAGAACTCTTCTTTCTCTTACCTCCTTTCTAGGGCCCGTAGGACCTTTCGACTTGGAGGAGGATGCCATCATAAGAGATTTTCTTTTCTCATCATTACCTCAGTATTCACAAGCATGTTTACTAATTTGTTGATCATTATCATTTGCTTGGACATATTAAAGTTCTCAACAAATTGGTCGAACAAAGTTGGTAATGATTACAAGATCAAATCTACGTAAAGGTCATTGTCCATGATTATGTCTAGTTGTCCAAACTTTTCGATAAGTCCTATCATCTTTAGCCCATGATCATGGACATTTTCCCTTTCACTCATCTTTATCCTAAAGAGCACCTTAAACAAAGCAAACCTTCATATCTTATTTGAACACCATAGAACTCTAATAGTTGTGTATAGATCTCACAAGCATGTTTCATGTGCTCATAAGTCTTTTGGAGCTCATTAGTCATGGATGCCAACATGAGGCATCTAACTTGTAGATCAACATCTACAAATTTCATAAACACTTCACAAACCACATCGATTCATCATCACCTAATGTGTTCGGTAGACTTTGATCAAGAACATATGTCCTCTTATTGGATTCCAGAATTATTTTAAGATTTCTTAACCAATAGTGGAAGTTAGACCTTGCGAGTTTATTAATTTCCAAAAATGCTTGTGAGTAGAATTTTAGTCATTTGTTTGTTGAAAATTTCAAAATCTATGTGAGGCGAAAAAAAAGAATAAGCATGTTGTTGAATTTGATATTAAAAATATGTTCATGGTCTTTCAAGCATATTTTTATCCCACTAATTTATCAAATCCTTTACCCCCAAGAAAAATTTGGGAAATCAAATTTCCTAGTGAGAATCAAGACCCCAATGACTAGCTAATGGACCCCTGTGACCGAGTGCCATCCATGAGCAATCAAAGGGTAAGCAACTTTTGCTAATTACATCCTACACAACTCTTAATATATTTTGCCTCACTTTTCATATAGACCCATGTGACCATGTGCCATTTATACTACTTAGTGTTAAGTCAAACCCACTAATCAAACTTTGTCTCAAGATGACTTCACAACATCCCCCGTGATCGAGTACTAATGTGTGATGGTTCCCAAGTCAAAGGTGCATCTTATAATAAGTGTGACCCCTGTGATCAAGTGCCATCACACAAAATTGATAGCATCGTCATGGTATACACTATTCATAAAAGACTTGGATTAATTAAAACTTTCTTAATCTGAATCCATTTTGACTTAATATTTGAAAATACTTGGACATTCTAAGTAAAGGATTTTTGCTTGGAAAGATCTCATCATTTTTATCTTCTTATTTTGGTTCTCTATATCCTAATCATGTATCTCATGCATTGATAGGATATGGAAAGCGTAAATAAGTAAATGCATCTAGCATGCTCCTAAGGTAGGATAACCATGAGCCTAACCAAGTGATGCATTTAGAGCTATAGGTGTATCACTCTGTTGATTTTAAGTGGGTTGATTAAACTAAACTACTACATAAGTGTATCATATATATTCATGGGTCTTCAAGCCTTCTTGAATTCTCTTTGCTCATTGCAACTTTTACAACAGAAAGAAAACCACACTCCTAATGATTCTACTCTCATAAATTTTACAAGATAAAATAAGAGGCATGCAAGGCCCATTTAATACAACCCATTTCAACAACCTGAAATAAATAAAATTAATATTAAAAGCTCATGATTATCCCCATTCATTCATCATTCATTCAACAATTAAATGAACAATAAATAAATCTATATTTAACAAGTAATTCCAATAATTAAATGCTTATCTCATAAACAAATAATTGGTCCAAGAATAACATTTATGCCACAAGTTGAAGATTCACTTTGACAACTTTTAAGAAGCAATAAAAAATGCCAAACTTTATATTGAGAACTTGCACAACATTCGTACATCAATAACATATGATTTAACATCATTTTAGTCACTTAAGGAGCTAAAATAATGTCTCAAAACATGCCCAACCCTCAACAAGGCGCTACTGGCCAAGCTTGGGGCATGGTTGGGTAGTAGCTCTTGGCCACCACTTAGCCGTCTTGCACTAAAGTTGCCGGCAGCCCTTATTTTGGGGTCAAAGGCTAGCCAAGCCTATTTTTAACTTAGATTTTGCACACAAAAAGTGCTATAAAGCATTCTAAACCACACATTATGAATTAATAATTTCTTGATCTAAAACTCATTTTAAAACTGAAAATTAAAGTGCTCAATCATTCTTCCAAAAATCAAGTCCAAATGAGAATCAAATTTTCCAAAAATCTCCAACCAAACTCCAATCCAATTGGATCTAAAAATGACCAAAACTCTTTAAGCCATATAACAACATGCTGTATCAACATATAACATCAATTAATGCCAAATCAATATTCAACATTAATCACTATGAAATAAAACATACAAACTACAAGAATTAACATTTAAATCACATGATAGCATGCTTTTAATTCATCAAACAAGGAGCCGCACATAACATCAACTAAATACTCTAATCTATCAATTGAATTGAGAATTTGGTGATATATATATTATTCCATCACATGAATCAATCAACCATAGAAAATCCAAATCTAAGCATGATTTAGGCTTTGATACCACTTGAAAGCAAGTAAGGTACTATGATCCAATTATCAAAACTTCAAAAGCATGAAATTTACTAGTGCTTACAAGCATAGAAAGGATCTAATCATGATGGGGATTCATATTTGGTGAGAACATTACCTTGTAAGGCGAAATCTAAGGAGAAGTTAATGAACACTTCACTGGTCTATAACCTGTCAGCTACTGGAGCAGCTGGAAGAGTATGAAATTCACCCAACCAAAACTCCTCCAAAATTTTTGAAACAATAGTTGTATCTTATCAAATCATTGAAGAACTCTATGTTAAAATTTGGGATCAAAATTCTTTCTATGAATCCTTGGAGAAAATCAGCAAATCGGACTGTATGAAGGTGGATCTCCAAAATGAAGCAAGTTAAATACCTTGCCTCTATTGTTATGATCCACACACTAATTAGATCTTTCAAAATCTCTAGTCTATAATTTGGAGTATGACTAGAGATTCAACAATGGTGGAGACAAATTTTAGGTTCGAAGGAGAAACAAGAGAGCAAAGCTTTCAACACATGAACGAAATGCTTGCAAGATGGTTTTAGAGGAAAATTGCAAAGAATCTAATTTTTCCCACCAAAAATAATATGGTCAACCATCTCTCTCAATATCTATATATAGATGTTTAAAATGTGTGACACCAAGTTGGCATCACAAAATGCATGGGGGGGGGGG
>JACGDI010005601.1:3044116-3093403 GCA_014898725.1 Jacaranda copaia
CCAAGGTGGCAAATTAAATTTAAATCTCATTTAATTTCATGTGCATTTTAATTACATTTTGAATCTAATTTCAAATTAATTATGATGCTAATTGAAATCTCATTTGAAATTTTCCTCTAAAATTTATTCTTCCCAATTAATTAAATTAAATTCTTTAATTTAATTAATTATCCTTTGACTTAACTCTTTAAGTCAAACTAGCTTAACTCCTTAAGCTTAATTTTTTAACTTAACTATTTAAGTTAACTTGACCAATTGATGGTCATGTTGGCACTAAATAATTAACTCCTTAATTATTCGTCTAATTTAACTCCTTAAATTTGTTAATTAATTTAACACTTAAATTAATCAAGCCAAAATTGATCATCAAACTTGGTGCGTAAAAATCGGTCTCTTAGGAGAAATCTTTTTCTATCAACTAGAAAATTTTCTCCATCAATAAGGAAGCTTATTAAATTTTGTATATGACCCAATAGATTCTACCATTGATTGGACATGGGCTCATAACTCCTTATAACTTTTGAATATCTCACATTCATTCTAGTTTAAAACTCCTTTTAAATTAGTCGACTCAATTCAATTAATTTTATTAATTGTAGAGTACCGAATCTCCATGGTCAATGTTCAATCTCAAGCCAATAGAGCCCGAGCAATTAGCTGAAATGAATATTTCGGAGAACCATCATCACTTTACGTGTGACATGCTAATATAGTCCTTTTGTCTCTTATCTCTCAAAAGAGGCCTAAGGCAAGATATTTGTCAGCTTCCTAATAGCCTCAATACTTTGTCTCTATTCTCAATGTTTGATCCTATTATGTGTCCTCGTCTTTGGAAAACTCCTTTTCTAAATTGTCACACCACTTTACACAAGAATTTCTAGGAATCAATCATTATGAAATAGATAGGAGATGCACTCACCCTTTACAATAGAGAGGAGTCGGATTCCATCTTTCCCTAGACTATTAACTTAAATACAATGATCAAACAATGTTTGCTATAGCCAGTCAATCTTATGACTCCCATTGTAATAGTCCCTTATCACTTTGGGTAAGGTGTGACCTTACCAAAACAGTGCCCTAGTATCTTTGGAAATTCCTACAACCTACCTTAGCCACAAATAGCTTCTACTGTGCACTAAAAGAATTAGGCCATAGGGGCTTGGAGTTCAATCGGCTAGCCAATTGCTACTTAATGAAATTCCTTACACACCCAAATCAAGTTAAATCCAACTAACAATAGCAATAGCAGTATCAGCGATAGTAATAAGTTGATTATCACATTTAATTGCTAGTCTAAAAATATTAAAAATCATAAAGTACAAGCTTTCTTGTATTGTGAAACAAAATAAGTCATTTTTGTGTACAATGGAATACAGTTATAGTGTAGTTTAAGTTGAAAACAAGTCACGAGCATAATTATACAATAGCATATATCCTTCTAAGTTTTGAAACATAATAATATATAGTATTTACAAGTTCAGGCACTCACAATGCTCTGCATTCCTTTGATCAATGATCTCCCAAGGCTAGCTTCAATAACCTGCTAAGTAATAATAATAATTAAATCAGTTTCATCTAATGAACACTTCAACAAAGGCTTACACTTTCCCGCTCAGTCTAGAATACCCAATTCCTATACAATACTTTTCATGAGGAATGTCTAGAATGGCCTAAATACTTGAATAATTCTTCCTAAATTTAATGTAACAAATCCTAATGGGAACCATACTTGTTATCCTCACTAGGAGTACTCACGTAGCATTAAATATTAGAGAAATATAATTAACTTAGCCACTAGTTTCTGAAATCAAAATGATTCTAGGAATAGGCCACAATTTTACAGTAGCGAATTTTCATGACTTTCAATAACTAAAATAAATAATATTCAAAATACTTCCATTATCATTGTAATAAATCTCTCAAGTTAAAAAAAAAGTCCAAGCCCAGCGTATGCTCAAGCAATTAAATTTAATCAATTTAAGAGAAATAACCACAATTCCTGAGTTTATAAGAATTTCCAATATTGTTACTAATACATAAAAATTTCTTAGGAAAATTTATCACTTTAAAATACTATCATTTAGATAGATTAAAAAAAATTCCATTCTATCATGCCCCAAAATCAAACAATATAATCAAGTCTCGAGGCGTGAAACGTAATCCCAAATACATGAGCTACCAATCAAAAGGGGAAGTGTAGGCATCAGAGAGGCCCCGTGCAGTGCTTGCCTTTCTACCTCTCTCCGTATTGCATTCATCCCTATCTTTTGATTCTTTCCATCTTTCCGTTCTCTTAGGCCCCCAAGGAAGATTCCATCTTTGGAGAAAAGCACATCAGCCAGCCGCATCCTACTCCTTGTAATCGTATGAGTCCTGGCCTAATCTGGCTATCAGTCAAAGTAGGAAAGAAAAAAGTCTTCAAAGTAGTCCATTACGTATGTATGGTAGTTTATTCCATATGCCCGTCATTGATTTAGACTCCTTCCCCCTTCTCAACTACGAAAAAGATCGAGAGGGGCCCGAAAGCCCAATATTGATCAAAATTTTGAACATTTCTAGTAGCCAAGTAAATTTCAAACTTAGAAAAACTTGAAATATCTAATCCTTTATCTTCACCTAAAAATCAATAAAAATGACTAATAAGCCAATGCCATATTGAATTAAAACTACTGCAGAAGTCCCAAAATAATACTTCGGTCCCAATTCTTATCAGAAGCTGGATCCACCTCCTCACTAAGGCTAAGATCTAGGTTTGCCAAAAGGAAGTTAAAGAAGAGAAAAGAAAGTGAGTAAAAAACTCAGTGAGTACTAAGTGTGTACAACTTGAGTTCAGTAATTAAAATCATTTGTATAGTGAAAATATTCAAGAATTTGTACAGTGAAAAATATTTGAGAAAAACATAAGTGGAATTCATAAAATAATTTAGCAGTAATAGTCAAGAAGTTTATAAATAGTCAAGCAGTAACAAGTCAAGAATTTTATAAACAGTTAAGCAGTAATAAGTCAAGAGTTTAATAAATAGTTTCCCTATACTATCAACTTAAATACTATGGTTAAATAGTATTTGTTATAGCTAGTTAACCATATGACTCCCACTGTAACAGTCTCTTATCACTCTGGGCAAGGTGCGACCTTAACAAAACAATACCTGAGCATCCCCAAGAATTCCTACGATAATACCAAATAGCTTTTATTGTGCTCTGAAGAGATTAGGCTATAGGAGCTTGGGGTTCAACTAGCTAGCTTGGTACTACTCAGTGAAGTCCTTCACACACCTAGACCAAGTTGGATCCAACTAGCAGTAACAGTAGCAACAACAGTAATCAATTGATCATCAAATTTAATTGTTAATTTATAAGCATAAAAAAATAAGTCATAAAAGCATAGGTTTTCTTTTATCTAGAAATAAAATAAGAAAAATATTTCTTTTTGTCTGTAGTCGAATATATATGGTGTAATGTATATTGAAAGAAGTTTCAACATGTGTTACTATACATATATTCTTCTGATTTTTTAAAAAAATATCATATAAAAGTTATAAGTTAAGGCACTTACAGTACTAGTTAACTAAATTAAGAGTAATCCCCAAGCATGTAAGTTTCAAATCACCTGCTAAAACAATTCCCAAGATTCAATTAAAAGTCATAGATCTTCATTGGTGTTTAGAAGTTACTAACCTATGTCCTAGACAAATTGAAGAATGATCAAAAGAATGAGGCTACTAAAATCTCTGAATTAGTTGACAATATCTATTTTAAAATTTTAAACTATCTAAACTTAAGATATTTAAAACATTTTAGAGTCCTAAATGAATTGTATCACTGACTATCAAGAGTTCTATTTTCCACCAATTATGATTCCTAATGTTTAGATAATTCCAAACTCTTTAAAATAAATGAACTAATGCTTATAATTACGAAGAAATGAAAATGTAATTGAGTTACCAAAATTCTAATATTGTTGAAATTTCAATATTAGGAGGATATTAAAATTTATTTTACAAGTAAGGGTATAAAAGTGATGGAAGGTGTGGCATATGGCCTAATGTGTGTGTGTGGCAACATAGAAATATGTTGTTTTGGCATGTAAAATTGATATACGTGGCAGCCATATGTGTATTACTAGGATTACATGCAAGAATGCATGTTATTTTGACAAAACTCATGACAACCATTATGTCGCTTATTGATAAGTTCTAAAATTTTCCATCAATTAAAAGATTTGGGGCCCTTTTCCGTCAACTAGAAATTTGTTCAAAATTTTCCCGAAAAGAACCCATGGAATTAAAGCATGAAAGAATTTATAGAAATAAAAAAAAATTGTTGTAAATAACTTTTAATGATCTCAAATTATTTTTCGAGAGTGAAAATTATCTTACACAATAATTTATTTGAATAAATTTTGATCGAAAATAATAAAATTATAAATTAAACAACCAAAAAAATATTCCAAATCAAGAATGCCCTCACACCCATACCTATTCTTTTTTTTTCCCCGGGAATTCAATTTCCCAAAAATCATGAGAACACACCTCACTTATCATATTTCTAAAATGATTTTCTCATTAGAAATAACTAGGTGCAAATCAATTCAACCAAATATTGTTTAGCACCTAAAACTAAAAACAAGAAATTTTTTTTAAAAAAAACTTAAAGAAGAAAGAAAAGAAGAAAATATATATTCTTGAGCACCATCATATCATGTACAAATTTATTCCTAAAATCGACCGTATCTCCTAAAATCAATTAGCAATTATATTCCTAAAATCAATTGGTTAGAAATTAATAATCCGCCATTTCTCCACTATTCAATTATATACAAGGCCATCATTCACTATCCTTTTACATGAATAAGACATAACATTCTAATCAACCTCAATCCAAATTGGCAATTAATTAAAAGTCACTTGCTTCTCTTGAAAATTCCGTTCATGGAAGAAACGAACTAAAGGTTTAATTTACGTGGCGACGAAAGTTAATTATTCATTGATTACCTGACATAAATTTCTCTTGTTGCATCCTTGGCCAGTCTTGTTTCTTTGCTTTCTTCTGCCATTTCCCTCTCTTCTTCTTTCTTTCTTCTTCTTCTTCTTCTTCTTCTTCTTTTTTTTTTTTTCTCTTTTACTTATGAAATTAGGATTTTAGTATGTAGGTCTAATATCTTATATAGGATTAATAGTTTGCTTCAACTAAAACTCTAATTATTAATCATCTAAAAATAAGACAACCCTATAATAAATCTAATGTCTTTATTATTAATTTTTAAAACTCAATAATTCATATCCTAGGACTAATATAATATTAATATTTTACCTTAAGATAATTTAATTTTAATTTCTAATTCCCAACAAAATTATTTTGTGTCTTATTATGACTTTAATAAATGTATTAATAAAGTAAATTTCATGCAATAAAATAATCAATTAAATACAAAATAAAATTTTGGAGCATTACAGTAATGATACGGCAATCGTGGCTTTCCAAGCCAAAGATCCTTTTATGCTCCAAGTCAACACATCAAGAAATGTTACTTAAGTAGCAATCCAGTACTTTAACATTCTTTAAAGTATTGAGAAATTGTTTTACTTTGAATTTGGAATTGTAAAAGATGTAAGTGGACATTTGCCATTCTCTTCTGGCTGAAGGTCATGCTTTATACCCATACCTTTTTGATCTTTATGAGCTTTATAGTTATCCTTTGTCTTTTTTTTCCTCATTTAGAAAAGTGTATATGACATTGTCACATACATTTTTCTCAATATGCCTAACATCTAGATTATGATGCAACAAGTTAAACTCTTAACGAGGAAGTTCAAAAAATATAATCTTCTTTCTCCACTGTTGAATTTCTCCATATCTTTGACTTTCTTTCTCCTAGATCTTTTACTGTTAGATCCTTTCTCAATAGTTTTAAACTGAAATTTTCACTTATTTCAAAATTTCAGAGCCAGATAATCCAATTGATGGATTCCTTTCCTCTATGTTGCCATTGAAGCAAACCCGATTTGATCTAAAACTATGGTTTTTTCTCAAAAAATGTTGATGGCCCATAAAGCACCACTTTTTGCTAAAACGGAGTTGACAAGGCTCTGTATCAAAATTATAAATTAGAAAAGTGAGACCAATATGTGTATACTACCTTGACACAGTACCAAGACCAGGAAAGTTAGTAATTGTCTATAAGAGGGCTGCTCACATTTTAAATTTGTCATTCACTGAGGAGTCAAATGTTTCCACTCTTTCAGTCCATAACTCATTCAACTCTTTAATAAGAGATTGTAAATACATATCCATGCTATTCCCAAGCATTCATGGACCTAGAATGATCATTGAGAACATAATGGAGAATTATTTTATACACATCAAAGGAGGATGGTTGCATGGAATCAGCATCACCGATCAAATGCTATAGTTAGTACTCATTATTCTAAAAGGATTGAAACTATCCATAGCAACGCCAAGGCATACATTTTGAGGATCTGGAGAAAATTCAATGTACTTTCTATCAAAACTTTTCCATGCCTCGACATCTCATAGGTGCTTAATCATTCTATCATTATTATTCTTTAAAGCATGCCACCTCATTTCTTTAGCAGTCTTAGAACACATAAACAATCTTCATAGCCTTGGTTTAAGCGAAAAGTATCATCAAATCTTGATAGGTTTCTTCTTTCTCTTTTTATGACACCCTAAAACATTATCTCTACTTCCTTGGCTATTTGACTTCCATCTAGAGGTACAGCACCTCTTGCATTCTTCTCTTTTAGCATCTTTCCCCCAAGATAACATATAATTATTTGGACATGCATGGATTTGGGTATAGCGATGACGAACATTGTTAATAATTTTCTTGGCCTCATGGAAAGAATTTGGGGCCTTCACATCCTCAAATGCATCTTTCAACAAATCCAATATCATAATCATTGCCTTGTTATTTACTTTGCACAACCACTTATGTGGTATAAGTTTTCCAAAATTCTAGCTTTGAGTATTTCTTGGGCTTCTAGTATAATTCTTCATTTTCATCTTTGAGTAACTCATAAAAGTTTCCACAATCATTATTAGAATCATTATTTAAAACCTCATCTCTATCCACTAGTTATTGTGATGTGTTAAACTCAATGACATACTACAAGAAAAATTGGCTTTAGCAATGAAATTCTTAGTGACAATGATAAAATAGTCACTATAGTTAAACTTTGAGCAACCAAAAGTTTTTTGGTTGCTAATATTAATTTTGGTAGATCTTGTTGTGCCAAATCAATATTTGGTAGTTATAAATGGTCATTGTATTTTGAGAAGCGCTTGTGACCAAAGTCAAAGTTTGTACTAAGAATTTTCATTGTTGCTATAAGTAAAATATTAATAGTGACCAATTTAACAATAAAATTTGAATGGTTGTTACAAGTCTTTTGACTTGATCATTAACAACCAACTAATTTGGTTGCTAAATATATATTATTACGACTAACTTTGTCTAGTTGCCGAAAAATACTAAGAACAACTAGCATTATATTATTAATAGAAGTAAACTCCAAGCAATCTAATAGACTTTGAGACTTCCTATTTTTTAGAAAAATATCAAAAAAATTCTTTTATTTTTTAAAAATAAATTTGAGATATATTAAAAATCAAAAAGTCAAAAAATTTTTGAGCAAAAGTTAAACAAACTTCACTTACAATATTCCCAATTACCACTAGTCTTCTCTAAAAAGAAAAGAAAATACACTAAAAAACTAACAAAAGTAATTTTGAAGATAGATAATTCATTCCACTTGGGAACATCCTTGGCTCTACCTTTTCCATTTGTTTTAACTTGGAAAAGTGGTCTCCTTCTGTCAGTGAATATAAATCAATTTTGCCCCAACAAAGACTTGAGTTGGAGTCCCAATCCCCACAAAATCAATGAAATGATTTTGTGACAAGGATAACAAAAAATTGGGTGGCCAAAATAAGCAACAATGCTGCAATTAACTATCAAATCCCATTTCCCACAATTGTAATATTCCATCAATCAATTAAGGAGCAAACAGTAGGGTTCGAGTCCCTAATGAAGCAAATCCAAGTTAAATTAAATCCTATGGGGGGTACAGAAGCAACACCTAAATTAAATCCCATTTGACTGGTGACTGATCAGCATGGAACGAAAGCTATGTTTTTGCAAGAAAACAAAATGAAGTCAATTTAAAGATCAATCAGCATGGCATATTCACCATGAAGCACCAACTAAAGAACAGATACCACTATCCTCTCACCAAATGTAAAAATAATGAACTCTCTCTATCTCTATCTCTGTCTCTCTGTCTCTTTATCTCTGCATAGACATGTGTAGAGTTTCTAACTATGCATCACTCTAAGAACAGGGCAGTGAAATCAGTTTAGGCAAAAGATGCAAGAGAGCAGGAAAGTGGCCTCAAGAACAATAGTATAAGGGCACAAGGTATTAGTAATACTTCATAATGAGGAATTCTTTTAAAGTCTTACGCCACATTAAATTTTTTCCTATTACATTCTTTTAATCATTTTTCAGCATAGAGATAATCTTTCTTAAGAGATGTTGTGTGCTACTTTAGTATCATTACAATAGATGTAAATGGTAAAAACTATTATTTCTTACAAGTTAACCGTAGCCCCTCTCGGTACATCACCTAAGCTGAGGCACCACTCTGATCAATCTTACATGAAAACTCTAACAAGAATACTAGGCCCAAAAATTGAATTCAACAGCGAAACTTACATCTTAATTAATAGCATAGTCAGCAACATTCATAACTAAAAACTATTCTTCAGAGGTACCCAAATATATTTACAATCCCAAAAACAACCTTAGCATCTCTGCTATATCACATCATCTCTAAAGGTAAAGTGCAACATACACCATTCAATTCAATCTTAATTTGAAATCCATAATAAACAATAAGCCATCAAAATATTTCAAATTCATCAGAAAACGTAGCGAATTTCAAACTTAAACAACCTTAACAAAAGTATAAGAGATAACAACACACTTCAACTTAATCAACTTTTACAAAATACCATGGCATACATTAAATGATCCAATAACATACTATATAAGTTCCAAGTACATACCATCAATATTTTTGAAATGTTTAACACAATATATATATATATATATCTTGCAGATGTTAAATTTAGATCCAACATATCACAACATCTCTTAGGTTTACAAAACATGCCAAAGTATGCCTATAAGCAATATACATGTGGCTGTTCTAGTACAAAATTATACTTGCTAATCCAATCAAAAGTCTAAATCTATCATTCAATCCTATATGAGAAAATACAGAAGAAATGGAGGGTAAGTCCAATGACTTAGTAAGGGATATTCATAATATAGAGTATAGGGATCTATTGGGGAAAGATCAACCCAACAACTGTTAATTATCATCAATAATAGAACAGATCAATTACAAGAAATCCAGTATAAATTTTTCAATAGATAAAATACAAACTATCAGAAGTCTTCACAAAAACTAACAAGAACAAACTATCGAGAGGTACTAGCTCGGGGTTGTAATTGTTTGATCGAATGGCCCGGGATCATCTCAATCGATCATACTTAGGAGGTATAGAGTGTCTCAACCGATTACAGTTGGGAGAAAATACAGACGACTTATTTGACCTGGACAACACCCAATCTAGACCGAAAAACTTAACTACCCTTATTGTTCCACGAGCAAGGTACAACAATCAAAATACGAATTAAAACATGACAGACTCATCAAATTCACCCTATCATTAGTTCTGGGTTTATGACTTATCCTATGCATACAGTAAAGATTAACATCCCATTACTTAGCTGATTTATGGCTTATCCATAAACACAGTAGGGATTAATGTCATGTTACTTGATTAGGTCTCATAGGTTCACGGCTTATTCATATATACAGTAGAGATTAACGTCTTGTTCCATAACCAGGTCTCACAGGTTTACTGTTTATCCCATGCACATAGTAGGGATTAGCATTTCTTTACTCTTTTATAACAATCACATTGTAACAAATAACCAAATGAAAAAATAACAAACAATTAGATAACCAATAGATGGAAGAAAATATAGAACAGAATAGATTAATATGCTGACAAGGCAATAGGTATAATACCGAACTGTATAAATATGAGACATACAGATATCAGAAATACAAATAACTGACAGAGGCTCTAGGAGCTAGAACAGACAGGAACTAGAATAAAACTCAATAGATAACCTTTACAGCGATGTAAGGAATAGATAATAGATAACAAATTTGATCTTAAACAAATTTGAGTATGTATAGAAATTGAAAAACCCACAGAAGGGCTCATCACAATTAACAGATAGAGAGAAAAAGTACCAAATTGACAGACCCTCATAGGGGTTTCCAATAAATACGAGTAAGCTTATACAAGTAAATAACCCAGAGTAGGAGAAACCTTACCTCTTGTAGTCCCAAATAGCAACAGTCAAAATCAATTCTACTGTTTGTTGGTGCTTAGCTTGTCATCACCTAATCAGGGAAATATGCCACAAATCAAAATTCTTGTTGAATCGCAATAACCTTATTGAAATGCATTAAGCATTCTAAGACCTCATCTATCACCAGGATATTACAAAATTCTTCAAAATCAATATTTACGCATAAATCCCTAGTCAAATTCCCATTCCAACACTATTTAATTTATAATGATTCCCGATATCAAAATTTATATTCAACTTATTATTAACTAACATACGAGTTCAAAATTTTATCTCCCATTACCCTATTCCTCGCATAGAAAAATAATCATCGAAATACCTATATCGACTCAAAGGCTTAACCCGAACAAGACTAATAATTGCATCTATGCATGCACATATATATAACATGCAATAATTCAAAAAAATTCAATTTCACTAACAAAGGCTCAAAATCATAAACCGAAAGAACCAGGATGATCACGACATTGAGATGAGGAGACTGGCTCTCACTGCTGTCAAAAAATGCAACTTCACCACCAAATTTTTTCTCTTATCGTGTGGAATACAACGCTATCTTTCATTTCCAATTTTGAGTAGCATAGACACCAGGATGGGCCAAAAACTACTAACTTTCTCCATTTTTCGTCGAGCTCCTATCACCACCTTAGCATCGTCAAAGTCACCATGCAAGGACACCATTGAGTTTCCCTCATCAAGGGCTTCCTTACTGGACCCTCAAAATGGTGAATGGTCATTGAAAATGGAGAAACCTAACAACCACCGTGATTTGGCTTTTTTAGTCGTCTCTCGCCACTGTTGCTCCGCTACTTGGTTGGTAGTTTTGAGGGGTTGAGGGTGTTAGTTTTGGTAAAGGGAAAAGATTGGTGTGTTTGGAAGGGTGAAAAAAGCCACTGAAGAATGGCTAGAGATAGTGGTGAAGGCTTGGTGAAAAAGAAAGAAAATAGAAAGGGAAAGGGAGAAAAAAATGAAGAAGGAAAAAAAGAGGAAAAGTGAGGAGAAGAGGGCCCCTGCCCATTCTCAAAATCTGATTTTTTGATTTGATTTTTGATTTTTTTTAAATTTTAAATTATGTAATTTTACCCCAAATTTTTAAAAAATTGCAATTAACCCCAATTTGTTCAAAAATCTATACAATTAAGTCTACAAAAATTATAATTTGACCCACAAAACTTTTAAAATAATTAATATTATAAAATTCATAAAATTTTTAAATAATGATAAAATTGTATAATATAAATAAAATAAATAAAATTTTAGGGGTGTTATGCATTCTCTCCCTTAAGAGAATCTGGTCCCCAGATTCTCATCTAAGTACTATTCCAACTGGCAGAAAATAAGTGGATTTGATCTATCGATCTACCCTCTTTCTTTAGTAAATTCTACCAGTATTGTTTTTTTTCCCAAATCTTGATATGTTCTCGAGCTTTTCAGATGTACCGTATACCTTGACTTGAGTGCCTTATCTAAAACATTTTTTCTAGCACTGATCTTTTCTTTTGGAATAGAAGATACCTTGAATCTCAGTATTGAACTTAGACTCTCTACAACTTCCAACATTTCCTTCTATTTCAGTATCTAACGATCATTAACTTAGGTTCGTCATATGTCATCTCAAACTCAGATTGCACTTATCTTTGTAATTCTACTTAACTGTATTAATTTTCAACAAAGCGCCTGTTCATAGGCTTCTTAATACTTCTGCTTCAAGTAAGTGCCATTCCAGCCATCGACTCAAGGTATGGTCACTACTTGCCCTTTCAGGCAATAGGTGATGAGTTTACTTCTTTTGGAGCTATTCCCAAGTATTCAGCTACTACTTCATATAATAAAACCTTATCTTGGGTTGCATATGTAGTTTGATGAAATGCAACATGTATGAAAGAAATTAAACACTAAGATCACATAAGACATTATTATGGATTTAAATCATAAAAACCATACCTTTGGTCATTTCATCAAGATCCGACGTTTCTTCTCCTATCAGGGCATAGGCATGAGCTCATATATTTGGCCTCCCTCTAGCTTTTGCCACTTATTTTCCTTTGTTTACAAAGGTGGGGCCTCTTTGTTTGGGATAGTTTTTTGCAAAGTGCTGATTGCTACCTCAACTTATGCATCTACCCTATTTTCTCCAACAGCTAGTCACATCATGGCCAAATCCCCCATAGAATTCACATTGCTTGGATGTTTTCTCTTAAGTCTCATTTACTTTCTCACCAGAATGAGGGACTTGTTGGGCACTGCTTCCCACCTGAAGCTTTGATTGTTTTCTTTCGGCACTACCCTATCCATCGAGGTGCATCTTTCTTTTTTAATTTTTATCTTCAATTTTTCTGATATCATATAGTTTCGACTCAAGTTGCAGTACTTTACTCACTACTTGGTTGAAGCTCATCAGATCACAAGTGGCTAAACCCCTTCTCAATTCTGATCGTAATCTCTGTACAAATTGTCTAGCCTGTCGACCTTCATCATCTTGTATGTAGGGAGCAAATTGTATCAACCAGCTGAAAGTAGCCTCATATTGACTAACAGTTTGTGCCCCTTAAATGAGGTCCATGAACTCTCTTTCTCTTGCTTGCTTCACTACCTTTGGTACATACTTATTCTTAAATTCTCGTGTGAAATTCTCCCTGGTCTGTGGTGTTTCTTCAGCCATCCACTTTTGGTTAATCATTTTCCACCAACTTCGGGCAAAACCTCCTAGAAAAAATGTAGCAACTCAAACCTTTCGATCATCTAAGTAGAGAAGGATCTCAAAAATATTCTTTAAATCCTCAATTCATTCTTCAAATTTTCTATCATCAGGGTCTCCTAAGAACTTTGGGGGTTTGAAATGAAGAAATCATTCTAATGCTCGAACATCAGCCATCTCATTAACACCTCTAGCTCCAGTACCCGAGTATTGAGCCTGCGACCTAACTGCTGGCTTTCTCTGGTACATAGGATCCATTGGATAGCCTACGGAATATACTTAAAATTCAAAGTCAAACTAACTTAAACAAAAGATCAATCATAATTCTCAAAGATACCCAAACGCTTAGGTCATCGACAAACTAGCAACTGCATGCATGCATGCGCATATATATGACATGTAATAATTCAAATAACCAAAAACACTAGGATGATCAACGACGTCAAGATAAGGAGACTATTTCTCCACCATCGTCGAAAAATGCAACTTCACCACTAGATTATTTCTCTCATCGCGAGGATCCCAATGCCACCTTTTGTTTCCAATTTTGAGCAGTGTAGACACTGTAACGGGCTAAAAATTGCCAACTTTCTCCTTCATCCATCGAGCTCCAATCACCGCATTACTGTCGTCGGAGTCACCATGCAAGGACACCATTGATTTTCTCTCATCAAGGGCTTCCTAACCCAATCCTTAGAATGGCGAATGGTCGTCGAAAAAGGAGAAACCCAGTAACTACTGTGATTTGGCTTTTTTGGTCCTCTCTTGGTGCTACTGTTCCACCACCCAGTTGGTGGTTTTGAGGGGTTAAGGGTGTTGGTTTTGGTAAGGGGAAGTGGTTGGTGGGTTTGGAAGGGTGAAACAAACTATTGGAGAATGGCTAGAGATGGTGGTGAAGGCTCGGTGAAGAAGGAAGAAAAAAGAGAGGAAAAGGGAGAAAGAAAAGGGAAAAGAAAAAAGAGAGGAAAAGCGGGGAGAAGAGGGCCTTGTTCATTCTCCAAATTTGATTTTTTGATTTGATTTTTGATTTTTTTTTTAAATTTTAAATTGTGTAATTTTACTATAATTTTTTAAAAAATTGCAATGAACCCAAACTTGCTCAAAAGTCTACACAATTAAGTTTACAAAAATTATAATTTGGCCCACAAAATGTTTAAAATAATTAATAATGTAAAAATCACAAAAATTTTAATAATGATAAAAATCATATATTATAAATAAAATAAATAAAATTTTAGGGATGTTACATTAACAAACATGGAATGACATAGCAATGACTAATTCAATAACAAGAAGGAATGTTGTTCTAAATCTATGGACTATAATGTGCTAAAAAGAATAGTGAATGCATTTCAAAAAACTAAAAAATTATCTTATCCACCAAAATTACATCTTAGAGAACAAAATACGATAAAAAATTTCTAATAGCAGCTTTCCCATTTTGAAGAGAAGCTTTTTATGAAATGGGATAAAAAATTTGGAGAAAGAAAGCATTACTAGCCAGAAAACCAACATGCTTATGCATGTATAAATTGTTGAAGTCATCCCCCAACTCCAGGGATCTTGCTAAGGCTTCTTTCAAAGCCAATTGGTGTTTAACATTTGCTCCATGGGATGATTTCCTCTCATGTGCTGAAGCAAAACTACTACTGCTAGTTTTGCCACAGCCTATGGTCATATCCATGTTCTATTTATTGTTCTCAATATATAGAAAGGTACTTTCCTGTAATTTGACAAAGATAGTATTAGTTAGTGTTTTAGGAAAAAAGGTGAATCCTCAGTAGTTCAAGAAAGTAGCATTAGCAAATCTAAAGTACCTGCATTAGAAGAACTTCTTTAGCACCAAATTCAGGGCAAATATCCTTTAGACCTTCAATCTCAGCTGGCGTCATACCAGTCAAATAATGGTTATGGACCTCATTATTCATAATCTGTGCTTCAAAACTCATCAAATGATATCTTTTGCAATTGATTCTTTACACCCCTAAAACCATCCTGTCTTCAAACACAAGAATAGAGAAAAAGTATAGTCATTTAGAAGCAGAAGACAAAAATCAAAACTTAAAGAGGTAAGGTATAAAGTAGTTAAAGCATAGAAGAGTAGAAGAAACACTTTCAAGAGCCAATCTAAAGGTTAATGTTAATCAAAGTGATATAGCAACAGCAGAAATGAATGATTACAAAGATGTTTTGCTTTGTCTTCCTTTCAGAATTTAGGGGTTCATTTTCCCTTATTACAATAAGAAAACTTTGACAAGAAAATACTTCAAGGATTCATCATAATCAAGCTAGAAATATTGGATACTCCTTTGGACATGAACCTTATGTTTGGAACTTAGATTTTAACGTGGAAAATGTGAAGGAAAATCTTTTGGTTCTCTAAATAAGGTATCAAAACTTGGCTCCAACAAATTTCAAAAATTGTGCGGCAACCTCTGTGTATAGAAACATTTTAGAGATAGCCTTATCTCCACAAGATAAGCTTCAACCAAACCCACAATTTGCAGTTAAATAAAGATCAATTAACCATTCAAGCAGCACAAAATAGGATAGACTAGCCCTCAAAAACCTTCATGTGCAAAGTCACAACTTGATTCTCAAAAGAGAGGTAGCTTGTGTAGAAGTACCATCAAAATATTCTCATACTGGGCTAAAAATAGTAGCCAAAAGGAAACATGAAACAAGATTTTACTGAAATCAAATGTGTAGCAACATGATAACAGAAACTTAAAATGGTTTACGCTTAAAATGGATTCAAGGAACATGATTAAAAAGAAGAGGTAAGGTTCCCACTGTGTATAATTGGAAAGAGTTAACCAATTCCAAATCTGAATCAACCAAGTTCAAAACAGTTCCCATTGTGCAAATACACTATTTTGAGCATAGAGCATTGCCATGTATTTGTACTTCAATCAAAAATTTTCCACTCCAGCAAAACTCATTCAGTAGCCAAATCAAAGATCAGCATATAAAACAAGATTAGAACAAGAATCACAACTGAGAGGCTTAATTTTATAATTCTTACTAAGAGAGATTGGAGAGAAACTCTTACTGTTTGGGAAAATCTTCTAGAGAAGAAGAGAACTAGGATAAAATATGCTGAAATGATCCTAACCCAATCAGTACTTGCTTTTGTATTGTGCATATGGACAATTTTCTTCCCATATCAATCACTCCATAATTCTAGTGAAAAAATTTTCCTTATCAATTTTGGCGGAAAGTTTCTTTTGGTATCATTTTTTGGCCAAAAAAAAAGACAAAAAAACAATTAGCGCCATTGAAAAGGGAAATGATATGGATTTCTCCAAGATTTGGTAGAATGGCTTTTTCTGGTATCAATTTTGGCAAAAAATAAAAAAAAGTAGCACACAGGAATGTGCATGGGTTTCTTCATCATTGCCTATCGAATTTCACAGACCCAATCTTTGATGGGTTTTATTTTTTTTTACTTTTTTATATTTGTGTACATTTCCCATACAAAGAAATAGATACACAAACATATAGCTGTGTAGGCGTTTGTCTTGAGGGGTGAATTTATTAATTGATAATAAATATTATATTATAATAATTTTAATTATATTCATAATATATAGTATTAATAATGTCATAAATATTATTAATATAATAATTTATTATTACAATATTTCTAATAAATATTAAATTAATTTTATTATTATTATTATTATTATTATTATTAATTACAAGAATAATAAGATTATTATTATCAATGATAACGATAATATTACTATGATAATATAATTGTTTGATATCATTAGTATTATTATTATTATTATTGTTAATATTTTATTAATAATAATATTGCTAACAAAAATCCAATTAAGAAAAGATTTTTTCCAACAAGACATTTATTTATTAATATATATTATATACAAATATTAAATATATTATAAATATATAATAATGCCATTAACATAAAATATATGCACAAGTATATTGTATATTTATACATATGGATATATAATATATAGATTTATATATAATGTATACCAAAATGAAAAAAAAGTAGAATAAATTAAAGAAATGAAAATACAAAAACTAAAAGTAGTTTTAAAATTTAAAGAGGATGAAAGAAGATATACTAAAATATATTTAAATAAATAAATAAATAAAATTGAAAGTATATGAAACAATTAAGGGTACTATAGTTTTTACATATTAAAATTGGGGTTAAATTGATGCAAATCAAGAGTGAAAAACAGTGTACATAATTTCAAAGTTCTATGTTGACATATATCTTTATCTACTAACGAAGCAAGAAGAGTAGGATACAATAAATTGATTTGGATTTTTGAAAGATGCAATTAGGTAATTTCCTTTCCTTTCATCATATTAAATTGACCTAAGTTTAAGTATTGCGTTGAACTCTTCTTTAATGTCAAGGCAAACCCATCCAATAATCTTTAACATTGAAAAATTTGATTGGGCATAAAACGTCAATTGGAGGCTTTTTCCATTCTCTGGGTTGATTGTATAGTATCAAAAAAATGACAATGTTGAAGAAAGTAAAGCAATCTTGTATTAGACTGTTTGTCTTCAATAAATATTGCTTATTCTGATGCTTATTGGTAGTGGTAATTGTCCATATATTTTCTAAAATACACAAACAAATTCCTATCACTTTACCAAAGAAAAATTATCATCTTCGTTTGTCATTCAAGTCTAAAAATTTAAAAATATGTATATCCTTTACCAGTATATATACCACAATAAAAATACCAATATAAATATAGTCTTATTTCAAATACTCAATGACCTAGTTAATCAAAGGGATGCAATTTTGAGATCCCGATTGTGAATGCTTTTTCTTTATACCAAGAAAACAAAGACCATGCATTAGTGCTATGCTTGGACACATTTATTAATATTAATAATTTTAACGCATTGGATGCTCGTGTTAAGCTTTCTACAACATATAATAAATAAAAATCTGATATTAATATTTTAATAATTTTAATACGTTCATACAAATTTGTACATAAATCATAATCATAAAAATATGATAAAATTATAATTGTGATTGTAAAATAATAAATTATAGATGAAAGTTATGAACATTTAGAAAAATAAAAGTATTTTAGATACATCATTCGAAATGGATCAAATAAAGGAATAAATAATTTATTAATAGTATAAATATAGAACATTAGTGTCATATGCTTTTAATATTCTAACTTTATAAAATCAAAAAATATAATAAAACACTCAACACATGGATCATCATTAACCTTTGAAGCATTGCTAGTGCTTCAAAAATTTCTTAATTGACTATTAATCTTTTACCTTATTGACTTTTTTTGCATAACTTTATTTTATTTTTAGGATTTAATGAGCATGGACAAGAAGAATTTCCAAAAGAGCTTAATGACATTTTCATGAATACCAAAAATGCCATACAAATTCTAAAATTAATTAAGAGTAAATTTGTTCCTCAAGCTACTTAATTATATGCAGAATAACCTATAGAAATTAGAGAAAGAGAATATATTATTAAGTTATAGGTCAATTCGATCGTTCTTTTACATAATCATTAAATTGTTTCATTAATTGTATGAACTTTAAATTAATTATTACGAGAAAAAAAGTAAAATGTAAATATAGCTTCAGCATTTGTAATCAATTTCAATAAAAGTTTACAAAAATAAATAAATGAAAATATTCTTTATGCATTCAGAAAACAAAAGTAAAATTTGTAAACATAAAACAAGGAAAAACTCAAAACAAAAATTATTAATAAAATATCAATTATCAAAAAAATGAAACACTCAATATCGATGGCAAATAAATTAAAATTTTAACAAACACATCCAAAGAAGGATAAGAGCAACAGAAGCCCTCAAGCCCGGCGAAGGGTGAAATCTCTTAAGTGGCACTGCAAATGTTTTGAGAAACAACTTTAGATTTATCATCATAGTCATTTCAATTCATTTCAATTCATTTCAATCATTGCCACCATCTCTATTTTTTGGTAAGCCTATACTATTTCACCTCTAAATTTCTAGGGTTTTTACTTTTATTCTCCCAAATTTTGCAAAAAGGTGTTGCTATTAATTATCTTACATCCCAACAATCTGCCTAATTCTCTAAAAAAACTACAAGGTACTTTTCCTCCATGATTAAAAGAAGTTATTAACGGCATATTTATGACAACCGATTGTTTGAGATATTTTTGTGTCGGTGGAATACAAATATTTGCTACCACCATCGAAAGCATATTAATTCTTTTTACCTATTCTAATGTTAATTGACGTTTTCTATTCTAATTAATCCCTTTTAATGATGCAAATTAAACAAATTGAAATGATGTCTTTTGAAGTGCAGTTGGGTTGGTGCTTTTTTACTACATTTGACAAAGGATATCTCCTAGTTAATACAGAACTTCACAATATTGTCTAATTTAAATTGTAAACAAAAGATAAAGGAAAAGTAAAGGAAAAGGTAAGAGAGCATGAGAGACACCGTGGGGTTGTATATGTATATATAATTCAATTCTCCATAGTCACAAGAAGATGAAACTGGCTAAAACTTAATTAATAGCTTTTGCGTGTACTTGTTTAGAGCCATTTACAATTCTATTTACGGGTTAAAAGGTTTTCTATTTCTTTTTCTCTACCTAGTTAGGTCATGGCAACTTTTGAGATGATATATTAGTTATTTTAGTTAATATTGTGATTGAAAGTAAGAGAATAAAGATATTATGGGTGATAATGAATTAAAAAATTATTTACAAAAAATTAAAACAATGTATACTCCTTAGTTTGAGTTCAAAATTTTATAAAGTATCATAAATATACTCTATCCCAAATCAGTTATCTTGACACCATAGTCATGTTTTTCCTTATTTCTCTCAATTTTTGATTACTCCATAGCTAGCCCTCATACTTCAATAAACATCATCTTGTATTTTTGATATGTGTATCATCAATTTGTTGGAATGCAAATAGCAACAAAATGACTAGGACATTAATTGAGCTGAGAAAATAACCTAAACTAATTTATGGAATTTATAACACAGCACCACAACTTATTGAAGAACCAAGTATTGTTTCCATCTTGTAGAAATTCCTAGAATTAACTTTTACAATTTACATAACTTGAACTATTGCATTATTTGTCTTTTGAATAGTTATAAATGGATAAGAGTTGGGTTAAATTGTTGGACTTTATTTCGAAGGATTATGTTAATGGAGTTAAAAGTTTCATGAAATTCAGTATAGAGAACAGTGGTGGAAGAAATATTATATAATAATTGATTGCTTGTAGTTCATTTTAGTTGTATGGTTACTTTGATGAACTAGTTCTACCATTTTTCCCCCCCTGAATTTATTATATCATATTTATGATTTTGGTCTACTTCATTGATATTTGTTTTCCACATAAGCTTTCCTATATTGCTAGATGTTAAATTATTGTACTTGCAACTCCTCCAATTTAAGACGATAGCATTTGTAAGGTAGATGTTCTCATCTTAACTTAATAAAACTTGGTGGTGGTTTGTATTTGTGCTGCTAGAATGACTTTATTGTTAACTTGGTGTTGTGATGTCAATTTGCTGTTTTTTTGGTTAATCTAGGATGCTACTTTTGGTTACTTTGGCTACTGTCCTATTGGTTTGGAACAAAATTTTTGAAGTTTTAATTTTGTGCTTTGGTTGTTGTTGGTTGCTTCAATTGTTGCTCAATGAGTACTGGTGATGAGATCTTAGGAATTTAATATGATTTGAACTATTATATGATAATTTGTTATGCTTCTTGTTGTTATGACCATGGATGGCTGAGTCAAATCCTGTTGGTGGGATTGGGAATAGCTATTGTTTGTTTAGATTTTGTGGTTTTGAAGTGGATTGTGTTGTATAATCTTGTTGTTGAATTTGCTAATTCCTTATTTATTCAATTCAAGTTGTTGTTGGATATTAGGTGCTTTGGAATCCATTTTGTTACTCCAGCAAATCTGGAGAGGTTTTTTTGAAATAAGGCTTAATTTTAATATTGTAGCAGTTTAATGATCTGATGTTGCTGCTGCTTACCAAATATTGGATTTGTTTCTATTTAGGCCTCATGTAAATGTTTCTACATCAATTTTGCTACTGCACATTTTGCTATGATGAGTACTCTTGTTTACTTGGTTGATGGATTAAGATAAATAGTCAATATTTGGTTTTGAATTTTGGATTTTGTTCACAATAGTGTAGTTTGGATGTTTTACAGGATACAAATTTTAGAAGTTGAAACCAATTCGCTTGGCTTTTACTATTATTGATGATTGGAAAAAGTGAAGATGTTGATGGAATTAGATTTAAATTGAGGGATTGGCTTTGTGTGGAATTTATTTGTTTGTCATTGAAAGGTAATGAATGATCTAAATGCTAGAATGTTTTACTCATTAAATTTTGACTTTTGTTTCCTTGTTGATTAGTTAGGTGTTTTGCATATTTGGACCGTCTTTTGGACCTTTCTGCACAATATTTTGAGGATTTTGTGGGCATGAGGGCCTGATTTCTGTTTGTTTTATGTGGTTCCAATTTTATTCTGATTCACGCAAATAATTTGAGCTACATGTTGCTGCTTTGCATTTGTTTGGGACTTGAATTATAGCTTTTTTAAGGATCAGTTTATGCCTAGAATAATTTTGGCGGCCAAATCCAGCACAATTTTGTGGTCAAAATTGGGGTTTCAATTTTAGTCAATCAAAATTAGGTCTCAACGTGGGTCTAACTTGTTCAAATCCAAGTTGCTATTTTGCGGGTTCTTCTTGGGCCAAATGTTTAATTAGTACTAGCAATTTACTTTAGAATTGGGTTAAAAACATGTACTCCTTCTGTGTTGCAATTAGCGAGAATAGGAACTTGATCCTAGTTTTAGATTGGGTGCCTATCTTTGACTGTTGGTGTTGATGGAATTGGTGCTGAACTGAATTTAAGTTGCCACAAGGACACATCAATGAAAGGACAATTACCAATGGAAAGGGTTCACACTCAGGTTTTCTAGGTCAACCTTTTTTTGTCTTTTTTTCTTATTTTCCTCTAGGAAAGATTAGTTGCAATTTTTCTTTATTCTAAAAATATTGTAAGGAAAGTAAGTACTTCCTTATTTCTATTTAGCACAATTACTCTTCACTTGTAATCCCATTTTGATTTATAATAAATCTTGAATTTATTCCAATAATTATTTATCAGCTTAAAAGTGCATATTAGCAATCATTTCAAGTGATTTTTGCAGTCGTTATTTAGTTGCTAAAATATACACATTAGCAACCAATTGAAATTATTTCTCCAATCGATATTTGGTTCTAATGAGTAATACATTACTACTAGCTACACTTTTGGTCACTAAATCATAAAAAATGTTATAAGTCATGCGACAATATTAAAATTATCGCAACCAATTATTTTATTGCTAAAGCATACTCTTTAGCAATTATATTATACCCTCGCAATGTTATTATATCCTCGCAATGTGGTCGCTAAAACATATTAAATGACACAACTATTGCAACTATCTAAAAGTTATTGCAACCAATGATTTGGTTGCTAAAGAATCAATTTTTACCAACCAAAAGATGTGGTCAATGTATGCATACCTAAAACAACCATGTTAATGGTATAGCGACCATGAACTTTTAAATTAGCGAGTAAAAAATATGTTGCTGATTTTTCTATCTTTACTAACTATTATTGGATGATTGCTAAATATGTATTTTTAGTATCTAAGTTAATAACTTATCACTAAGCACTTTTAGTAGCTACTTTGTTGTGACCACTTGCAACCATCATTATTTTGGTCACTATAAGTTTTACCAACCATTTTTCTACTTTTAGTGACTAACGACAATGATCGCTGAAACCTTTTTTTTTTTTTTTGCAATGATGCTCCCTTCAAACCTCAAATGGTTCATCATCATTTATATAGGATTATTGGGATGCACCACCTCTTGCACAATATCTGTGCTTCTAAGAGGGTGTTCTATAGTCTTTTCACCATGAAAGGTCCAAATCTTATACGTGCTTCGAAAGACTTGCAAATTAAATGTTCATGCAATACAGCTCTTATTTGCCATTTCATAAAGCCACACTTAGAACAAGGGCATTTAATTACATCTTCAACACTGACATTTTCAAATGCAAAGTCCAAGAACTTAACTAAACCATCCAAGTACTCAATTGTATTGCATTGGTCGCCAATCTAAAATCTTTTCTGGATCAAAATTTAACGTGGTCTGTCTATTATCCCCCATTTACATTGAATTTTATAGGGTAGTTGGGCCTCATAGGGTGTGTAGCTGATATTATTGTGGGGATCTATATATGTGCAATTATTACTACTACTACATAAAGATTTCCATTGAGATCATTACCTTCTATTAGAGCTCAACAAGTTTCTTTTTCAAAGTTGAGGAGTTCATAATATGTTGAATTTTATAACTTAAAATCTATGAAATTTGTCAAGAAATTAAGGAGATAAAGACCTAGCAAATTAGGTATATATTGAATATAAAGTTGTGACCAAATTTTGATAGGATATTATAAACTAAAATCTTCATTTAATCCCTTGTGTAATTCGAATTAGTTAAGTTTGTTAATTCTACTGGTAAAAGAAGTCTAATACTGTCCCTAGAAGGGAAAATTGTTATGGACCCCCTGTGATCGTCGAAATTGGCATAAAATCCCCTGTAAAAAAAATATACGAACAACTTCGTCATATTCTTGTAAATCATGCAACAAGCACCCCTGAAAGTGCTGGTGTAACTCACATGCAAAAATGGCGACTGGGTGTGGAGTTTTGTGCATAAAAAAATGATTATACCCTAATTTATCAATTGTTGAATTTTTTTTCAAAGATATTGACAGTCCAAATTAAATCTCATTATATTTTTTTGAAAAAATATTAAAAATATAGATACAATATTATTATATATAATACAATACATATGTATAATATATATAATATTTATCCTCTCCCTTCCAAATCCCCTTTCGTACAGCACCAGTTGCCATCGTTGTTAGCAATCTCGTTAATGGCCATGGCAACCTTAGCTACCAGCAGCCATGGGTAGCCATTTTGCTACCATGGCCACCACTATAGTAGCTTGCCCCAGCAGCTGCTTGGCTACCTACAGAAATGAAGAAAAGAAAAAAAGGTGACCAAAATGGTGGCCAGGAAGCCAAGTTGCTATGGCAAAATATGGCCATGGCAACCAGTGACCAGATCTAACTGAATCTAGCCAAATTTGACGAATATGCACGACTGCCATGGTAGCTTATTAGGGTTTGTGGATACGATGAGGGTGGGATCGGGGGGGGGGGATTAGGAGGGGTTTATATGTGTATATTATATATAATTTATATATATGTATATATATTTTAGATAAATTTATATATAAAAAATATTGATGAGGTTGAAAGCTGTTTTAATAGATTGGATTAGTGTTTAGGTTAATTCGACTAGGGTGGTTGAACGATCCAATAGTAAAATCTTCGTAGGCTTATATTTGTAACAACTAGCAAATATTAGACTAGCCGAGGTGCCCCCAACTAAGATACTGCGATGCTCAAGTTAGTATTGTTCGAGTAAGAAAATTGAGTATCAGAGTAAAAGCGTATAGTAAAAAATAACATACCATGAGAGTGGTTGGCAACAGGGTATTTATAACCTTCTTCAAGTGGATGATATGTTTAAGATGCGCTTTTCAAATGTAGAGGACTTTTGTCTTTGCATAGAGGCTGTAGGTCATCTCCCATACTTGCACTATTCTAGGTGGCACCAACTCTTGCTTTCCAAGAAAAAATAGTACTCTAGAGGTGCACCTCCTGAAAGAAGTGAAGGCAGAATTGATATTGGGGTGGTATGCATTATTAATGCAGAGACATACTGCCTATCGGGCAATAAATGCGGTAGACATACGATTTAGTGCCAAGATGAATCTCTCTAGTCGGCTATGGGTCGACTAGAGAAATGGTTGGAAGGAACAGGCAGCCCAAAGCCTCTAGTCTGATATGGTCGAGAACAATTTATTCAACCTAAGGGGTCTAGAACACATTGTGATCGAGTGGCTCGGCCTAGGTTATTGCATACGTGAAAATGCAATGGTCGATGGCCTAACTGTACCTAGAAAAGTAGTTGGGCCTTTTATGTAAAGTGATCCTAGAAACACACTCTAGAGTTGATAATTGTTGGGTTGAGCCTGTTGAGCTATCCCGTATTAAATATTTTATATATTCTTATAAATATAATATTATTCAATATGGATCAAATAAAAAATATATATAAATAAAAATATATATGTATATATTTATACATAAATTTATATATATGTATTACATAAGTATAGATAAAAATATTTTATATATCATTTTATAAATATTAAATATTATTTAATTTGGAATGGATAAAAAAGTAACTAAAAAATATTAAAAATAATAAGTAAAATAAAAATAAAAATAATGTAAATTTTAATTTTAGTGAAGGACAATTTTATCTTTTTAATATTCAATGAACATCAAACAAGAATAGGAGACGAGTGAGCATGATTTTCAAAAGCATAAGAAACTTTTTTTTTTTTTTGACAAAGGGTATTATGCTCATTTTGCAAATCATATAAGGATAAATAGCAGTTAACCCACTTCAGTAAGATGAAGGATAGCACTTCCAACAACAACTTGTTCCAATTATTTATTTCCGGGATGCACGGCGGGAACATCGACCTGTGTTCTATCTACCTATACCATACTTGACCATTTGGCTTCAGAGTAAATATATACATTGCACCAAATTTTACTCGATTTACTCAACGGAGAGCACGAGCGAAATACAGTAAACCACATAGAAAATGAATAATATTTGTTTTACGATTGGTGTGTGTATAATCAGAAGGATGAAGATCAATAAAAAATAAATGCAGCTCAAATTTATCACTTCTGTTTCTCTTAATTTGGGACATTCCAAATTGGCTCCATTTCTTAAAATATAATTTTTAAATATTTTCATCTAAGCTTATTATGATGTGGTAACCGCTAAATCTAAAAAATATAAATATAAAATATATACAAAATTTTTACTGTTTTACTTCCTAAAATTCTTTAATAAAGTTCTTATCCAGCCAAATCTAAATAAAATGTATACTCCTATAAAAAGAAAACTATTTTGTGTCGTTGTACTTTTCTATATTCCATAAAATTCCTTTAGTGTAAAGATTTAAGTGCACGATCATACTTACAACTCTTTGGTTAATTAAAATAGAATATATCTTAAAAATGTCCCTCTCGTCACTTGGTAAGATAACATAATAAAGGTAAAATAGTAAAAACATTTTTATCCAAAACTACCCAAATTCTTCTTAAGTTCCCTCTCTCGTATGGCCGCATTCTCTTCTACTTCTCCATATTATATAGGTGACCCCATTCACTCTCCCGTACCAACTTATTTATTACTTGAGAAAGAAACAAAACAGTCCGCCATAAAAGTTTTGACTTTTATTGTATCCTTCATTGCAAAATTGTTATTTCTCATACATATCTGCATTTGCATTTCTTTTGCTTTATTGTTTCCAATATCAAAAAGTTTAAGTTTATTTCGAACATATGGTGTAATCACTGCAAAAAATTATCTCATACGCGTTAGACAGTAAATATTTTTATGTTCAAGGTGTGCCTATAATTTTGGACTAATTTTTGTATTATACGAACTGATTACTAGTATCTGAAATTGGGAAAGAGGAAAAGTACAAAGAATAAAGGAAACAAAGAATAAACCAAGCTTTTACTTAAAAGTTATTAAGCAAATTTACGTTTCTTCATTTGCAACAAAATTAAACATACACTTGTGCGCACACCCTCTTTTACTGAACCTAATTAGCAGCTACGAATTATGTTGCACCAGAACACAACAATTTAGGCCACAAAAAAACATAAACCATGTACACACACAATGATTCATTGACGCATATACGTAGCTAAGGATGTAATATAATTAATCTCGTAAACATTTGCAGAAGACCTGCAGCCAACAGCTCTCTGATATATATGCTCCACTCTTTGTTTTGTTGTGTGTGCTTAAGGGAAGTTGAGGCTCTGTGACGAAGCACCAACTTTGTGCTTTGATGCAAAACGGTGAACCAGCACAAGTGCAATGCTGGTGACTTGTGAACAATCGAGGACCCTCGTCCTAACAGCATTAACCTTAACATTTCCATCCATTATGGGACTCGCAAATCCATCCAGACACGTTTTCTCGAATGTCAGAGCCGCGCCAATCCACGACTCCATGTTGCTCATGTGCCAGTGAAGGTCTTCATTGGGCGTCCCGCCAAGCTCCTTCACTGACCGACTGAGCTGATCCACCGTGTTAACCATGTTGTCTATGCAATCTTTCACGGCACGGTATTCTGTTGGCTTCATACCCTTTATCCTGGCCATCTCGGAGACGAAGCTAGCCACGGACTGAGCCCGGGACAAGCTGACTGACAGGGCGGCTTGAGCCAGCTGTTTCTGGCTTTGCTGGATTTTGCTGGAGTAATTGGAGAGACACTGGACGCAGAGAGCCGGGTAAAGAGTGGCGCCGCATTCGGCTTTGATGAAATCCGTGGCATTAGGGTTTGAATCAGGGGAAGATTTTGCTGTGCAAAGCATATAATGGAAAGACAAGAGAAGCAGAAACAAAATATTAACTTGTGCCATACTGTAATTTTTTTGTGGTGTTTGTATGGTGGGAAGAGTGATCTGGGCCTATATAGAGCTTTAAACACCCTTTACATAATAATATACAGTACTGTATATGCATACATAAATATATATGCACACACGATACAATTGGGCGCAAAACTCTTTTATACTCTTAACTAATTGAGTGGCGTGGCTTGATACATTGCCAATATATTATTTCTAAGTTTTATGTGAATTAATAATTCTATTTTAAGTTTTTTCTAATTTGTATGATTCAATGAGTTTGAAATGTATTAAAAAACATCAAATTCGAAATAATTTAGTTGGCAATTTAATATATCTCAGAAATAGCAAGCAATTCACACAAAACATTAAGTGGACAATGGAAATTTTAAAAAACAATTAATTAAACAACTCAAAACTTGAGAATTTTATACACGATCAAAGTTTTTTTAATTTACAATTCAAATTTTAATTTTTTTTATTTATATATACGCACATCAAAAGCATATTATAATTGGAACTCATAATTTCACATTTTATATGCAAGACTTGCTAAGTAACTTCTGACCCAACTGTACAAGTCTCACATATAAAATTTAGGATCAATGATTCGAACTTCATAAACACCAAGCATACAATTGTATAAATAAATAAATAAACACTGAGGCTGCTAGGCTTATATGCAACCAGAGGTGTTTTTGTTTTTTTTTTTTTTTATCTTTTATATATGATAGACGCACACTATGAGCTCATTAAGGTTTGAACTATTGACATCTCATATTATGTTAAACATTTATACTATTGGGCTATAAGCCACTCAACTTATATGCAGTTAAAGTTGGTTCAGTTATGGTTAACAACCTCCATCCTTTAATATTGTATAATAAAAATATAGATATATGCATATAGAATAGTATTTCAAAGAAATTAAAGAAGAAAGATTAATCATAATAAATTAGTATATTCTTTAATTTGAGGTTATTTCTTAAGTACAGTTGGCTTCTTTGTTCCTTTTTCCTGAGAAGCTTTAATCCTTGCATATCTTTAAAAATATTGAGTTAAGCTATCTTGTTTTCAAACTTACCTCTCATTTGGCTTATAAATATGATCATAAATTAGATAGAGATGCAACTAACTTAATATTAACGAAATGGATCGATGCCTAGTGTAAGTGTGTGTGTGTGTGTATATATATATACATGTACGCGTTTACCATAGTATTCGGTCAGCCAACATAAATGAGCCACAAAGTTAACATCGCTTGTAGACGAAGCTTTGTCTCTCAAAAGTCAAACTCTACATGTAAACTAAAACTTACAGTGGGCAAGGCCAGTTGACTTATAATTATGAGATAGAATCATTGTAACCAAAATACTTTTAAATTTCTGGAAATGCCGGTTTTAACCTTGGGCAAGGGTAAGTATAGTCAAACTCGATCAAGTTAAGAATCCCTTACCTAGCAATTGTCCAATAACTTTTCGCTTAGTAATATTAATTTCACATATAAAATGTGAAGTATGTATAAAATAGAGATTTTATTTTAATCAACTCATAACTTATGTATGTTAATTTGAATAAAAAAAGAAAAATATCCCTACGTAGCGATTAATGCTAATAATTGATCACCCAAAGAATTTGTTAAAATCCAGGAAGTCCAACGTCTAACTCACTTCCAACCCAAGATTTGATAGGTTGAACTATTTTGCCGTCAAATTTGTTTTATATATTAAAAACTATTATAGTAAAGAAAATAATATTATTATAAGCAACCATCTTACTAATTGTAAATTTATGTCTATATTTTTATATTTCAAAAATTATAATGTCAAGTATATTTTAAATTCTTATGTATTAAAACATAAACTATGTATATATAAACCATGTTGGTGGAAAGGACGAAGGTTCCAGAGCGGTCATCGTGATCTTGATTCATTTTGTCGACCACCTCGGCTGTTCTTATCTTGGTGGTTCAAACTTTAAGATCAACCAACATTATATTAATGCGCTTTTTAACTGAAATACAATAATTAAATTAAATTAGCTCAACCTTGTTTCTTGAAACATAAACTCTTTCCCTCCGTTTTAATAAAGCTCTTCAAAATAAGCCTGATAATTTTATTACTGTGGAATAAGTGAGCCTCCTTTAATTTTTTGCAAAACAAAGCACTCTATTTGTTATAGTAAAGAATTGGTTTTTTCAGTTTACTTATTTATTTATTATGGTAATTATTTGATCGCTTTGATTTTATATGTTGAACTTTCAAATCCTAATTTTTTTTATATTATTTAATATTATTCAATTGATTATGAAAATAATTGATTAATTTATTTATAGTCTATACTATATAAAAAAGAAATGACTTTACATTCACATAATGATGGTCTTCGTACCAGTACACTAAAATGATGATGTGCCATAAATAATCTTACAAGTAATTTGTAACTTTCTTCTCCTACTAACGAGCCTAAAGTCTACTATCCATAACTCTATTCTTGTGGCCATGCTTCAACTTCTTAATCATACTCCTAAATAACTTATAACTACATTATATACTTAGGAACAATGTACCTCAACAACTAATAATGCCAAAAAAAATACTCAAATTAATTGGTTTCTAAGTGGATGTTATTAAGGGCCAGTACTGCAAGAAAATTGGCATTTAATGGCACTGATTTAATGACATTTTATAATATATGTTACAAAAAGTATTATGATGATAGTTGTAAAAGAATGTCACTATAGTTCAATATTTGGCGGCATTTGATTAGTAAATGATAGACAAAATTGTGATATTTGATTGAAAATGCCATGATATATGTACTTCAAAGACATTTAACTAGTGTCACTAATTTTCTTTTAGAAAAATGTCACTAATATGTAGTTTTAGGGTTATTTGAAGAAAAATATCATAAGGTATTCAGTGACACTAGCTTAGTGGTATTTACAGTGTAATGACACACAAAAGTAATATGATAATAGTCAAAAAATTGTCACTATAATAAACTATTTAGCCATATTTGGTTATTAGATGACATAAAATAGTGACATTTGATTAAAAATGCCAACAAAAATATAATTTAAAAGCATTTAATTAGTACCACTAATTTTTCTTAAAAAATGTCACTCATATTTATTTATGGTGTCACTTAAAAAATTACCGCACAAAATATTTAGTGACACTAAATTAGTAACATTCGGTAGTGTAATGACCCACAAGAGTAATATAGTGATAATTGTTTAAAAATGTCATTGTAATACAATAAGTAAGTGGTGTTTGATTAATAAATGACAAAAAGAAATAGTGACATTTGATTGAAAATGCCAACATAAACATATTTGCAAGATATTAAGTAGTGCCACTAATTTTTTTCTTTAAAAATGTCAATAATATTTATTTATGGTGTTATTTGTAAAAAATACTTCAAATTATTTAGTGACGCTAATTTGATGCTGTTTTACACTATAATGGCATATTATAATATAGTGATATTAATAAAAAATGCCACTATAATATAATACATAGTGGTAGTTGATTAATAAATATTATAAAAATATAATTTTATTAAAATTACTAGCATAACTATATGTTAAAATTATTTAACTAGCATCACTGCTTTTTTCCTTAAAAAGAGAAAAAAAAATCACTCATAATTTAATTATGATGTGATATGAAATCAATATCACAAAAATAGATAATGTATATATAGTTATTATTAATAACTATAAAATATATATTTATATCTCATCATAATGTATTGATTAAATTATCTACTTATTATAATTTTAATGTCTAACCTAACCTAACCATATGTTTCAAGAAGTACAAAAAATTAAGTTTTTACCCATTTTCTCTCCTCATCCATATATTATTTTTTTGAATATTTTCTCTTTGAATTTAATATTGCACATTTTTTTAAATATATTATTTAATAAAATAATTTCGGGCATATAAAATATACTCTTAAAGTATAAAAAGATGCTAATATTTTTGAAAATTTATAATGAATATTTGGTGGGTAGTTTTATGGTAAATACATATCTTTCCAAGTGAGATATTGTAGGTTTGAGTCTTGTACAAAATAATTGAATCATGTTGGAGCAGATTAAGATGCCACTCGAAAGAATCTTTTTCCCATTTAATTTAGCAAGTTATTTAATTAATTTTAAGCCATGTCAATATATCATCTAAAGAAATCATTTGAGATATTTTAACATTACTATATGCATTTTTTGTGGCACATTAGCATGTAATTAAAAGTATTTTTGTGACATTTTAACATGTTATTTATTGTATTTTTTATGACACATTACCTTGTCAATTAAATGATCTTTTGTAGCATTTTAACTTACTATTGCATGCAATTTTTCATGGCATAATTCTATGTCATTTAAAATAATTTTTAATGGCACTTTAACATGTTATTTAATGCATTTTCTATGACATTTTAACGTGTCATTTGATGCAATTTTGTTTGAATTTTATCAATGCCAAAACAAAGGTAATTTAGTGACTTTTATACCTTTAGCTATACCGCTAAAAATGGCACTTTCAAAAAATATCATTAAATATAAAATTGTTACTATAACATTATTTAAGTGGCATTTTTTAGTGCACTTTAACGTGACTTGACTATAACATTATATCAAGAGTCATGGAATGTTCATAGTTGAGTGCACAATTAAAGAATGATTGGCAAGTTCAACTTACACCTAGTAATATACACGTTGCATAAGTCATAGGTCTATATGAAAAATGAGGCAAAACATATTAAGGATTGCATAGAGATGCAATTGGTAAAAGTTACCTATTTTAAGGTCATAAGTGGATGTCTCATGAGTTATAGGTCCACAAATGATGCCTTTCGACCTCAATTCTCATTAGGAAATATGATTTCTTGAATTTCGTTTGAGGGTAAGAAATTTGAAGAAACAGTGGGAGCAAAACATGCTTGAAAAACTATAATCATATTTTCAATATCAAAAGTCAATCAAATGCTTATATTCTCTTCCTTACTTTTGTAGATTTGTGAAATCTCAAACATGGCTAAAAATCCACTAAACAACATATTGGAAACTAATAAATTGACCAAGTCCAACCACCATGATTGGCTAAGAAACCTCATAATCGTTCTAGATTTTGAGAAATGGACTATGTCCTAACTCCAAGTCCACTGGATACCATAGGGATGATATCGATCAAAAGACATGTGAAACATTCAAAAAATAGGTTGAGGATGATCTCCAAACCTATTATCTCATGAGGACATTAATGTCCATTGAGCTTCAAAAGTCTCACAAACACATGAAATATACTTTGGACATATACTTGCACTTACAAGATTTGTATGATTTGCAAACTAGGCATGAGAGGTTTGTTTTGTCAAATAAGATTTTTATGGCTAGAAATGTTGAGAGATCATGCGTCCACAACTATGGTGTAAAAATGATTAGGCTTACTAAAAAGCTCATCAACTTAGAGATAGTCATGGACTGTAATCTCTATGTAGATTTGGTTCTCCAATCTTTGTTGACTTTATTTGATCAATTTGTGATGAATTTTAATATGTCCAAGCAAGTGGTAATCATTAATGAATTGGTCAACATATTGGTAACCATCGAGGTGACCATGAAAAAGGACAAGCCTCTAATGATTGCTTACTTTTTGCAAATAAAAATCCCAAAAGGCAAGAAGAAAGGGGTCAATAAGAAGAAGGTTTTTCTAAGGGAAAACAAACATTGAAGGCATCTGATGGAGTCAAGAATAAAAAGGAGGGAAAAAATGATACAACTGTTTCTATTGTTGTGTACTAAGGTATTAGAAGTGTAGTTGCAAGGAATACCTTGCTACCTTAGAGAAGGGAATGTTGTTTGTTGAACTGCATCTTTTGACTAATTTTTCCTCATGGGTATTTGACATTGCATGTGGTTCTCACTTGTGGAGTTCATTGCAATGGATAGAAAGAAGAATAAATCAAAGTGATGGAGATTTGATCCTCTACCTTGGCAAAAGTTGCAGCCGAAGCAAAGGACTTAAGTTATACTTAAAGGATTCTATAATTATATTAGATCCTTATTACAACGTACATAATTTTAACTCTTGTTCTAGATCAAGTAAGATATGATTTTTCAATCAAGGATGGGAAATTAAAGGTAATAAAGAATAGTTTTTCAATTGCGTGTGCTATATTGTATAATAAATTATATATTTTAGATTCTCAATCATTACTATTCCATATTCAACAAAATAACAATAGAAAGTATGATAATCAAGAAAATGCCTATCTTTGGCACACTAAACTTTCACATATTTTCAAAAGTAGAACGAGTGATTTAGTAACCCTAAATTCCCAAAGTGTTAGTGGATTAGAGAACTTACATATTTATGAGTCTTGTTTGAAGGGAAAGATAACCAAGGCTCCATTTGTTGGGCGAATGGAACGATCCACTAGTCCTTTAGATTTGATCCATGCAGAAGTATATGGGCTACTAAGAGTTAATACCAGAGGAGGCTATTCTTACTTTATTATTTTTACCAATGACGTCTCTTGATTCAGACATGTCTATCTTATGAACTACAAATTCAAAGCCATTGAAAGGTACAAAGACTATAGGAATGAAATAGAAAAGCAATTTAGATGTAGTAATAAGGCTTTTCGATTAGATTGAGGAGAAAAATACTTAAAAAATAAATTCTTGAATTATCTTAGAAAGAATGGGATTTTCTTGCAATAAACACCATTTAACACACGCCAATATAATGGAGTGGCCAAAAGAGAAACTGCACCTTGTTAGATATGGTACAGTCCATGATGAGTTCTACCAATGCTTCCATTTGAAGTTACTAAATGTAGTGCCCTTAAAATTGGTGCCAAAAACTTTACATGAGATATGGTATGGAAAAATACCTTCTTACTTTTATTTAAAAGTTTGAAAGTCTTCTACCTATGTCAAGAGACTAGTGGGAGATAGGTTGGATACGAGATCCATCTTGTGTAAGTTTGTGGAATACCTAAAAGAGTCTTTGGGTTATTATTTTTATGATTGCTTAGAATAAAAGGTGTTTGTTTCAAAGAACACCATTGTTTTGGAAAATGAGTTTTTGTTAGATAGAAAAGACATTGTCATTGAACTTGATGAAGTTCAAGATGCTTATATTATCCCACAAGCAATAGAAACAAAAATGCATCCTGAGCTTAGCACACAACTTCCAACAAGATTGGACTAAATCAAGAAACAACCTAAAACGTTTAGATTCCTGTATGAGATGGGGCAAACATATAGTGATCCAAGGACCTAGTAAGAAGCAATGTATGACATAGATTTAGGTCATTGGCTTGAACCCATGAAATCCAAAATGGACTTTATATACTCCAACAAAGTTTGGACTTTGGTAAATCCACCAAAGTGTATATAATCTATTGGTTGCAAGTGAATTTATAAGCATAAGTTAGGAGTCGATAGAGAGGTTACAACCTTTAAGGCTAGACTAGTAGCTTGGTCACTATGCCTAAGTCTATTAGGATTGTGCTTGCCATAGTCACTTACCACAACTATAGATGTAAAGACTACCTTTCTCAATGGAAACATCAACAAGGAAATTTGAAAGGTGCAATTGGATGACTTTACATCCAAAGGGAGTGAGCAAAATATTTGCAAACTCCAAAAGTCCATTTATGGAAGCAAGCAAGCATCTTAAAGTTAGAATATATATTTTGATGAGATAGTCAAATCATTTGCCTTCATAAAAAATGTATTTGCACTCTGTGTACATAAAAATGCTAGTTGGAGTTCAATTCAATTTATTGTGCTTTATGCTGATGACATCCTTTTCATTGAGAATGAAATAGAGATGCTAAAGTGCATTAAAGCATGGTTATCTTTGTAATTCTCCATGAAAGATTTGGGAGAAATATCTTATATGTTAGGTATATAGATCTATAGAGACAAATCATGGAGGATGTTGGGACTTTCCCAATCTTTGTATATAGATAAGATACTAAAAAGGTTTAGCAAGGAGAAATCTAAGAGAGAATACCTCCCTATGGGACATGGCCTTCACCTCTTCAAGTCTATAGCCCCTTATATAGAGAAAGAGAGAAAAAAGATGTCCTATATACATGTGCTGTAAGTATTAAGAGCTAATACCAATCCAATCTTGGTTAATTATTGGAAAGTCATAAAAACAATCCACAAGTACTTGATTAAAGCTAGAGATTTGTTTTTGGCATATGGCAACATAGAATTGAAACTAGAGGGGTTTTCAGATTCTAGTTTCCAATTCGATGAAGATAGCCTCAATCTATATCTGGATTCATATTTTGCCTCAATAGCAATTTATTTAGTTGAAAAAGTTCTAAGTAGAAACTTCAACCAAATCAACCAGGTGAAATATATTATGATGTCTAGCACTGCAAAAAAAGGTGTTCAAATGAAAATTTTCATCCAAGAATTAGATGTAGTACCTAGCATTGTAGAGCCAATTGTTGTCCTTTGTGACAATAATTGAGTCAATATCTCATCAATGATCTAAATGAAAATAAATAAATAATTCATTATCATTTGATCTGTAAGATTATTAGTAGATGCAACATTTTAGTGGAGTGAGTTAGCTTGGAAGAATATTTATCAAATCCATTGCTTAAACCACTAATAAAAAAAGGTCTTTAAAAGATATCTCAAGAAGATAGGCTTAAAAGTTATGGGAATTGGCTTTGGGATAAGTGAGTGATTGTTGGAATAGTGCCTCACAACTAATAAGATTGGCACAAATCACTACTCCTTTTGAAACAATCTTGATTGAATAATATTTTATAAATGGCTATCTTTATCTTAGCGTTTTATGATATTCTTTACATACATTTGGTTGAAACCCTAAAATCATACAAGACTACGGGATTTGGTTATAGAAATAATGGTGATCATGAAACAAGTTTCTATGGTCATGATTTTAAAGATTCCAAATCACAGAATATTAGAGATAGGGTATCTAAGATTCGAATATATTTGCACTAACAATGCATACTCCAAGGAATTGGAAATTGCCCCATTTTATGGACAATCCATGTACAATATGGATACATGTTAGTGAGTGTGTATTAAAAAACAAGTTCATTGAAGACTCGCTTATAGAATTCATAAGGTAATGGGAAATTTTCTAACTTATGATAGTGCGTATAATTAGTCCTTTAACTTGAGGTTCCATGGTAACCTTGTACTTAGGTTCTTGTGTTTTGATTCTATCCGGACCACTTACTAGATTGCTTGGGGCTTAGGTTTGATATAAGCTACCTATGTATAGAGGTTGGTGAGTTCTAAGAAAGGATCTATTTGCTCATTGTGAAGAATGAGTTCATCTTCTATGTATTCTATGATGACTGATTCTAAGAAATTCTTGAGCAAAGTGGTATGATAATTTGAAAGAGGATTTTTCCAAAGTTGAAGTCATAAATTGAAAATGCGCATCAAAAATAGATGCATAGTTATAGAGCTTATTAGGGAATCAACAAATATCTTACCCTAAGCCTCTTTTGAAAGATAGAAAATAGAAGGACCATATTTGCATGGAAATCATAAGCGAAAGGGTTCACACTAATTAATTCATCCAATTGGTTGGATTCCATAGGCTTCTACTTGATATCAACTATAAAGATTGGATACTTTTCAATTAATAGAGATTAATTGAAAAGTGATTAGTTTAAAAGAGTTTAGACTAATCAAAATATTTGATAGTCAATAAATCGCAAGGAGTTGCAAGCTCATGTGTAATTAATTAGTGAACCTAATGGGTTATACACAAAAGTTTTTAGCTACTCTAGTAGGCCTAGAGAAATTATCTAAAGAGCTAGATAATTTGATTGATCAAGATTGGAAGAGGCCAATTGACTCATTAAAAATAGGTTATAATAGCTTGATTAATGTAAGGAGTCAAATTACTCAAATAATTTAAGAAGTTAAATTAAAATAATTAAATTAAAGTATTAATTTAATTAGAGCCACATGACAATTTAATTAGTCTTTCCAACTTTAGTTAAGTTGGATCAATTAAATTAATAGAGAATCTAAATTTTGGAGGAAAAATTTAAATGGAAGAGTCCATTTAAAATTGGTAGGAATATTTAATATGCTAATTAAAATAAAAATTTTAATTAGTAAAATTAAAAATTCTACTTGAGCCTTAGGTGCCATCCACTTGGACAAATGAAGTGAGGGGAGCATCTCGAGGTTTCTTGATGCTTCCATCACACCATATAAAAGGGCTAGAAATCCCAAGTGGTCAAGCATAACGCAAGAAGAAACTCACACTAGTCTTTTTTGGTATGACCAAATAACCTCCTTCAAGGTTCACTCTTTTCTCTCTCTTCCAAACCCTCTCTCCTTTCTTCTCCAAAATCATCTTCTTCTAGCTGAAGATTGAAAATTAGAGTGCCTTAATAAGATGTGTGGATATCATTGGAGGTACCACATTTGGGGAATTTGTTGGCGAACAAGAAAAAGTCCATTTGAAGAAGCGTTCTTCTCATTGTTGGCTGTTTTTTGGAGCATATCTTGTGCTGATTTGCTGCTGCCAGTTGGACAACGTTTTGGTCATTTTTAAGGCCTTTTTGCTACTGTACTTTGGGGAGAAGAGTGGGCAAAAGGAGGTCAAGGAAGAGGAAGTGTTGGAGATTCAATTGAAGTGTCATTTGGCTTCTTTCCACTTTGATTGCTGGAAGAATCTCTTAATATATTTACTTCTTCTTTTAAATTCACTATTATGGCATAAAATAAATTCTTAGCAGATGGTGATTCAATTTACTCTAATGTGATGAAATTTTATTTTTCATTGCGCTTATTGAATCTTGATTCACTATTTACTTTAGACATTATAGGGCTAATTAATCATTTGGCCATCCAAATTGTTATCGTTTTACGATGTATATAGGATTCATCTAAAGGACTGCAACCGGCTTGTGACGTGCATGCCAACCTTATTCATTCAAACTATTATATATTACAATGGTGTGGAGCCACAATTATACAATTTTGATCAAATTCTTAATTTTTGGAATTGTGAATTTTTTGATTAAGTTAAAAAAAATCTCATTGGTTGTTAATGTAATTTTAAAATTTTATTTTAATATATCTAACTTATCTATTAAAATTAAAATTTTATGTGGTATTTATACAAAGTCTCAACTTTAATTTCTATCTCATTGAAAAAAATTTTAAATTCATACTGAAAGATTTTCTTTTTTCATCATGAAAATTTAAAATATTCATAATCATATATTTAATGTTTTATTTTATATCATAGATTTAAAATTCAAAATGGTCTTGGAAATCAAATTTGTATCTTACTATTCTTTACTGCAATTTTTTCGGTTCATTTACATAAAGAAAAAATTATTTTTATGTAATTTATATTTGCATAATATACCTAAAGTAGTGTGACTTGAAATATATAATTTTGCTAAGTAGTTGAAATTGACTCAATTTTCCTATCAAATAAATGAAGAAAAAATTATGCAAGTTTGTATGGAATTTACCTAATTAGAATTGAATAAAAAATAATATTATATTTCTTAATCATATATTTTATATGAAATATACTTAATTATACTTGCTATGTATATTTCAGTTAACTGAATATATACTTATATTTAAAATAATTTTTAAAAAAATATTTTATTTCTCCAAGAATAGATAAATAAAATATATTAAATTATACTCAACTAAGTCATAGGATATTAAGAATTGCTAATTCTAAATTTATATACTATACATAAATTTTTAAATGATAAAATTAAAAAAAATAAAAATAGTGTAGAAAATTTTATTCAATATGCTTTTTAAATTATGTACATACATACATATATATATATATACATATTTTGATTTGATAAATATGCAAATAAATTTCTTAAAATATAAAGTTTTTATATATGGTCTTTGTAATATGGAAGTTCAAAATAAACTTTTCATTACATTTGAAATTCTTAAAATGTTAAGTACTTTTTGTTAAAGTAAATATATAATCTCTTTATACTTTATCTATAACATTAACTTACATAAGGGTATTATTTATTCACCAATTTAATAAATAGCCTACAAAATGCAATGATTTATAAACTAAAATATCTCTTAATGTTCCATATATGTCTGATAAGTAAAATTTATTTATTTATATTATATGTTGTTATTTTATCATTCTAGAAATTATTAGATAACATGTATTATGTACATAATTTTAAAATAATAAAAAAAATTTCATATTCAATTCAAAACAAAATATCAATCTCTCATTAGTTTCTTTTATAAGTATGTGAAAGTATATAAAGAATTTACTGAATACATACTTCAATCAAACTTTTTTTATTTGAAACCATTAATATATATATATATATAAAGAAAATCTTTTTTGAACTATTATAAGAAAAAATCTAAAAATGAATACACATGATATAATTACAAAATTGTGTAACTAAATATACTAAAAATATAAAAATTGATATTATTTGCTATTTGAGATGTAATTTATCAAGCTTTTGAAAATTTTCTAATATGACAACTATACATATACCTATATATATGTCTCATACAAAAGAATTTACTTTAAGAAAATGAAAATGAGTTCTCCATTATTCTATTGCTAAAAAGATAAAATAATTTAAATTGGTAATATAAAACTAAAATTGAGAGTTTATAGATGTTTTAGGGAATAACTTTTTATATTTTAGATAAATTCTTCCAATTAAATTAAATTATGGTTTGGTCCAAAATATCTAAGTTAACAAATACCATTATAGAAACCATTAAATTTTAAGGATTTTAACAAATTGAGGACTTACATATTGATTAATTTATAATTATTCATTATTCAAATTTCTAACTCTTTAATAAGGAGGTGGTGTTTTGATATTTCACATAAAGCTTTTCTATTAGAACAAATAAATTGTAAAATTTTTTACGCAGATCACATATGAAGAAATAATTTTGATTGTTAAGTATTTTTTCTCTTTTGAATAAATTTAATATAAATTTTCTAAAAGTTATTGTAGCTCCCCAGCTAGGAATGAGACCTAACCTAAACTATCACTAGTTCAAAATTAAAGAATAATTCAAAAGATAACTAAAAATGTCAAAATCTACCAAATAACTCCAAAAGATAGCAATGAAAACAAGCCCTAAAGATTGACCCAAAGAGTGCAAATATGTACATATCAAGAGACTAAGTCAACCTTAGCTATTTACAAAGCATCCAAAAGTCTAAGTATCATGATCAGGTTTAATCTAGTCAAGTCCGTAAATATATATACATATATAGCACCTAATCTATTACAAAATATGTCCATAACTTGGGCAAGCCCTGAGCCCTCAAACATCCATCAGGTCTTGTTTGGGAAGAGGACAAGCAATAGAAGAATGGGGTAAGTCCTAAGGACTTGGGAGGGGGGTTGTACGACAAATAGTCAAGGGAAAACTATTGAAAGTAAAACTATCAATAAGCAAGGATTCAACAACGAACATTGCATGATTAACAACACAAAGTAATGATATAACATAACAATGTTTACAAAATTCAACAAACTAGTAAATCTAATCTTATTGCTCCTATAACAAAATGTAACCAGCAAATTGGAGTATGAATATAACACAACAAATTTTTCTTATTACTTCATTACCCAAGCACTTGGCTCAATAGACATATGGCATGGCCGACCGCATGCCAGATCCTGCCACTCACAGATAGCTACCTTCAACTATCTGTAAGTCAGGATCGCAAGTGAGTACTAGTCGGGAGACCGATACTGTTGGTCTATACTGCTTGATCATCTTTACAAACCTAGTCCCCAGCCCAACCTTCCCCGTGGCATCTATCTAGGTGGTAACATCTCTAAAGCATCCTCAAGAGTGACATAATGCCAACAAATAGGAACACAAATTCAAAATAATTGAACAAAGGTATGTGAATCATACTAAATAGAATGGTACAATCCACAAGATATTGGCCGACAAGGTCATATAAATAACATGCAAAAATGATTGAATGAGGGGCACGAAATGAAGCTGGTCAGCAAGACCAAAAAATCAACACATATAGGGAAAGCTAATAAGGCTGTAGGGTATATGGGACAAAAAACTGATAACATAATAGGAGTTTTGGGTACCTAAACATGTACAGTCAAATTCAAAAAATAAATATAGAAAAGTTAAATAGCAAAGATCATTCACTTCTTAGAAGAAAGAAAGGCTAAACACTCACCTTAACTTTGACAAAAAAAATGCTATTCTCATCCTACTGCCCTATAGCTCTTGGCTCCTAGTCACCTATTCCAAAAGAATGTATTTAATGTAAAAATGCTTGTATCGTTTTCTTTAAATAATAATTAAACTATTTATATCCCAATATTGTTTGTTTTGTAATTAGTAAAATATTTTATGGGCATGGTTCCAAAAAAACCATAAGGATAACATATTAATTATGCTAATAATGCTATAATATTTACAAGGGACTTATTAGTTAAGGTCGATAATCATTTCCTATGTCAATATTTTCTAATTTAACAATTTAAGTTCTAAATTAACAATTTAGTTGAAATGCAAGAATCAACTCAGATTCCTGTTGATATTTGGTCCTTGCAATGTTACACTAAAATCAAGCATATAATTACAGCAATTATATACATATATTTAAATTCAAGCATATAATTACATCAATCTTTAATAACATAGCACCATACATCATTATACAAAAGATTATAGTTTTAGTTACCTAAATTAATTAGTTAATCACTAGTTATAAATTATTTTACAAATCCAAGTCCACCTAACACTATATATATAACCATGCATCCATTATCTCAATCCATTTCATATGAAATTTCAATTTTCACTAAGATACATGAAATTATATACCAACAAGAACAATTAAGAATTCAAAGGTAACAAATTCCATTTCCCACTGAATTTACCAATTCACTCAATTTTGGAACCAAACCACATCAAGAAAACATCGTGCATGTGATCACCGCATTAAGCTGAGGATTCTACACTGAGGTTTGCTATGTGCTACTGCTAGACTTGCTAACTACCACTACTAATCCATATCCTCAACATAAACAATCAAATGCCCAAGTTAATTTCAAGCTTTATTGCCAATTTACTACTCAATTGGATGAAAAGTCTAATAGGGTCACCCAATGTCGTTGCTCATCGCCCTGCCTAATTCTTTACTGCTGGTGGTCCGTTTATGAAATTGAAGACACTAGTTGTTCCTTGAGTTAAGCCCATCACAATCTACCATTCAAATTCAAGTTTCCACTACTGGTGATGCCACATCTGCTACCATTCAAATTGAAGACACTAGATTATTCCTTAAGTTAAGCCTAATTTTTCTGTTTAAATTCCAACTGTTCCACTGGCTAGTTTTGTGAAATATTGATTCCAATGTGATCCTTGAGTTGAGAGAAGTAAAATGGTGCAATTATCTTCAAGTTTTGCTAGTGTCATAGAGGAAGTTGCTAGAGAGGAAAATAGAGGTTGCATGTAGAAAATTTGAAGAATTAAAGGGCAAGTGTGTTTGTTATTTAAAGGGGAATTTTTGGATTTACTGATTGCCACCAAGATTCTTTCTCAATTTCAGATTAAATCCCTCAACTAATTAGTGCTCTACATTGACTTAGATGACCCAAATTATTTATAAATTGACCCTAAAACTTTCAAACGTCTTACAATTATATCTTTTCTTATTTACATTTTGACTCCCAATTTTTTTTAACAAATTAAAGTTATATTTTTTGAATTTTTACTAATTAAAATTTTAGGGGTATTACAGTGATCCCCCACTTAAAAGAATCTAGTCCCCAGATTTTCACCTAACTACTAGAAAAGTTTGGGATACTATTAGTGTATGTAATTAGCTCGCTCCCAGGTTGCCTTTTGTATGTTGTGATTGTGCCATAGTGCTTTCACTTGAGGAATCCTTTGATTCCTACGCTTTTGGAATTTTTGATCCAAGATGTGGATCTATTGCTCTTCATACGTCAGGTCACTTTCCAGCAGTATGTCTTTATGTGAAATAATATGGGAGGGATCAGGATGATACTTCTGGAGTTGAGATACATGAAAAATGTCATGTATTCCTGACAATCCTTGAGATAGTGCTAATCGGTAAGCTACATGTCCAATTCTTTCACATATCTCATAAGGGGCAACATATCTCAAGCCAAGCTTTCTGCATTTTTGATCCTTTAGATACTCTTTATCAAGGATACTTTGAGGAACACTTGGTTACCAACTTCAAATTCCAAGTCCTTTCTCTGCATGTCAGCATAGATTTTCTACCAATCCTAAGTGAAAGTAAGTAAGGCACTAGGATCAAAGTATAAAAACTTCAAAAGTATGAAATTAACTAGTGCTTACAAGTATACCAAGGATCAAATCATTCTTAGGACTCATATTTGGTGAGAGCATTACCTTGAAAAGCAAAATCCAAGGAGAGACTTGTGAACTCTTCATAATTCCAGAAATTGTCTTCCACTAGCACAACTGGAAGAGTGCAAAAATCACCTAACCAACACTCCTTCAAAAATTTTGAAAACATTACTGGAGCTTCTCAACGCCTTGCAAAACCCACTGTAAACAATTTAAATAAAAAAGCTTCTTAGAACTCCTTGGAGAATTTCGCCAAATCAGACTTTGTGCAAGTTGATCTCCAAATCAAGCAAACTTTCTTATTTGCCTCTATTATTATGATTCACACACTAATTAAATCTTCTAAAATCTCTATTCTATAAGCTGGAATAAAAAAATGAGATTTGTTATGGAAGAGGCCGATTTTAGATAAGGAAGAAGAAAAAGAGAGCAAAGCTTTCAACATATGAATACAATGCTTGCAAGAGGTTTTGGAGGCAATTGTGATAGAATCTAATTCTTCACAAAACATGTAAGCTACTAAATTTCCTCACCTTTATATCTATATATAGAGGGAGGATGGTGTGATGCCAACTAGGCATCACACCTTCCACAAAAGGGGTGGGTAGCTACTTGTTTGCCTAGGTGGCAAGCTTGGATTTCAAATTACATTTGAATTTCATGTGCATTTCAATTTAATTTGAAATCTAATTTCAAATTAATTAAAATGTCAACTTAAATGAACTCTTCATTTGAATTTTCCCTCCAAAATCATCATTTCCATTAAATAAATTAAACTCTTTAATTTAATTAATTAACCTATGACTTAACTCTTAAGTCAAATTAGCTTAACTCTTAAGCTCAATTTGCTAACTTAACTTTTTAAGTTAACTTGACCAATTGATGATCATGTTGGCTCCAAATAATTAACTCTTTAATTATTGATCTAATTTAACTCCTTAAATTAATTGATGAATTTAACATTTAAATTAATCAAGTGAAATGACCTTTAAAATTGGCACCATAAAATCGGTCTATTGAGAATTAATTTTCTAACACTTAGAAAATTTTCTCCTTCAATTAGGAATCTAATTAGCTTTTGTGTATAACCTAATAGGTTCTATCATTTCTTGAACATTGGTTCACAACTCTTTGTGACTTTTAAATATCTTATATTTATTTTAGTTTGAAACCTCTTTTAAACTAATCAACTCAATTCAATTAATCTCATTAATTAAAGAGTACGCAATTTCCATAGTCGATATCCAAATTCAAGCCCATGGAGCCCAACTAATTAACCAAAATGAATATTCTAGAGAACCATTATAGCTCTATGTATACCATGCAAATACGGTCCTTCTGTCTTCAATCTCCCTAAAGAGACCTAGGGTAAGATATTTGTTAATTCCCTAATAGCCTCGATACTAAGTCTATATTCTCAATGTTCGATCCTTTTGCTATGACCTCATCTTTGAAAAACTCCTTTTCCAAATTGTCTAACCACCTTACGCAATAATTTTTGGAAATCGATCATTATAGAACACAGAAGAGATGCATATATCTTTCATAATAATGAGGAGTTGAATTCTTTATTAAATCTCACAAACCTCTATGCCAAGTAGCTTATACACAATCTCAACCTGATAAACCTACTAAGTGGTCAAGGAAAAATTAAAGCATGAGGACTAAACACAAGGTTACTATGAATCCTCATATTAGAGGACTAGTAATATCCACTAGCATAAATGGGAGAACTAGCCACTATCGACTTGCCACTATGGTTATCTAGTAGATTCTCCAGTGAATTATTTGTGCCTTGTTCTCTAACAAGCACCTACTGACATATACCCGTATCTCATATAATTGCTCATAGAACAAAGCAATATCTAACTCTTATATTTATGTATTGTCAGTATAGGTCTATTCGAATCTTAGATGTCTCGTCTCTTAAGATCCTATAACTTGGAAGATTAGAGATTACAATTGTGTGAGACTTATTCCATGTCACCAAACCAAGTCCCACCGTCTCAGGTGATCTAAGAACTTTATCCAAATGCAAGTGAAGTGTAATAAATTATAAGATAAAGGTGTCCATATAAAAAATATCATTCAATCAAGATTATTTTACAAGAAAATAGCTTTTACAAGACTAATCCTATTGGCTTGTAGATTACTATTCCAATAATCTCTTGCTTGCCCTAAAGCCAATACCCATGGCCTTGAGACCTATCTTCATAAGATGTCCTTCAAAGACCTTTTGCGTTAGGGGTTTAATCAATGGATTTGCTATGTTCTCTTCCAAAGCAAATCTTTCCACTCGAATGTCGTCTCTATCAATGATCTCCCAAATCAATTGATATCATCTCAAGATGTGCTTGGATCATTGATGAAATCTTAGCTCATTAGCTTGCACTACCGACCCATTGTTGTCATAAAAGACAACTACTAGCTTAACAATGCTAGGCACTACATTCAACTTTTGAATGAAAATTTTTATCCAAACACTTTTGTTTATAGCTTCCAAAGCTGCAATATATTCTACTTCAATGGTCAAGTTAGCCGTGGTGTCTTGTTTGGAATTCTTCCAACTCACCGCGCTGCTATTGAGGCAAAATATAAATTCAAAATTAGATTTAAGGTCATCTACATCTGATTGAAAACTAAAACCCAAAAATCCCTCAAGTTTCAATTCGCTATTGCTGTATTCTAAAAACAAGTCCTTTGTTTTTCTCAAGTACCTAAGGATTGTTTTCACGGCTAACTAATGACTCTTACCAAGATTGAATTAAAACCTACTCATAATGGTTAGCGAATAGGCCATATCCGATCCTATACATTGAATTGCATATATTATGCTTCCAATGGTAGAGGCATAAGGTATGTGAGACATTCTTCATTTCGCTTCCTCAGTCTTAGTGGCCATGGACTTTGAGAGACGAATACTATGTCCCATGGGAAGGAATCCCTATTTGAATTATTCCATACTAAACCTTTTTAGTACTTTATCAATGTATGGGGTTTGGGAAAGCCCCAACATCTCCTTAGATCTATCTCTAAAGATACATATTCCAAATACGTAGCATACCTCTCCCAATTCCTTCATAGAGAATTGTGTAGATAACTATGCTTTAGTACATGTTCACACAAATTTCTTTGTCCACAAAATTAAATCACAAAACAAAGAAAAATAATGGACAAATTAACTTTATATTGACGAGTATATGAGAATTACAATTTATTAGAGAAAAATAGAAATTTCCTAACAAAACTAATCCCCTAATTCTTCTTCCAATATATATATGATCTAAGGGCTTAAAGCTTGTTCTTGGATATATGGTGCAGTATCCTTTGATGTGGTAAAAGACACTACAAAATTTTTTGAAACTCGAACTTTGACACCGAGATCAAAAGGCTTGATGACCTAATGCTTTGAAAAGGTATAGGACCTCGCGATACCAATACATCGTCACAACAAAAACTTGAAGACTTGAGTCTTTGACTTGGGAATATATGAATATGAGAATATGAGAATGTCTCAATGAGAGTCTCTAATAATTTCTTTATATAGGTGCTCAGCAGGAGATTTCGAAATAATTTGAACAAATTTGATAATTATCTCTTTGATTCATATTAAAAGACAATATAAGATGTTCTTAACCTGATTGGTCCACATACATAAATATGCCATGCGTCCCAACTTGATTAGTTTGAGATTGTTAGGCCACCAGATTTGAATTGATTGACATGATACCTTTATCTTGACATTTATCAATATTTGATTTATAAAATAAATATTAGAATATTAATTAAAATTAACTATTTTTTATTTAGAATTAAATTTAGTAAACTCTAATATATAAATAGAAAATTTTAAATTAATAACTACATGTCACTTTTCAATTGGCCCAAAAATTAAGTCGTCTACAAATGCCCCCTCCAGACTTGTTTACGAATGATGTCTTTCAATATATGCCTAAGTGAACAAGTCATGATAATTATTCACATATATGTTTAAGTATGTATATATACATAATACATAAACCTTTAAAATATGTATGTAACATATGAACTCTTATAATACATATATATAAAATATATGAGTTTGAATATATATATATATATATATACAGCATAAGAGCTTCTAATATATATATACATATTATAGAAGCCACTTAGAAACCACCTAGTTTCCAACATCTTCAAAATCCCACAAAATCACGCTGCGTGGCTAAACAAAACAAAATTGTCCTTGGAGTCTTCAAAATCAACTTCAACAAAAGATAAAAAATAAATCCTTTTGCTCCTCCATTTTAATATATTTACATATATATATTTATATATTAAGTAGGCATATCAACTGCAATTTAAATTTGATTGCTGTTTTAATTGCCAAATCCTGCTGGTAGGCATTTATTGCTATGATATAAACAAATGGCCCACGCAAGATGATTTGGGAATGCAGATAATCAAAACTAATGCATGCAAAGTTCTTCTTTTCATGGGGTCTGGTTTTGCTGAGAATCAGATTGTATTTGGTAAGGCTATGAGATTAATAAATTGGTTTGAACAAAGACTTAATCTTTTAGATATACTGAGATTCAAACTCTTAAAACTATATAAATAGAATGCTGCCAAAGAGCTAAATATTGAGTAGAGTTGAAAACTGAGTGGGAAAATTGCTATGGAAAATTCATCTACTCAATTAGAGGCATCCTCTTCTTATTAATCCCTGCATATCAATTGTTTGAAGAAAGGCTTCATAGTTCTCATACAATTATTACTACTTCCATTCAATCGGCAGATTACTACAAAAAAAGAGTTGTTTGGACTTCTTTGGCTTTCATCAACAGCAAGTTTTTTATTCCTCATGGGCATCAACACATAGCAAATACAAAAATTTTGAAAACTTCAAGTTAGTTATCAAATTGAAAATTCTTTCTATATCTTTGTACTTTCTTCTTCATCTCTTCTTTTTTTCTTTTGCAGGTTAAGAAACATAGCCCATTCCTGATCAACTTGTGAGGATGTATATTGAGGATCAC
>JACGDI010005601.1:3093503-3163950 GCA_014898725.1 Jacaranda copaia
AAATATCTATTCCTGACTTATCATATGCTCCCAAAGGACTTTGATGGCATTGCTATTTCTGATTGGATTGGATTTTGGATTAAAGGACCATCGAGAAATGCAGAACTCTCTTTGAGGTCTTCTCAAAAGAAGTTTACTGAACTAAAAATCTCTCACAATCTAAGTGGAAGAATCGATGCATCGCTTGTGTCTCATACCAAGGAATATAATGAGCCATTTATGATGCTAGAGGTTAAAGATAATGTTAAAAAGGAGACCTCCTTGGCTGCTTTTCTTTCGTGCTGGTTATGCAGTTTTGTTCTACCATATCGTAAAGCTAATCTGATTCATGTTATGATCTTCAAGGTTGCTAGTAGAATATATCAACTTTGCCAAGTCTTCAGGAATCTTTTTTTGACTTTCCCATTCATTATATTCACAGTTGGATAGGGCACTACCTTGGCACTCATTTTGCATCTAATATTGATGTAGGAGGAGCTGAGATGGTCAAATAAGTGGGGGAGAACATGGCCAAATATTTTGATTTTTCAGAGGCACGAAACTTATTCCTCAATATCAACCCTTTAGCTATTCAAAATTTATGCTTGTTTCCACATAAGCAATTTACAGTAATAGATGGCCCCTGCATATCAAATACCTATAAGGATCTTTTTGTAGCTTTTCATTCTAGTTATTTGACATTTTGATGTGAAAAAAAGCATATCATTGAAGCTTATAGCCCTCATCGATTTAGCTGGCAATGTGGATTTTGTTAACACGTCCCAGGCAACTTAAAGAAAGAGATTCTTACTTGTGATTTGTTTGAGCTTGTTCAACTTTGGTAATCATGTACCTTATTGAACACATATTGCAAACTTATCATTCCTGGCAATACTGTTTCCTTTCCATTGACCACAAAGGCATATACAGATTGATGGGATAAACACTGGAAAGCTTTGCAAACAAAAGGTATTAAGATTGTTCTCAAAGTTAATCAGAGAGATGTGGAATCAAATTTTGGTCAACTCAACCAACCTGAGACTAGAATTGAACAGCATGCATCTAAGTCTGGGCATCCTGGTAAGAATTTATCTTATCCTAAACAAGCTTTAATCAAAGATCCCAAAAATAATCTAGTAGCCTCACCTCTTCGAAATTCTATTATTTTAGGGCAAGTTAAAGGAAAGAATTTGTAGCCTAAGGATTACAACTTTGTTGAACATACTCAAATGTCGTCTAAAAAGCGCTGTGAGTTACTCAAGAATTCATTCCCTACTAATGTTCCAATGGAAGAAAATGAAATAATTTCTGCACTTTCTTGCTCGAATGACAACTCCAATAACCAATGCATACTCAAAAAGAAGCCAAAGGTTTTGGATTTAAATAATATCAGTATTAATTCAAATTTCTTTGCAGATGTTCCAAGTTCTTCTCTACCCTTGGGTGAATTAGCAAAATATGTAAAGTCATTTATTTATTTTTAATATCATGCACCCCTCCTTTTTCTTTTTCTTTTTCTTTTTGCTAATTCTTTGCACTAATTTCTTCTTCTTTTATTCTCCCTTTATTTTTTGATATAGCTTGCAGATCTTGAGATGCCAATCCCAATTACTTCTGAAGGTATTGTTGGTTCGATAAATGGGGCTAATCCTTTTAACTTGCTTGAAACAAATATTTCTCAACCTCTTGATGGTGGCATGCAAACGTCCCATAATACTGCTGATTCCAATAAGCGGCCAAAGGTAATATTACCTAAAATTACAATTGATAAGGCTTTTGCTGAGAAAGACAAGCCCCAAAAGATATTTGAAGCTCCATCTTGGACACTTTCAGCTGCTGCAATTTCTGAATTTTATCCTCGAATTATAAAGACTAAAGCAGGGCAGATGTTACTTAAATTCTATTAGGAACAGATATGCCAAAAAATCATGAAAACTCCATTTGAGTAACTCTTAGAGATAAAGCCTATAATTGATGATTTGATTGTAGAGATGAAATCATACGTAAAAAATACATCACCTTTAGAGAACCACTTGAGATTTTTCTTTGAGGGTGTATCCAACTACGCAAAAGTTAAGTCAAATTCAATTCATAAAGAGACACAAGAATCCCATGAGAAAGTATTGCTTTATGCACAATAGGATCTTTTTGAGGTTGAGGCGATAGAAAGTGAGAGAGTTGAAGTGGTAAATGGTCTCAAGGATGAGCTTCTTCAAATCACCAAGCAGCAAGAGGAATTGAAAACATAACTTGCTAAGTTAAGCGGTAAGAAAGAATTCGCAAACTCATCACTCCACAAGGCTAAAGAAAACTTGTCCATTATCTAGAAAGAAGTGGCCACCAAGAGAGATAAAGTTTCAAAACTTGAAGACACTCTATTTATGACTGATTAAGAGGTTGAGGCATTAAAGAAGATGGAAGCACTACTTTAAGAATCTCACAAGGAACTAGTGGCTTTTAATATACTTGCATGAGCACTTAGCTACTTAGCTTTTATTATTATTATTATTATTATTATTATTATTATTATTATTATTATTATTATTATTGTTATTATTATTATTATATATTTGCCCAACTGTTATAAAAGAACACTTGACTATTACATAGGCAATAAAATATTGTTCTTTCATGAATTCTTCTTGTACATTCTCTTTCCTTTTTTATTCTTCAAATTGGTGACAACTTCAAAGAAAAGGTTGTATTACATGCCCAAAACAATTGAGTGGAATAAACTTACTTAAGCTCATGAGTAAAACTGGCTATCATAATAAATTAAACTTGAAAGCGATCAAAACTTTTTCCAATGATATGCTTGAACTTGATAAATCATCCATAATTACTCTAATGATTTGATTGAACCAGAGAAGTAAAGCATCCCAATTTTCTCCAATGATACGATTGAACTTTTGGAAATCCTCAAAACTTGTTTCAATGATGTGTTTGAACTTAGCAAGCCATCTAAATTCATTCTAGTGATGTGATTGAGCTTTAGGAAGTAAGTCATCCAAATTTGCTCCATTGATATGATTGAACCTAGGAAGCTATCCAAACAACCCCCTCTTTTTTTTTAAGTGATGTGACTGAACTTGAGAGATAACTCTCAAGCTACCTACGTACCCCAACAAAGGTATCAAACCATTACATAGTTCAAAGTAAACACATTTTTTTTAGTGGGGTGTCATTCACAGTTTATACTCATGCGGGCCAGCGGTATCCATTTCTTAACCACCTTGGACTAGGTAGGGTATTTAATATTTTAACCACATAAAATACCTTTCGTGAGAAAAGTTAGCAGTTTAACCACATACACTACCTTTGGTGGTTACCGTACACAATTTATACTTATGCGAGTCAGGAGTAACATGCAGTTTAAGCTCATAGTCAAGGGGCAACATGCAGTTTAGGCTTGTACATCAAGAAGCAATTTCTTCTTCATGGATAATATCGCTTGAAAAACTTACCATTTATGGGGCCTATACGTAATCCATCTTTATCAACTAACTTGTAAGCACCATTAGTGTAGACTTCTTTTATCACATATGGGCTATCCAATTTTGGCATGAATTTACTTCCCATTGGCTGGGTGATGGTAATGGGCCCTCTTATTACCAACACCAATCTCCAACTTGAAAAGATTGAGGACGAACTTTCTTATTGCATGCCTTCATCATACGTGCTTGATAACATTCAAGTAGTTGTTATGTTTCGAGCCTTTTCTCATCCAATGCTTCCAATTCCTTAAGTCAAAGATGAACATTATCTTCAACAGTGAGTCCTTCTTAGATTGCTATACAAAATGAAGATATTTGACTTTCAAAAGGGAGAACAGCTTCAACCCCATAAACTAATGAATATAGAGTGGCTTGGGTAGCAGTCCAATGACTGGTCCGATATGCCCAAAGAGCTTCTCAAACTTTTTCATGCCAATCCTTTTTAGATTTTGACACTACTTTCTTTAGGAAATTGTATAAAGTTTTATTGAACGCTTCTGCTAAACTATTTATAGCTACATTGTACATCGAAGAATTATATTACCTAAACCTAAATTGTGCACAGATTTTATCCATCAACGTATTGTAGAAAGCCTTTCGATTATCAATAATTATGTAACACGACACTCCATACCTAAAAATTAAATTACATCGAATGAACTCCACATTAGTTTCTTTCTTTACTTCATTGAGGGGGACTACCTCTGCCCACTTAGAGAAATAGTTTGTAGCTACCAATATATAAGCATGACTGACTGACGACTTAGGAGTAATAGGACCTACAACATCAAGACCCTATGCATCAAATGGCCATGAAGCAACTATGGGATGTAAAGGTTCAGAAGGCTGAAGTATAAAGGTAGCATGCATCTGACAAGCTTCAAATCTCTTCACGCATAATTCATACAATCTTTAACCATAGGAGGCCAGTAGTATCCCATCCTTTTAATCTAAAAATGAAGCTTAGGACCTAACTGGTGAGCTCCACAGGCTCCAGAATATGTCTCAACCATAGCTTCGGTTACTTTTTCACCACTCAAGTAGTGTTGATAAATACCTTCATAAGATCGGTGATACAAAACATATTTGTACAAAATAAAGCGAGACGACCTCCGATGCACCTTTGTCCTACGATGAGGGACTTGCAGTAATTTACCATACTTTAGATACTCAATCAGTGATGTTTTCTAATCTTCATTTTCACCAACTAAAACTAATATAGCATTTGATTCCTCATGGTCAAGCTGAATCAGTGAAGGCATAATCCATTTGTTGCACACTTGGATATTTGTCGTTTCATCTTCAGAAAGGGCTAAAGTGGTAGTTAGGTTAGCCAACGTATCTACCATCCTATTTTCTTTCCTCGGGATGTAACTTAAGATAATACTTTCAAACTTCTTTAACAAATAAGAAGCTAGTTGAAAGTAAGAAATCAAATCTTCTTTTTTAACGTCATAGACATTTAAAAGTTGATTGATGACCAGTTTTGAATCACCATAAACTTAAATGTCTAAAATTTTCATTTCCAGTGCCATTTGAAGTCCAATAATCAATGCTTGATATTTTGCAATATTATTGGATCACAATTCATTTAACATTACAGAATATGTCAAAACTTGCCTTTTTAGTGAGACAAAGACAATCCCTGCCCCTACTTCATCAGATGGAGCTATTCCATCAAATAACATTATCCATGCTTGCAAGGTCTAGACGAAAAGGGCAATTTCATCAAGTAATTCATCAGATACTTCCCAACCTACAGGAATGGGATGATCTGTGAAGAAATTAGTAAGAGCTTATCCTTTAATTGCTTTTTGAGAAACATATGTGTTCTTATACTTAGCCAATCATCAGGAACAAATTTTGTTGTTTGCAAAATTAAATCACAAAAAAAGAAAAATAATAGACAAATTAACTTTATATTAAAGAATATATGAGAATTACAATTTATCAAAGAAAAATATATATTCCCTAACAAAACTGATCCCTTGATTATTCTCCCAATATATATATGATCCAATGGCTTGAAGCTTGTTCTTGGATATATGGTGTAGTATCCTTTGACTTGGTAAATGACACTATGAAATTTTTTTGAAACTTGAACCTTGACTCCGAAATCAAATGGCTTAATGGCATGATACTTTGAAGAGATATAGAACCTTCGCAGTAGCAATACGTCGTCGCAGCAAAAAGTTGAAAACTTGAGTCTTTGACTTGGGAATATATGAATATGAGAATATGAGAATGTCTCAATGAGAGTCTCTAATAATTCCTTTGTATAGGTGCTTAGCAAAAGACTTCGAAATAATTTGAACACATTTGATAATTATCTCTTTGATTCATATTAAAAGACAATATAAGATGTTCTAGACCTGATTAGTCCACATACATAAATATGCCATGTGTCCCAACTTGATTAGCTTGAGATTGTTAGGTCACCAGATTTGAATTGATTAACATGATACGTTTATCTTAACATTTATCAACATTTGATTTATAAAATAAATATTAGAATATTAATTAAAATTAACCATTTATTATTTAGAATTTAATTTAATAAACTCTAATATATAAATAGAAAATTTTAAATTAATAACTAATATTTATTTATACATGTCACGTTTCAATTAGCCCAAAAATTAAGCTGTCTACAGTATACTCAAACTTTCTTACCTCATTCCCAATGAGAAGGATGTCATCGACATAAAGTATAATAAATAGTATTGAACTTCTACTAGCATTTTTGTACACATATGGTTCACACACATTTTTTAACTGAGGCAAATGATTTGACCATTTTGTCAAAATTTATGTTCCAACTTTAGGACACTTGTTTGAGTCTATAAATGGATCTCAGGAGTTTGCAAATCTTTTGCTTACTTTCCTTAGATATAAAACCTTGTGGTTGCTCTATGTAAATTTCTTCTTCAATATTGCTATTGAGGAAAGCAGTTTTCACATCCATTTGCCATATCTCACAGTCATAAAATGTAGCTGTGGCAAGTAGAATCCTAATAGACTTAAGCATAGTGACTAGTGAAAACATTTTCTCAAAATCAATACTAGGTCTTTAAGTGTAACCTTTCGCCACTAATTGCATCTTAAAAGTCACCACTTCTCCATCTACCCCAAGCCTTTGCTTATAGATCCACTTACAATCAATGGAAACTATTCCCTTTGGTAGATCTACCAAAGTTCATACTTTATTTGAGTACATAAAGTCCATTTCAGATCTCATGGCGTCAAGCTAACATCCTCAATCTATATCTGACATAGTTTTCTCATAGGTCTTTAGATCATCATCCGATTGTCCTATCCCATGAAGAAATCCAAAACTTTAAGGTTATTTCTTAACTGGTCCAACCTTCTTAGAGGTTAGGTACAAGACTCTTGCAATTCATTTGTTTTCACCATTTATAGGATTTCATGATCGTCTTGAACTTAATCAAATTTAACAACAATGCCTTCTCTATCCAATAAAAATTTCTTTTTGAAAAAATGGGCATTTCTTGAAATAAACACCTTTTGTTCCGTGGGATCATAGAAGTAATATGCCATAGACTTTCTTAGATAGTCCACAAGCTTGCACAAGATGGATATATTATTCAACTTATCTCCTAGTCTGTCTCATGTAGGTGGGAGATCCCCAAACTTTAGATAATAGTAAGAGGGTGCTTTACCATGCCATATCTCATATGTTGTTTTAGGCGCCAACTTTAAAGGTACCATATTTAGTAACTTCATTGTTGTGTCTAAGGCATATCCCCAAAAGGATATGGGTACATTGAAAAAATTCATCATGGAATGTACCTTGTCCAACAAGGTATGGTCTTTCTTCTAGGCTACTCTATTATGTTGGGGCATGCCACATGGAATCCATTCAGAGAGAATCTCATTCTCCTTTAGATAATTCAAAAATTCGGTACTTAAGTATTCTCACCATCAATTCGATTGAAGAGCTTTAATATTAAGTCCCTTTTGCTTTTCTATTTTATTTCTATACTTTTTGAACTTTTCAAAAGCCTTGGACTTATACTTTATGAAATACACATATCTGTATCGACTATAATCATCAATGAAAATAATGATGTAAGAATAGCCCCCTCTTATACTAACTCTTAGTAAGATTGGTATAGCACTCCATTTGTCCTACAAAGAGAGCCTTGGTCATTTTTCCCTTTAAACAAGATTCACAAGTATGAAGATCCTCAATGTCACTAACATTTAGTTCTTGGAGAGCTTCTAACTTGCTCATCTTATTTTTAGAGATATGGTGAAGTCTTACATGCCATAGAATAGCATCTTCTTGGATATCTAGGTTCCTTTTATTTGTTTGAATGTGCATTAGAGGAGTTAGAGAATCAAATATGTATAATCCATTAACTAATGTACCTTGAGTAATTAAAACATTATTCTATAATGGTTTCAATTTTCCATTTGATATAGAAAAATCAAATCCTTCATTATCAAGTACAAGAATTGAAATAATATTCTTAACAAGGTTGGGTATATAGTAAATTGGATCAAGAATAATACAAGAGTTCCCTAAGTCTTACTTGATAACGCCTTGGACCATAGCGGTAACTCTTGCTCCATTTCCTAGGCGGAGGATCATATCCCCTTCATGAAGACTTTTCCTTCTTCACATCCCCTATAATGAATTACAAAGGTAAGAACCACATACAGTATCAAATACTCATGAAGAAAATTGATCATCAAATACATTTCAAAGAAATACATACCCTTCTCAAAAGTTGTAAGGTAAGCTTTATAGTTTCTCTTACAATGTCCTTTTTTACCACAATGGAAATAACTTGCATGTATTTTAGCCTTTTCCTTGACCCTTCTGGAACCTTTCTTGGGTTGCTTCCTTTTCAAGGAAAAACTCTTTTTCCACTTACCTCCCTTTCTTAGGCGCTTAGAACTTTTTGACTTAGAGGTGGAAGCAATCATAAGAGGTTTTTCTTTTCTTATTGTCACCTCAACGGTCACAATATATTTATCAAATTGTTAATTTTCACAGTTTGCTTGGACATATTAATTAAAGTTCACATTAAGTTGGTCGAATAATGATGGCAATAACTGAAGGATCAAATCCACATAAAGGTCATTGTCCACATTCACATCAAGTTGTCCAAGTTTCTCAATGAGCCCAATCATCTTAAGCCCGTGATCATGAACATTATCCCCTTCACTCATCCTTAACCTAAAAAGCTCCTTAGACAAAGTGAATCTTTCATATCTAGTTTGAACACCATACAACCCTTGTAGGTGTGTGTAGATCTTAGAAGTATGTTTCATGTGCTCATGAGTCATTTGGAGCTCATTAGTTATAGATGCCAACATGAGGCCTCTAACTGGTAGATTATCATCTACAAATTTTGTGAACACTTCATGAACCTCAATAGTGGTATCATCACCCAATGTGTCTGGCAAACTTTAATCAAGAACATATATGCTCCTATTAGATTCAAGAATTCTTAAATTTTCTTAACCATCTTGGAAGTTAGGCCCAATGAATTTATTGATTTCCAAAATGCTTGTGAGTAGATGTTTAGCCATTTTTTTGAAGATTTCAAAAATCTGCAAGAGGTGAAAAAACAGAATAAGCTTGTGATTGAATTTGATATTAGAACATGCTCATGGTCTTTCAAGCATGATTTTCTCCCACTATTTAATCAAATCATTCACCCTTAAGAAGAATTCGAGAAATCATATTTCTTACTGAGAATCATGACCCTAATGACTTGCAACTGGGCCTTTGCTTATGAGTGCCATCCCAAGTAATCAAAGGGTAGGCAACTTTTATTAATTGCATCTCATGCAACTCTTAATATATTTTACCTCACTTTTATATAGACCTACATTTATGTGTGCCATCTATACTACTAAGTGTTAATTCCTACCTATCAATCCTTTTTTATCTCAAGATGACCTCATGACATTTTTCGTTTACGAGTGCTAATTTATTACGGTTCGTAAGTAAAAGATGCATCTCATACTAAGTGTATGCTTACAGTTCTCCTCCTAAGTGTGACCACCATTTACGAATGCCATCACACAAAATCAGTAGCATTGTCATGGCATACACTATTGGTAGAAGACATGAATTAATTAAAACTCTTTTAATTTGTGTCCATTGAGATTTAATATTTGAAAAACACTTGAACATTATAAGTGGGGGGGTTTTGCTTGCAAAGATCCACCATTTTTATCTTCTTATTTAAGCTCTCTATATCCTAATCATGCATCTCATACATCAATAGGCTATGAAAAGCATAAATAACTAAATAGCCTAGCATGCTCCAGGGTGGGATGACCATAAACCTAACCAAGTAATGCACCTAGAGCCATAGGTGCATCACTCGATTGATTTTAAGTGGGTTGATTAAACTAAGCTATTACATGAGTATATCCCATACATTTATGGGTCTTTAAGCTTCTTTAGATTCTCTTTGCTTCTTTCAACGTTTACAAGAGAAAGAAAGCATCACTCCTAGTGATTCTACTCTCATAATAGTTTTAAGATAGAACAAGAGGTATGCAAGCCCCATTATATTAAAGGCTCATAATCATCCCCACTCATTCATCATCCATTCAACAATTAAATAAACAATAAATAAATTTAGAATTAATTTCAACAATTAAACATTTATCCTATAAATAAATAATTGAACAAGCATAACTTTTATGCCATGATTGGGAGATTAACTTCAATCAATTTTTAAAAGCATTAAAAAATGTCAAACATAATTTTGAGAACTTACACAACACTTGTGCATCTAATGTATGTAGTGCAAAACCAAATTGAGAATTAAAGGAGTTGAAAAATTAGCTCAAAGCATACCAAAACCTCAAACTTGAGGCTGCCACCCAGCCTGTGTGAACGGCTGGACGATTCACATGCACCTCATGTATGCAGTGCCCGACATGTACTATTTTAGGGCTTCAAGGTGTGCTAAGCCTTTGTTCACTCAACTTTCATGCAACAATAAATTCAGCACAAGTTCTCAACATTAAAACACACAACTTAGATGAATTTCTCGATCTAAAGCATCTTTTAAAAATGGAAATTAAAGTGCTCAAACATGCCTTCAAAAATAGATTAAAGCTAAAATCATATTCCTCAAAATCTTCAATAAGACTCCAATCTAATTGGATTCAAAAATGGTCAAAACTCTTTTGATCAATTATCAACATGCTATATCAACATATAATATTAATTAATGCCAAATCATCATTCAACATTAATCACTATGAATTAAAACATACAAATACATGAATTAAACCCTAAATCACATAATAGTATGCTTGCAATTCATCAATGAAAAAGCCACACACAACATCAACCAAACACTCCAATCCATCATATGAATCGAGAATTTGGTGATCAAGATTAATTCATCACATGAATCAATCATTCATAGAAAATCTAAATCTAAGCATGATTTAAGCTTCGATACCACTTAAAAGCAAGTAAGGCACTAGGATCCAATTATCAAAACATCAAACGCATGAAATTAACTAGTGCTTACAAGCACAAGAAGGATCAAATCATGCTAGGGATTCAGATTTGGTGAGATCATTACCTAGAAAAGAAAAACCCAATGAGAGACTTGTGAACTCTTCACAATTGCAGAAACTATCTGCTACTGGTGCAATTGGAAGAGTGCGAAAATTGCCCAACCAAAACTCCTCCAAAAATTCCAAAACAATTATTGAAGCATATAAATTCCTTGAAAAACACTCTATAAAAATTCTGATAAAAAATCTCTCTGGAACTCCCTGGAGAAATTTGCCTAATCGAACTCTATACAGGTAGATCTCCAAATCATGCAAACTCTTTCGTTTGCCTCTATTGTTATGATCCACACACCAATTAAATCTTCCAAGATCTCCAGTCTATAGGCTGGAATAAGAACGGAGATTTTATGTGGTGGAGGCCAATTTTAAGTAGGGAAAAAGAAAAAAAGAGCAAAGCTTTTAACACATGCATGCAATGCTTACAAGAGGTTTTAGAGGCAATTGTGATAGAATCTAATTCTTCACAAAAGGTATGAGCTGCTGAATTCCCTCACCTCTGTATCTATAGATAAAGGGAGGATGGTGTGATGTCAACTAGGCATCACACCTTTCTCAAGGGGGGTAGGCGGTCACTTCCTTGCCAAGATGGCAAGCTTGGATTTTAAATCACATTTAAATTTCATGTGCATTTCAATTTAATTTAAAATAGGGGTGTAAATGCACCGAGCCAAGCCCAAATCTAGTAGGCTTAAGCTTAGCTAGTTTATTAATTTGTGAGCTTGAGCTTAAGTCAAGCTTGGTCGAGACTAAATAGTCAAGCTCAAGCTTGGCTTGTTGGAATAAATAAAAGCTTAGTAAGCCATATCGAACTTGACTTGATAAAGCTCATCATAAAAAAGTAGAAAACCTCTATTCATTAAGTTTGGATGATCTCGAGTTCGTATAGGTTTACATTAATTCAAGCATATTTAAAATTGAAACAAAATCTACAATTAGAAATGTTTTAAATAATTTTGTCATATATTTTTCTAAAAATAAAAAATCAAATTATTATTAATAATAATTTTATTATATGAGCTTAATTATAATTATATTTTTGTATATATATAATAAAAAAACTCATTTAAGCTCGTGAGCATTGCGAGCCGAATATCATTGAGCTTGGATCGGATTGGCTCAGCTCATTTGATTGACAAGCTCAAGCTTAGTTTGGCTCGGGCTCAGAAAGATTGAGCCGAAAATGAGTTTTCAACAAGTCGAGCTTGAATCATTCATAAATTGTCTTATTTCATTTACTGTCCTAATTTGGAATCTCATTTCAAATTAAATAAAATGCCAACTCAAATGAAATCTTCATTTGAATTTTCCCTTCCAAATTCTTTCTTCCCATTAATTAAATTAAAATCTTTAATTTGATTAATTAACCTTTGACTTAACTCTTAAGTCAAACTAGTTTAACTCTTAAGCTAAATTTGTTAACTTAACTCTTTAAATTAACTTGACCAATTGATGGTCATGTTGGTACCAAATAATTAATTTTTTAATTATTGATCTAATTTAACTCCTTAAATTAATTGATTAATTCAACATTTAAATTAATCAAGCAAAAAATGACTTTCAAAATTGGCACCAAAAAATTGATCTACTAGGAGTTAGTTTTCTAACATTTAGAAAATTTTCTCCATCAATTAAGAAGCTAATTGGCTTTTGTATGTGACCCAATAGGTTCTATCATTTAATGAACATAGGCTCACAACTCCTTATGACTTCTGAATATCTTATACTCATTTTAGTTTAAAACTCCTTTTAAACTATTCAACTCAATTCAATTGATAAAGTACCCAATCTCCATGGTCGATATCCAACCTCGAGCACATATAATCCAACTAATAAGTTAAAATGAATATTCTAGAGAACCATCATAGCTCTAGCGTACCATGCACATATGGTCCTTCCATCACTTATCTCTTGAAAGAGGCCTAGGGCAAGATATTTGATAGCTTCCTAATAGCCTCAATACTATGTCTGTATTCTCAATGTTTGATCCATTTATTGTGACCACATCTTTAGAAAACTCCTTTTCCAAATTGTCACGCCAAATTGTGCAAGGATTTCTAGGAATCGATCATTAGAGAATCTATAAGATGCATTCGCCCTTTACAACAACGAAGAGTCGAACTCCTTCTTAAATCTCACAAATCTTAATGCCAAGTAGTTCATACCTAATCTCAACCCAAAAGACCCACTAAGTGGTCAAGGAAGAATTAAAGCAGGAGGACCGGACATAAGGTTATCATAGATCGTCAGGTCAAAGGACTAATAATATGCACTAGCGTAAGTGGGAGAATTAGCTACTATTAACTTGCCACTACGACTATCCAGTAGATTCTCTGAAGGCCCTTTAGTATATTATTTTCTAATAAGAACCCACTAACATGCACCTATATCTCATATAGTTTCTAATCAAACAAAGCAATATCCAACTTTTGGATATATGCATTATTAGTGCAAGTCTATCCAAATTTTAGATGCCTCAATCTCTTAAGATCCTATGATTTTGAAGATCCGAGATCATGATCATGTGAGACTTAATGCATGATCATCGAACCAAGTCCCACAATTTTAGGTGATCTAAGGACTTCATCCAAATATGAGTAAAGTGTAATAAAACATAAGATGAAGGAGGCCATATAAGAAATATCATTCAATTAAGATTGTTTTACAAGGAAATAGATTTTGCAAGGCCAATTCTATTGGCTTGCAAGGCACTATTCCAACACTAAGTTGCTTTCATTTTTTGTTTAATCATCTGTATCTTTTCAATAGTCTCTTATATCAATTCTAGCCTTAGGGTGCTAAAAAACTTACCAGCATTACTCCTGTGGTCATCAAGCTCTTAGCATAATGAAGATTAGCATTTTTTACCATATATTACTTTGTACGGAGCCATTTGAATAGTAGATTGGTCACTTTATTGTAAGTAAATTCTATCAAAGGAAGGTGTTTGTTCCAACTTCTACCAAAATCCAAAACATATGCATGTAGCATATCTTCCAATACTCAAATGACTATGTTTGAGGATACGTAGTAAAGCTGTCCCAAAGTATTTTTGCAAATTCTTCCCAAGTTTGGAGGTGAACTTTAGATTTTGATCTAACAAAACACAGGCCAGGATTTTGGGTAATCTGACTATTTCTCTAATGTATATATGTTCTAATTGATAGGAAATGTGTAGACTTTGTTAACTACTCTACTATCACCTAGATACTATCATATACTCCTTAATCTATTGGTAGACCTATTACAGAGTCCATAGTTACCTACTCCCATTTTCAATCAGAGATTGAAAGTAGTTGTAGCAATCATGATGGTCATTGATGCTTTGCTTTCACTAACTAGCAGGTTGGCACTTTCGTACATAGTCTACAAAATCTTTCTTCATCCCTGTTCCATTAGAATTGCTTTCTCAAATCTCAAAACATCTTCGTGTCTCTCAGATGTATCACATATCTTACCTTGTGTACCTCTTCCAAAAGTTATCATTTCATCTCTTGAGGCACACATATTCTTCAACAAAATAGGAGATTACCTTGACTATCTTTACTGAATTCAAACTCTCTAGAACTTTGGACAATTTTTTTTTCTATTTCTACATCTAACCATCATTAGCCCAGGTTTGTCATATTTCATCTTATAGCTTTGGTTGTATGTTTACTCTAGCAATCTAGTTTCATTGTTTCATTATTACCATAGCGTCTGTCCCTGGGCTTTCTAATGTTCTTTTTCCTAGTATATGGGTCATCTCAGCCTTTCTACTCAAAGCATCTGCCACTACATTTGCCTTTCTCGAGTGGTAGATGATGTAGAAGTTGTAATCTTCCAAAAATTCCATCCATCTTTGTCATCGCATGTCTAAATCTCTCTAGTAGTGTAAATACTTGAGAATCTTACGATCAATGTATAATTCAAATATTGCCCCATAGAGATAGTGTCTCTATTTTGTCAATGTAAAAATCACTACAACTACCTCTAAGTCTTAAGTTGGGTAATTCTTCTCATATAGTTTTAGTTTCCTAGACACATATGCAATAACTCGCCTATTCTGCATTAGCACACAACCAAGCTTTTCTTTAAAGGTATTTGTATAAACAACAAAACCTTCTAATCCTTCAAGAAGGGCTAAAACTAGAGCTGAGGTTAATCTATTCTTCAATTCTTGGAAACTCTCCCCACTCACCTCATTCTAATCAAATGGCTAATCTTTTTTAGTCAACATAATCAATGATATGGCTATCTTAGAAAACTCTTCTACAAACCTTCAATAATAGTTAATGAGTCCCAAAAAGCTGTGAAAGTTTGGTATATTCTTAGGTCTTTACTAGTTGGCTACTACCTTTATCTTCGAGGGGTTGACCTCTACCCGATCTTAGGACATAATGTGTCCTAGGAAAGCTAATTTCTCTAACCAAAATTCACACTTTCTAAACTTTACATGTAGCTTGTGCTCCCTTACAGTTCTAAAATCCATGTGTAAGTGCTTCACATGCTCCTTTCTAGTTCTTAAATACACTAAGATATCATGAATAAGTATTACCATGAACTAATCAGATATTATTGGAAAATCTGATGCATTAAATTTGTGAAAGTTGTTGGGGCATTGGTCAAACCAAATGGCATTACTAAAAACTCAAAATATATCTTCTTCCTTAATTTCAACAATAGTATCCTTGTCTCAAATCGAACTTCAAGAAGATCATAGATCCTTGAAGAAGGTCAAATAGTTCTTCACATGCAGTAAAATGTATTTGTTCTTGATAGTGGCTTTATTCAACTCTTGATAGTCTATGCACATCCTTAAGGACCCATCTTTCTTCTTAACAAACAACACCAAAGCTCTCCATTGAGAAGTACTAGGCTTTTTAAATTTCTTCTCCAATAGTTCTTGGAGTTGATTCTTCAAATCTTTCAATTCTATAGGCGCCATTTGATAGAGGGTTTTAGAAAAGCTATGGCATCAGGAAAAGTGTGAATAACGAACTCTATCTCTTGGTCAAGAGGCAATGAATTTAGTTCCTCCAAAAATACATATAGGTAATCGGCCACTGTTTGCATTTTCTCTAATTTGGCTGTGTTCCAAAGTCTGTTGACAAGGTACGCTTGAAATCCCTGCCCTCCTTCACTCAGAATTTTCTTGCCTCGACTACATATATAATATGCATTAAGGAAATTATATTTATAGAATAATGTGTTGGTATTAGTACCTTATCTCCAAGAGTAATACATTTGGTTTAACAATTCACTTGTGTCTGATTCAGATATAGCCAATGCATTCCAAGTATCAAATCATATTCCAGAATGGGCATTTCTATAAGATCAGCTGCATAATCCTTATCTCCAATCCTAACTAGGCATTCCTGATATATAGTATCAACTATCAGCCCTACCCTTAAAGGTGTCTGTACTTCTATTTGATAAGCTATGATTTTAGGTTGTATATTCAATTTATGAGAAAAAGATATAGATATAAATTAATTAATAGCTCTAGGATCATATAAAGCATTACCATTAATTCCATAAATATAAACCATACCTTTAACCACTTCGTAGGGGTCTAACACCTCTTTCTCTATTAAGTATATACACGTGCTCGTACCTTCAGTCTCTTACTGGTCCTTGCTGCTTGTTTTCCTTTCCTTATAGGTGTTGACTTTTTTCTACTAGGGAAATCTCTAACAAAGTACTAATTGCTACCATAACCGACACATTTGCCCTATTTTTTCCAACATTCAGATTTTTCATGGCCTAGTCGTCCATAAAATCCACATTTCTTCTATACCGCGTGCTGAGTCAAATTTACAGTCCCACTAGCCTAATGAGTTTGTTGACTGGCACCCCCAATCTATAATTTTGGATGTTTGTTTTTTGGGATTATTCTATCCACCAGAGGGCACTCTCTCTTTTTGCCCTTTATCCTCAATTTTCTGAATTTTCTGTAGCTCCAATTATACCTGTAATGCCTTACTTATGGCATGATTAAAGCTCGATAGGTCACAATGATAAGGGCTCATATGATTTTCAACCAAAGTCCTTCCAAAAATTTGTGGATTTGTCAATCCTCATCTCTCTGAGTATGTAGGGCATATATTGAATTAGTTAACTAAATATGGTTTCATACTGACTAACAAATGACGTTCCATGTATCAAATCCATAAACACCCTCTCTCTTGCATGCTTAGCAACCAATGATCTATATTTTTCCATGAATTCCCGAGTAAAGTTTTCTCAAGTCCTCTAGGTTCCTTCCACGATCTACCACTTTGGATCCTTTATTTTACTTTGTGTTTCATCTCCTATTCTAATGTATATATATGCCAAGTGTATTTAGTTCTCAATCAATTATTTTTATAAGGAAATATTTAATGCACAAGTCATACATCCATTCAATGGAATAAGAGATGAAACAAATAATGGAATAGAATATCTAAACTGTGCGGTACACCTACAATTTATCATCTTCCATCAGTAATGTGCAAGACGTTCTAGCAGAAATGCAATATATTAGACTTTCTACTTGTTTGTGTATTGTAAGATTTCAAATATCTTCTCCAACTTCTCAATCCATACCTCAACCCTTCTATCCTTTGGTACCTCTAGAAATTTCAAGGACTAGAGATGAGGAAATAGCTCTAATGCCTAGTCTTCAATGAACTCTTCAACATTTCCTACCTTATCCCTGTTGCTAGTAGAATTGTATAAATTGTTGTCACATATGAAATATAAGGTTTGTTGGCTGACTTGTAGTTAGTTGATTCACCGGAGGACCTTGTGAAACTTCTTCTTTCTATAGTTGTTGTAAAGCAAATGTTCCCTGCCCGGGACATTTTGTACATTAGTTTATCTATTGGGTAGTCTCTTCATCATCCAATACGAGCTTGAGCAAGTATCTAAGAGCACTCATGGAATGCCATCCTTTTTTGTAAATTGATTTAGATCTAGGATGCCTCTTAACATACAATTTTTCAAGGTTGCACAATAATATCTAGTGTTATCATTAGTTCTTTCTAATCCTTTAAATTTTCATATAAAGTATTTAATAGATTTGAGTAAAATTCATTATAACAAAAGTCTAATTATTTAAAAATTAGATTAAAATTTTTCATTATCATTCTAAGTTAGTAGTATCAATTATTTACAGTGGTATATACAAGTTCAAAATCCTAAAATTAGCCAAGCTAACTACTCGCCTGGTCGTGGAACAAAATGATAAGGCTTGGGTTATGGCTTACCCGACTAGTGTGGCTAACCTTAACCTAACACATTCTAATTTAGCAGCTAAAAGCTATTGTTAGGACACACATACATATATATAGGAGCTTCTAACTCTAGTCTTTTGCATTGATAATGTCAAACTCTATATTCTAGTCCTCATCTTCATCTGCTTACTCTTCTCCATTCAACTCTATGTCTGCATCATCATCGTCCTCTTTCAAATTCCATAAACTCATTTTCTATGTTCATCCCCTATGGTACCCTAGTTAGGGCTCCTGTGTGGGGTCCTCTTTAGGATTCTCCACTTGCGATTCCTTAAGATTCCTTTCGGGGGCTTTCTTTAGGTTTTCTTCTAATATCTTCTCAAAGCAGATATCCTGTCTCTGCCCTGGCTCCAAGGAAGGATAAACTTCAGAGGGTCTAGCCCCTGATGCTATCCTAACATGAATAACCTAGTTTATGGTACTTTTGTAGTGTGCCAACATCATTATAACTTTATCCATGATCATTTGAGTCGTAGCGACAATCTTTCAATAATCCATCTCCAAACTCCCAAAAGTTTTCTTCTTTTAGGTTCATACCACATGGCGTCTCTCAATCTATCCCTTTGCTATTTTTACATTTTCCCTCTCCTAATCCATTTCATCCATAAGCTTCCCTATAGACTCTCTTCTTATTTGAACCATTATTTCCAAATGGTATGTCTCTACACGCCTTTCCCTTAATGCTTTAGTCTAGTTGTAAAGTCGATCCTCATAACCTTGGCATCATTCTAGAAACTTTTCCCTTTTCTATTCTAAGGCTCTAATTCTCCTCTCCAAAATATCTTTGCAATCATCTTATAGGTTTTTTTTCTTCTCTATATCTTCCTATCGTCATGTAATATATATAAGTTTATTTCATTAAAGCCATACTAGTTAAGTTCATTTCCAACTTTCTTAATCCCATAAAAGTTTTTCAAACACACACAAGATACCCAAGGTTCTATTCTCAATATAAAGTCCAATGCTCAATTTTCAAAAGTAAAGATTACAAACTGGTTGGCCTCCAAAGTATAATCTCCTACTTTCTAGTATCAAACACTATACTTAAGAATTCATACCTTAACTAACCTCATATTTTGTAAACTCGACACAAATCTTACTGATACACATTTACCTAGGTCATCATCAAACCTAGGTTTTGATACCACCTCTATTGCACCCTAACCAAGAATAAGACCTAACCCAAGGTGCAACCAGTTCAAACTTAAAGCATAATTCAAAAGATAGCTAAAGATACCAAAATCCACCAAATGTCCCTGAAAGATAGTAGCAAAAATAAGCACAAAAGATTGACCTAAAGTGTGTAAATATGTACATATTAAAAGACTAAGTCAAACTTAACAATCTACAAAACATCCAAAAGTCTAAGTATCACAATTAGGTATAAACTAGTCAAGTCCGTAGATATATATACATAAATAGCACATAATCTATTACAAAATACATCCATAACTTGGACAAGCCTAAAGTCCTCAAACCTCCATTAGGTCCTATCTGGAAAGAGGATAAGAAACAATAGATGGGAGTCAGTCCAAAAGACTTAGTGAGAGGATGTATGACAAATAGTCAAGGAAAAACTGTTGGAAGTAAAACTATCAATAAGTAAGGATTCAATAATGAACATCCATGATTCACAAAATGAAGTAATGAAACAACATAACACATGTTCGCAAAATTCAATAGACTATTGAAAAATCCAACTTTATTGCTCATAAAGCAGGACATAACTAGTAAAATTGAGTACTAATATAACAGAACAAAATTTTCTTATTACTTCGTTACCCAAGCACTTGGCTCGGTAGACTTGTGGCATAGCCGGTAGCATGTTAGATTTTACCACTCATAGACAACTATCTTTAACTATTTGCAAGTCAAAATCATAAATGAATACTAGCCAGGAAACCGTCATCGTTGGTTCGTACTGCCAGACTATCGTTCTAGAACTAGTCCCAAGCCCAACCCTTTCCTGGCCTCTCTTCGAATGGTAACATCTCAAGAGTGTCATTAAAGGTGACATAATGCCAATTGATAGACAAAAGAATATAATCCATAGGACTTTAGCTAACAAGGCCATATAAATAGCAAGCAAAAATGATTTAACGAGGGGCACAAAATGAAGCTAGCTAACAAGAATGAAATAGCAACACATATAAGGAAAGCCAACAAGGCTGTGAGTTATATGGAACAAAAAACTGATGACATAATAGGATTTTTGGGCACTAAAACGTGTACAATCAAATTCAAATAATAGATATAGAAAAGTTAAATAGCGAAGAAAAAAAGGCTAAACTGTTACCTTACTTCCCATAGATATTGCTATCCTTATCCTATTGTCCTATAGATCTTAGCTCTTTGTCACCTATTTCAAAAAAATGTACTTAATTTAAAAATACTTGTCTCGTTTTCTTTGAACAATAACTAAACCATTTATATTCTAATATCAGTTGTTTTTTAATTAGTACAATATTTTGGGGTTCAATACCAAAAATACTATAAGGGAAACATGCTAATTATGCTAATAATGCTATAATATTGATGAGGGACTTAATTGGTCTGGTAAATAATAATTTTCTATATCAATATTTCCTAATTTAACAATTTGAGTCTTAAATCAACAATTTAGTCAAAACATAAGAATAAACTTAGATTCCTATTGATATATGGTTATTGCAATGTTACACAAAGGTTGAGCATACGATTATAACAATTAAATCTAGTTAATGATAATCCAATCTTTAATATCTCAGCTTCATACATTATTTTTCTAACACCCTACCCAAAAGATGCCTACTTTAGGCCAAACAACTCTTCCAATCTTTTCCATAATAATTTAAATCAAATATGTTCCTCCAAACTTACTATTGCAAAGCACTATCTAACATTCCACATAGAAATACAAACTAATCATATAGTTTCTAACACTAAGTCTACAACTGTAATCTATATCAAAGCCATACATGCTTAATCACCTATTCAAATTTATTATATAATTCATGAGATAATCATCTAAGTGCAAAGTATAATTTCTCACAGGCACTTCTCGAACCCTCATCTATCATTAAGAGCTATCCATTAAGGGAATAAAGAATAACATAAAGAGTAAGTCCAAAGGATTTAGTGAGAGGAAGCACAATAATCAAACAAAAGGATCTATCAAAGAATTAGCAGTTAAATAGATTATGAACTAGTATGATATTACAACAAGAAATACAAATATGCTAGAACACAAATGTTATCAATTTTAACAAATGAAACCTCTCCATTCTTATTACTCCCTGAACAAAGTACAAAAGGAATTAAGCAAACACAAGCATAATATGCTATCCAGACAAACCCAAAGCATAACATACATACTAGACTCTCCATATTCCTCTATAACAGATAATAAACCCAAGCATAATAGCTCGATAGCTAATAGATGCCCAAGCATATCGCTTAGCGCATCGCTAACCCCCAAGCATACTGCTCAACACATCATAAATATCTAAACATTCTGCTGAGATTGGCACTCAGCCCATACAAATTTCCCATACATGTATCTATCAATACAACTAATAAACCAATTGCCAACAAGACCACACGAACAATGCATAGAATGTAACCAACTATGCTAGCAAGGCCAAATAAATGATATATAGAACGATCCAAATATGCCGACATAGTAATTCAAACAATATAAAAAGTGATTCAAATATGCCACCAAGACCAAATAACTGATATACATAATGGATTCAGTTATGCCAACAAAACTAAGAAAATAATATGTAGAATGAATTCATACTGGACAATAACAGATAAGGTAATGAAAGTTCTAGAGGCTAGAATAGGAGCAATCATTTTAATGGAAATAAAATCAAGGAATTTAATCAATCCACGATATTTGAACAAATCAAAGAACATTCACTTCCTAAAAATAAAAAGACAACAGACCCTCACAATGTAAATGAGACAAATAGAAAATAGGTTAGACCCTCACCTTAAAACTCCACAAAGATGATTTCCACGCCCTACAGTCTAAGAGATCCTAGATCCTTGTCACTTATTCTAAAATGGCATATTTAATATGAAAATGCTTATATCATTCCTTAAACAATAACTAAACCATTTACATCTTAATATCAGGTGTTACTGATTATGAGGCACATGTACCTAACCCAAGTTCTTACCTCATTTTAGATATAGTAAGTTAGGCTAGAATATTCCATTAATATTTAATCCTCACAATGTTACACAAAGTTCAGACATATAATTAAACTGATTAATTTAATTAACAATAACTATGTTCCACTTACCAATTTGGGCCTACTAAATGTATTTAGACACTTCGACTTGACATCATAAATCTTATCCTGGCGGACCATGATTACAATTTGGTATGATTAATCTTAACTTAGCATCAGTAATTATCTTAACATTTTAACTTAGCTTAATCAGAAGACATTTAACTGTTTAATTAAAAATTTACCCATAATCTTTAATTTAATGCTCTAAGTCCATGAATAATAAATCTAGGTTGTCCATACGAATTTTACATATTTTCCTAATAACAAACAATATTCAGACATTACACAATTTCAACTTCTCAAATGCTACAATGAACTCAATTGATAAATATTAATTTTTTATTATTGAATTTAGGTCCATGCATCACTTATCTCTGAATAGTTATACAATCATTTCACTTAATAATCAAAATTTTTGTCCAATTAATCTGAATTTACATTAGCAATTAATTGAATGCTAATGATTGACTCAAATTAAATTAGAAATCAAATTAACTAATTAATTTGGATTTTACCAAATTGGCTAAGTTTAAGGTTAATTCATAATCCAAAATTAGCCCATATATGCTTAGATTGTAGAGTTGAAGATTCTATTTGGAAGCTCTCAGACCACCATTGTGTGCCACTGCCGAAACTGTGTGTGGCTAACATTACTTGATGCACCTCAACAAGGAGAGCTTAATTAATTTTAGAATTGAACGTTGATTGGCTGGTCAATTTGGCGGAGACTACTGCTGCCTCATTTTTTCTTCAATTTCATCGCTGTCAGTAGCCAAATCTAGAAATTGAAGCTACCATATTGCTCCTTGAGCTGGACCCATCAAAATCCATCTCTTAGTCATCACAAAAAGTTGCCAAAATAGTAAGATCTAACACTTTCCACCGTGAGCTCACTTTAAGCTTCAATTTCCCAATGTTCTACTGGTTGGATTTGGGTGTTTGCGTGTTCCTAGAGCTGAGAGGAAGATGATTGTAGGTTTACTTTTGAGTTTTGCCAGTGCTGAAGAAAGGTCGCCAGAGAGATTAAAGTGGGTTGCATACGATGAATTGGAAAATATGGGTGTTGATTTGATATTTAAAGAGTAAATTTTGGTAATCATAGATTGAACCCCAAAACTTTCCTTTGGTTTACAATTAGGTCCTTCAATTCTTTGAGTGCTAACCCCAAAATTATTTCCGCCAACTTCAATTAAGTCCTCAAACTAATCAGTACATTATATTGACCCAATTAACCAAAATTAATTACAAATTGACACCCAAAACTTATAAAATTCTAGCAATTAAGTCCTCTTTATTTATATTTTGAACCCCAAAAGTTTTGTCAAATTAATATTTTAATTGTTAAAATCGTTTATTCTAAAATGCTAAATTTAGGAGTGTTACAATCCCCTCTCCCAAAAAAAAAAGAATCTGGTCCTCAAATTCTCCTTTTCGACTGGAAGAACTTTAGTTAACACCGGTACATATAACGCTCTTGTTTCCTCATTGCCTTTATCACATGTAGATTTCTCCCATTGTCATGATATATTTTCTCAAATCCTTGGTGACATTCATCTTGCTAAGATATTATAAATCTCCTCTTTCTAATTCTTTCCAACATATTCATTTTTTCCGAGGTATGAGGTGTCATCTTATATTTCTAGGATTAACTAATAATCCCATAATCTATGGTTTTGTTATCCGTTATTGTTTAAAGTTTCTATTGATTTCTACAATTGAGCTTATAGAAAGTAAATTAAACTTTCCAAAAGGGAATTTTAAACCTCTTTAGTGATCCCTTAAAATCACTTAGCCCTTTATATCATCTCAATACTTTAAAGTTTCTCCAAGAGATCACAAAACCACCATAGCAATAAACAACTATTAACACCCCAAGTTTATACACTTCTATGCAACTAACTACAAGCTCACAAAAACTATACATAGTAGATATAGTCACGAACAGTCCATCCACTGTTCCTTAGAATCCATCTGAGAGGTAAAGCCAAGAATATATGGGATCAGACTCTCTTTAATGTTCAAAACTTACATAGAACATTCAATTACTTGTTTTCCTTTTCCTTTAACCTTTGGAGCTCTTTGGCTTGAGTTTCTCAACTTATTCTTACACGTGCACTTCGCATTTCAACTTATTTCCAAGGTCAATCACTAGTTTCTACATCTAAAATCTAAATTCCCTATCCTTGTGATATTTATATCTATCCTTCATTCATTTCGTCAACCTTTAAGTATAGTAACCTATCATTGGGACATAGTGTTTGTTAATCCAATTTGTACCTAAATCATACCCATTTGTTCATTTATATTCCCTAAAAATTTCTCTTCCTCTATCTACAAGTAGCATTTCTATTTCATTAAGGCAACCACCTTCATGTGAACAATTGTTCTTCCCAAGATGCAGGCATATCTGGCATTTCCTTAGATTTCCCAAAGAAAGGTAAGAATAACACTGTGATTGGTTATCTCCTTAAATCCAGAAGCTCCTTCTTTTACTCAAAACAACGTTCTTTCTTAGTTAAATTCACTAGGGGACCTATTATTTAAGAAAGGCCTTAGATACACCTTTAGCATCAATTGGACAAACTTAAGAAACTTTTATACCTCTGTTACATTTTCTAGCCATGTTCGATTGCTTATAGACTTAATTTTGATAGAGTTAATCTTTAATGTTTGTGATGCCAAACATAAATGTAGTATAGAAAATTCCTCAATTCTATGTAATTTAAAGGTTTCCAATAAGATCTTTGTAAACCGATCCCAATAACATTATCTTAATTGATAATGTCTATATACAAGCAAAGGGCAATTCTTATCCCAACTTTTCCTCGATTTCTCATATCATCTTCATTCTTTTTTTGAGATATTTCTAATACAAGCATCCTCATTATGGTTTTCACGTTTAATAGTTTTCTTGATTGATGACCATCCACCATGATTTGGTTAACAAAGGATCTCATTCATGTTTGAGGATGTTTTAGCAATGTAGTTTGCCATGTATCGTGATTTAAGCCAGATTGGATAAGTTCGAGTTCGATTAGTCAATAACATTCATCTCAAATATTAACAATATTAGAATAGTTGTTATCTTCTAGAGAATATAAGATATCTAATGCAAGTTGAGATCCCTTAACTTCAATCAACATATGTGAGGTATAGGATACACTAATTTATATACAAGGTTCACATGAGATACTTATGATTGTATATATAAATTAGTACTTAGTAGTTCTTGAGAATATTGAAACTATTAATCAATCTGATGACATTTGATTCATAATGGTAGAACTTACTAATTCTTATATATCACTATTATAATCATATGTTCATCATATCCCACTTACTAAGCTAAACTAGTCACATGTATGCATATATGCTACCCTTGACCATTTCTATAATTAGCATACCTTATGATTATTTAGTTTCCTTGTCAATGCTAAGGTGTGCATTCCTAATTCAAGTATTGGTCCTATTCTCACTCGTATCTTCTATATCTTCAAATTAGGGCACTACATTTCAGTATGACACCAATCTCTATCCCCTATCCACATTCCTACTTTTCATGATAGCAACAACATCTTCTTCATCCTTCTTATTTATTCTTCCAACTCTCAGTTGATTTCCTCGCCCTTATCAATTATTTCCTATATTCCAAAACTTGTTATGCCTGTTTCCCTTCAAATTTTAATATGATTCCTCACGACTCCATTGTTACCAACAACCATTCTGTGGACAACCATATCATTTGAGTCACACCATATAATTTCTTCCAATAGTAGCCTATCCTTATGACCTTTTAAATTAGTAAATACAACTATGATTAGGAAAATCCTCAACTTATAAATTTAAAATCTCACAAAACACATCTAAATGTGAAATATTTCTCCAAATTTCACCTTTTAAAATTTAAAGTGTCCCAGGCTTGACATCCCTAGATTACTAGGTCATACACTAGTCATCCTAAAGTCATATCTTTCACCTTTGTTTGTTTTCTTAATTTCCATAGTCCGTGTCCTTTGTTAATATAAACAAATCGTTTAGATCTCAATTGTGTACATAGGTCAAACATCACTTATCCTTAATAGTCATTCATTTCTCAAATGCATTGTTACCTACAATAATCCTTTTTCATGTGTATATATACAACCTAATTCCCGTCCGTAGGTACATAGTAGGAATTTGTTTGCCCCAAAGGTAATCACTTTTTGGCCACTTCATATCTTCCTAGAATAAGCCCTACTTGTCATAAATAACTTCCACAAATATTTCTTGCATAGCGTGAATTCCTAAATTAACTCTTTACACACTGAATAATATTTTTTGTTTCAAATAGTCATCTACTCATTAGATTTAGCTTTAACAAATATTGCTCATATAACACCATTGCTCCAAATAGCATTATCCTTATTAATGACTATACGTTCAGTTGCTTGACATGCCAAAAGTAAGAGGTTATACATCAGTTGGCCACCCTGATCATAACCCTTTATGTCCTTAATGTTGAGTCTTATCGCAAAAGTCCATATCCTATTCAATTTCACGTTCAATTCCACAATCAAACCTCATATTTTCATGTCCAAAACTTCACATTCCAAGAATTGTATCCTAACATAACTCAGGTATCCCTTAAATCAAGCATATACATTAAAAGTATTTTCAAAATCAAGCTTATTCCCTGTAACCCAAGAACTATGTCCTACGATCAGATCCTAAGTTTTCCATAGCCCAAGTGTTTACATCCTAGAAGATTCCCAATTCAAGTTTAATCTCTAGTAACCCATCAATTCCAGTTACAAAATCCATTCCCATGATAACCTAGGTCATCAAATACCTAGGCTTTGATACCACTCGAACACCCCAGTTGGAAGGTGCCTACTTCAAGCCAAGGAGCTATTTCATTGTTTTCTATAATAATTTAAATCAAATACACACCTCCAAAATTCAAATTAAATAGCTACACAACCACCAAAATAATTTACTTCAACTTACTATTACAAAGCACTATCTAACATTCTGCAAGGAAATATAAACCCATGATACAGTTTCTAGCACTAAGTCTACAACTATAATCCATATTAGAGCCACACACACATAATCTCCCATTCAAACTTGGTATACAACTCATGAGATAATAATCTAAGTACAAAATATAATTTCTCTTGGGTACTTCTCGAGTCCTTATCCATCATTCGAACCTGTTTGTAAAGGGAATAAAGGATAATAGAAAGGGTAAGTCTAAGGAACATAGTGAGGGAAAGCTCAACAATCAGACAAAAGAATCTATTGATGAATCAATAATTCAAAATATTATTAATCAACATGATATTACAACAAGAAATATAAACATGCCAAAACATAATTGTTAACAATTTCAACAAATGGAAACCTCTCTGTCTTTGTTGCTCCTTGAACAAAGTACAAATGAAACAAGCAAACCCAAGCATAATATGTATATTAGATAACCAAAAGCATAACATGCATACTAGATTCATCTTACTCCTCCATAGCAGATTAAAAACCTAAGCAAAACAGCTTGGCAGATAATAGATGCCCAAGTGTGCCGCTTAATGCATTGCTAATGCCCAAGCATACTACTCAGTGCATCACTGATGCCCAAGCATACCCTCAACGTGTCATAGATTTTCAAGCATTCCATTGGGATTAACACTCAAACTATACAAATTTCCTATACATTCATCTATTGATACAACTAGTAAACCAATTACAAATAAGGCCACAAAAATAATCTACAAAAAATAAGGCCAAACAAATGATACACAAAATGATTCAAATATGCCAACACAGCAAAAAAACCTATATATAGAGCAATTCAAATATGCCGTCAAGGCCAAAATATTGCTATACGGAACAAATTCAGATATGCTAATAAGGCCAAGCAAACAACATGTAGAACAAATTTAGACTGGACAATAATAGATAAGATAGTGAAAGTTCTTGACACCAGAACGGGAGCAATCAATTTTAATAGAAGTAAAATTAAGGAATTCAATCGATCCAAGGTATCTGAACAAATCAAAGAACATTTACTTCATAGAAACAAAGGGGCAATAGACCCTCAAAAGGTATATGGGAAAAATACTAGGTAGTTTAGACCCTTACCTTATAATTCCATAGAAATGATATCTATGTTCTACGGCTCAGGAGACCCTCAATTCTTGTCACCTATTCCAAATGGGCATGTTCAATATCAAAATGCTTGTTTCATTCCTTAAACCATAACTAAAGTATTTACATCTTAATATTAGGTGTTACTGATTACGAGGCACATCTACCTCACTTAGGTTCCTACCTTATTTCATATACGGTAAGTTATGCTAGAATATTCCATTAATATTTAATCCTTCCAACTTTACACAAAGCTTGGACATATTATTATACTAATTAATTTAATTAACAATAATTGAGTTCCACTTACCAATCTGGGCCTACTAAATATATCTAGACATTTCAACTTTACATCATAATTCTTATCCTAATACTCCATGATTACAATTCAGTACGATTAATATAAACTTAATATTAGTAATTAGCTTAATATTTTAACTTAGCTCAATCAGAAGACATTTAACTATTTAGTTAGAATTTTACCCACGATCTTGAATTTAATGCTCTATGTCCATGAATAATAAATCTAGATTGTCTGTACAAAATTTACATGTTTTGCTAATAATAAACAATCTTTATGACATTACATAATTTCAACTTCTCAAATGCTTCAATTAACTCAATCAATCAATATCAATCTTTTATTATTGAGTTCCGTCTATGCATTGCTTATCACTAAATTCTTATATAGTCATTTCACTTAATAATCAGAATTTTCATCTAGTTAACCTGAATTTACATAAAAAATTAACTTAACAATTGACCTAAATTAAATTAAGAATAAAATTAGCTGATTAATTAGGATTTTACCAAATTAATCGAGTTCAAGGTTAATTTATAATATGAAATTAGCCTGCTTAAGCTCACATCGTTAAGCTGAAGATTCAATTTGAAAGTTGCTGACTGCCATGTATGCCATTGCTAAAACTATACGTGGCCACCATTACCTGATACACCTTGATGAGGGGAGAAAAATACACTAATCAATTTTAGAATTAGGCATCAATTTGCTGGCCAATTTGGCTGAGACAGCTGTAGTGCTGCCCCTAGCCTTTTCTTCAATTTTATCATCATTAATGGCCAAATCTAGAAATTGAAGCTACCATGTTGCTCTTTGAGCTAGGCCTAGCAAAACCAATCTCTTGGTCACCATAAAAAGCTACCAAAGCAATAAGCCCACCACCCTCTTCCGTGAGCCTACTTTGAGCTTCAATTTTTTGGCGTTCCACCAGTTGGATATTGCTGTTCTTGGTACCAGGTGTTCCCAGAGCTGAGAGAAAAAGGATGGAAGGTTTACTTTTGAGTTTTTGGTGCTGAAAAATGGTCACCAAAGGGGATAAATGTGGGTTGCATGCAATGAATTAGAAAAAAGGGATGTTGATTTGATATTTAAAGAGCAAATTTTTATGATCATAGATTGAACCCTAAAAATTTTCTTTGGTTTACAATTGGGTCCTTCGATTCTCTGAGTTCCTCACATTAACCACAAAATTATTTTTCCCACTTCAATTAAGTCCTTAAATTCATTAGTGCATTATATTGACCCGCTTGACCAAAATTAACTACAAATCGACTCCTAAAACTTATAAAATTTTAGTAATTAAGTCCTCTTTATTTATATTTTGAACCCTAAAATTTTTGTCAAATTAATATTTTTATTTTTAAAATCTTTTTTTTTCTAAAATGCTAAATTTACGGGTGTTACAATTATACACAAGATTAGGATTTTAGTTATCTAAATTAACTTAATTAATCAATGGTTATATATTATTTTACAAACTTGGGTCCACCTAACATTATATATATATAACCATGCATCCATTTTCTTAGTCCCAATTCATACGAAATTTCAATTTTTACCAAGATACATGAAATTGAACACCAACATGAGCAATAAAAAAACTCAAAGGTAACAAATTCCATTTACCAATGAATGTATCAATTCACTCACTTTTTAGAACCAAAACACCTCAAGAAAACACCATGCAAATGATAAGCACATCTAACTAAAGATTCTGCTCCCAGGTCCGTCATGTGCCTCCAACACCATTGGAGTTGCTAACCACCACCACCACCAACTGATACCTCTGAACACTAACAATTAAATGCCCAAGTTAATTTCAAACTTTGCTGTTTATTTACTATTCAATTGGATGAAAAATCTAATCGGGTCATCCAATGTCGTTGCTTGCTGCAGCGTCCAATTGCCTGGCGCTAGTAGTGTGTTCATCAAAATTGAAGATAGTAGTTTTTCCTTGAGTTAAGCCCATCACAACCCACCACTCAAACTCAAGTTTCTACCACTATTGACGCTGCATCTACCACCTCTGCTACTGCCTAATTTTCTTGTTCAAATTCCAGCCATTCCACCGGTTGTTTTTTTGAAATGTCGGCACCAATGTGATCCTTGAGTTGAGAGGAGTAAAATGGTGTGGCTATCTTCGACTTTTGCCAATGTCGAAGAAGTTGCCAAAGAGGAAAACGGAGGTTGCATGCGGCAAATTTGAAGAAGAGGGATGTTTGCTATTTAAAGGGAGATTTTCTAGATTTATATATTGGCCACAAGAATCTTTCTCAATTTTAGATTGAATCCCTCAATTAATTAGTGCCCTACATTGACCCAATTGACCCAAATTATTTATAAATTGACCCTTTAAACTTTTGAATTTCTTACTATTAAGTCCTTTCCTATTTACATTTTGACACCCATTATTTTTTTAACAAATTAAAATTATGACTTTTAAATTTTTACTAATTAAAATTTTAGGGGTGGTATAGTTATATATTTAAAATTCTAAGTTGTTAAGAAAATAATCATTTAATTAAGATATCAAAATAATTTGTTTGATCAAATAATTAAATTTACTTAATATTTTTTTAATTAGTGATAAATAATATGATATTATTTCAGCTAAAAGTAAAGTGATTATATCTATATAAATACAAAAGAATTCATTAAGTATAAAATATTGGTTTTTGTTTTAAAATAACTTAGTCACCAACTACTTTATTCGAATAAATTTTGACTTTTTGGATAAGAATGAATAATTAAATTAAAAAACAAAAAAAATCACAATTAATTCATTACTTTGTATATCCATTTAATTTTTAACAATTAGTATTATCAAATTGAATATAAATTGCTATCTATGAAATATATTAATTATAGAAAAGATACTTATTTAACAATGAAATTTTGATTTCTACCTTTATATGCATAATGTTTTTTATAAATAATTTATTTATTTATTGAAAGAGAAATAAAGTGATTTTCTTATTAAAAGCATTACAAATGAATTAAAATTCAATCAATTGGAATGCACTTAACAAGGCACATGATATTATACATAAAAACAATTAAAAAAATCTTATGTTCACATAAATAAAAATATGTAAATGAAGTGCTTATAAATTTAATGAATATTTTATAAAAAAAATATTTAGTATTTCTTCAACCATTTGATAAGAAAATTAGAATAATTTCAACAACTCAATAAAATATTATAATAGTTTTAAATATTTTATAATATCACATCATTAGAGGTAAATTTCTCAAATATGAAGTATATATAATTTTTTTTATCTAAAATAAATAGAAAGAGTTTCAATTAAAATAACAGTACAATAAAAATTTAACATTGATATAAATAATTTCTTATATGAACATATAAAAATATTTAAAAACAACGTCAAAAATAAATACATAAATTATAATTAATTGAACTAAAAACGACTGTATATGGATACGTTTAAGTAATATTAAACTTACAATCTTAAGTTGGCTGTAAAAGTTTAAGTTTTAAACAAATGTTAAGAAAATAATAGTGTGAAATATTAACACAATTTAAATATATTAGAAGAGTATCTAATTAATTTAGAATGAAAACAAAACAAAAAAATATAAAGAATAGTTGTAAAAGAATATTAGGAACTTTCTACTAAATAAATTTTAAATTTAAAAGAAAAAAGAAACTCCATTATATTATGCTAATTGAGGAATGAGGTCCTATAATTAAAAAAAATGGATAAAAATATATATATATATATAAATAATAATTATAAAATCATAAAATTTACATATTAAATAAATAAAATATTTATTTTATTAACCTTGTGATAAATAAATTTATAAGAGAGAATTTTGCAAGAAGAGTACTTTAACATGTTACTTATAAAATATTTTTAAATTATAAGCTTATCTCATAAGATTCAAATACAATTATGGATACTTTGGGAATTATCTTATGAAATAAAAATATATATTATAATTTTGGATGAAGACAACATGAAATGTTAGTTATAAATAAAATAAAAAATTAAATAAATAACCAAGGAGAAATTTTTAATTGAAATTTTTGAAATTCTAAAATTTTGACATTTGACCAAAGTTGACAATTAGATAAATCCAAAATTATGCAATGTATAATAGCATCGATGTCTATATTTCATATTTTAGGAACTTATACTTTCATAATTTTAGCTATTAAAAATAATTCTTCATATTTTAGCATGTTGAAAAATGATGTACAAAGTAGACACATTGAGACTATATAATACATGCAAGTTAAAAATTAACAATTTAATCAAACAAAAATGTTAAGTTTAATTTTCCATCAAAAAGGATTAGATAGTTGTTTTTTAATTTAACTATACTTATGCTAAGAAAACTTTAAAAGTTTATTTGAACAAGGTAGTTGATAATTTATGTTACATCAAAACAAACAAATTACTAATTTTGATATCCAATAATATTATTGTAATTAGAGATATAATCACTTTACTTTCGATTCAAGTATACATTTTTCAAATTTTATTTATGTTTTAATTAAATAATTGTCTCCTTAACAACTTATAGTTTTAAATATATTATATTTTTTAAAATATTTATATTCAAGATATTGCATAATTGAAAAAACTACTTAACTATGATTGTCTTTTGTACACTATAATTCACATAAACTTTTTAACAACCTACCCATTCTTAATGAAAAGAATAATACACTTATTTTTGTGAATATCAAGTTATTATTATTTTTTTTTTTTATGAAAGAGTTAAAAATTTGATAAATGAATAATTCTATATAGGTTGATATGTATGTCCTAATGACCTAAACTTATTAAAAGATTTTAAATTTAATTATTTTAAGATAATTTTTTTTAAATATGCAAAATATTTTTGGATAAAATTATATCCCAAATACAACTAGCATTTTAATTAAAATTTAAAATATATTATAAACATGATGTATTATATCTATAATCTGTCATTTGTGTATATTATAATTTTTATATACATGACAGCACCTAAGTTGAAGTGCTACCAATTCAATCTTAATATTATGCTCATAGCAAGCAATAGGCCCATAAAATTTCTCCTCAAACCCTTCAAGAAATGCACAGTACTGACTTAACACACTCTTGGCAAAATATCCAAATACATAACATTTACAATCTCATGCCTTCACGAATGTTCATGACATATCACATCAAACTAACTTAACATACATAGAGTTCTATATATACAACCGAAAGTCTAGTATTTTACAAAATGCATTCATGCTTGAGGACCTCGGTCACGGAGTACAAAAACCAAGGTGTAGTTATGAATGGAAATGAGTTTAACCCTCACAGGGGTTTATCACAATGATAGATAAGTATAAGAAGGTGCTAAATTGGCAGACCCTCACTGAGCATATAAGCAAATACCCGAGAGGTTAGATCCTCACCTTAATAGCCTCTGATATGCTGTCACCGTCTATTGGTTTGTGAGAACCACTTCTTCGTAACCTTATCTAAAAGAATAGGTCTACTATCAATATCCTTATGCAACCTTATTAATTACAATTATAATATCAGTAATATAAAATTGACAACTAATTATCTAGTATAGCAGTTTTAGGCTTTGATCAACATGATCATATAGGTTCAATATGTACTATCTACACAAAGTACCTCAGTAACTCAATTATTCTATAATTAGTCATGATGGTCTATATCGGTTCCAAAATTGCATGATATCTCCTTTCTTATTTACAAAGTCATGATCATATCATATCATCATCCTAAATTACACAATATAGTTGAATTCCTTACATAATGAATCCTAAGCAATACCACTTAGTTTTACATTACATAACCCTTATTATCATTATAAAGTCCAAATTTAGCATCTAGCACATGTCCGGGTCTATTATGGTTACATATATACTTCTACATGTCTCAATTATTTGTCCCAAATCAAAATTTTAGCTTAATTAACTAGTATTTACATCATATGTTAGCCTAATAACTTACTCAAATTAAATCAAGAATCAATTAATCATAGTTTTACTCTCGATTTGATCAACGAAACCTCAGATTCACAAACCAAGCACACCACTGTGATCATCACATTAAGTAGATGAAACTGCCTCCCTGCAGCATCGCCACTACTGGAAAACTTGCCACTACCACCAAATTGTTTCTCTCGAGCTTCTGATTTCAAATATCTACTTAGTTTCCAATTCCTCAAGCTAGAATATATTAAATCAAGTTTAATAGTCACCAAAACCAACTTCTTCCATCGAGCTCCGAATGTCTTCTCTCATCACTACTTCTACTCTGATGGTCAATGAAATGGTTTCGTCATGGTCTTCAAGCTGAGAGCTTCCCAAATACCTACCTAGAATCCCAATCTACCTACTGGTCTACCGTCCATCGTGGAACCTGCAAGGTGGATCTCTCTTCCACCTTCATTCTCGGTGAGCTGCCACCCATCTTAACCATGTAAGTGGTGTGCAGGTATGGTCAGAGGGTGAGGAAAGGTTTAGTTTGTTAAAATGAGGCGCCAAAGGTGGTCAGTGATGGTGAAAAGTAGTTCGGTGATGGTGAAGGATGAAAATGAAATGGAGAAGGTGATCAATAGTGAAGGAATGAAGAAAACATTTGCTTTATAAAATCTAATTTTTAGAAACTGCAGCTTAGTCCATAGGCTATATTACGTTAACTAATTTAAGTCTTCTAATTAATAAAATAACATATAGACCCTGGTTGACTAAAGTCATTCCTTGCAAGCCCCAATGTTTTAAATTTTAGTTGAATTAAGTCTTCAAAAATTACTAATTGGTCTCAAGAATTTTAAAATTAATAATAATAATAATATAAGGAATAATTAAATTTCACAAAATTGAAAATAATAAAATTTAAATTCTATAAAACATAAAATTTCAGGGTTTTGCAACCTCTCCCTCCCCCCTTCCTTAAAAGAATCTAGTCCTCAAATTCTCATTTGAGTACTACTCTGACTAACGAAAATAAGTAGATTTAGTCAGTCGATCTACATTATCTCTTTATTACATTCCACCAAGATTGCTTCTTCATGTCTCGATACATTTTCATGTCTCCCAAAAGCTTCGCATCTCTTCACTTATGTGCATCACCTAACAATCATTCTTCCACTTCTTTTGGCACACATATTTTCCTATGGAACAGAAAAACACCTTGATTTTGGTATTGAACTCAAACATCTAAAACTTCCAACTTTTCCTTCTATTTCACACCTACATAACCTTGGCTTGGGTTTCATCCTATATTTCGAACTGCATTTATCTCTACAATCCCACTTACCGTATTAATATAAACACAGCACCCATTCTTAGGTTTTTGTGCACTTTTACTTCCAGTAAGTGACCCATTTTAGCCCTTTGGCTCAAAGCATAGGTCACTACATTTGCCCTTTTGGGAGTTAGGTGATGGAAGAATAGTAGTCCTCTAGAATCTCAATCCATCACACTATCTCATGTTCAAGTTCTCATTTTAGTTAAATGGTTAACTTTTCTAAATTATTTTAGTCAACATGTCAGCTATTTTAGACAAGAGCTGTATAATTCTTCATTAATAGCCGACAAAACATGGAAAACTATGAACTTATATCACATTTTCGATTTTCTCCTATTGACCATCACCTTTATCTTAGGGGAATCAACCTTTACCATCTTAGGATAAGATATATCCAAAAATGTCATCTTTTTTTTTATTCAAGGTCTGCACTTGCCAAATTTAGCATAAAATTGATGCTCTCTTAAAGTCCCGAGAACTATGCATAAGTGCCTTACGTGGTCTTTTCTAGTCTTTAGCCAGTAGGACTCCTATCCAACTCTAGCTTTGAAAAAATTCTAGTCCCTATAGAAAGTTAAACAATACTTCTATATGGGATAGGGAGGTAATGAACTCAATTCTTTCGAGATTGCTTCCAAGTATTCATGTACCATTTCTTATGTAATAACCCTAATATCGGGTTGCATATTTAGTTTGAGAAAATGTGACATGTAGGAAAGAATGCAAACACCAAGGTCATATAAGGCATTATCATAGATTTCAAATGTAGAAACCATATCTTAAACAATGTCCTAAGAGTACGGTGCACTCCTTTTAGCAAGGGCATTAGCACGAGTTAGGCCCCTCTGTCTTTGGCAAGACTTCATAAGTTGTTTCCCCTTGTTTCCTTGATCATTTGAGGTGGATTTCCTGCCCTTAGGACAATCCTTAACAAGATGTTGGTCACTGCTACATCGCATACATTTCCTATACTTTTTCCAACGTATAAATTCATTTTGACGGGTATCACCACAGAACTCATATGCTTTTCTTAGAGTTAGTTGGGTTAGATAAGTGTTATTTCCAATAAGAGAGAGGTGGTTGATCGATGTCTGACCTTGAACCCTCTATTATTTTCTCCCAAAGTTACTTATCTCTCCATTTTGAACTATAGAACTAAAAGTCTTTCCGTTTTTAATCTTTTCTTCGATTTTATATATATCTTGAAGTTCTAAGTATGCTTGCATAGCTTTATTCACAGCTTTACTATAAGTGGAAAATTCACAGCCTAAAAGGGCTCTTGCAACTCAAGCTTTAACCTTTCAACAAATTTTGTTGTTCTATGTCCCTCATCACTTAATATATGAGGTGCGTATTAGATTAAATGATTGAACTTGGCCTCGTATTGGCATACTAATATAGATTCTTAAGTAAGCTCTATAAACTCCCACTCTCGAGCATTCTTTACAACTTCATGTACATATTTAGTCATAAATTTGCCTTTAAAGTTCTCCCAGGTACAGGGAGTTCCTTCTTGGTTCCACTGTTGGTCCAATAACCTCTACCAATGACAAGCATCTTTTTCCAAAAAAAAGGTGGCATATCTAACCTTCTATTCTTTTGGATAGTCTAAAGCTTGAAAAATTTTCTCAACCTCTTCAACCTATACTTCTACCTTTCAATCATCCAGTTCACTAATAAACCTTAGGGGATTGTGTTGAAGAAATCGTTCAAGCATTCAACCTTTAGCTAATTCTTCACTAAATCAAGAACTAACAACTTGACTTTGCTAATGACAAAACTGCATGAACTGTTGCCCCATGTTACACATCTATTCTATAGCTTATCCTCCAATTCTCTAGTTTAATGGCGGGGTCAGCATCGTTCTGTTCTCTGGTACATGGTGTCCTTGGTCAAAAGCATTTTCTATTTAACCCTCTTGTGCTTTATCTCAATTGATGGTAGGTCATCCTCTACAACCTCGAATAGTCCACAATAATAGGAGGGATGAGGTTGTTCCCATGACATCACTCAGTATGTAAGATCTTTCAGTCCTATTAATTATGTGAAAGTTGTGGTAATCAATAGAAAACTCCATTACCATTCAAACTTCTAGTGGCCCTTATCATAACGTACAAGGGTATTTTGAGTATAGTATAATATAGAATAGGAATTTGTTTTTTCAGACTAACATTAGCAAGTAAAACTATGCTTTGTTCATACATAAGATCATATAACATATTCACTAAACTCATTCATAAGATTATATATGAAACATAGTTGTCTTTGTGTAAGTGCATATAACTATATACTTTATATATTCTATATATCCCAAAATGTTGAATCCTAAAATTTTCCTTAATCAAGTTAACACACAACTGATTATCTCCGATGTACTGACCACTTTTACCTTACCACTTTGCAGAAAAAGGCGGTATTCCCTTCTATCTCAAATTTACAGCACAATTACTAAGGGCCTTTTTACTCATAAGTGATCTTTTCCTTTTATCTTGTATCAACTTGTAATCAAACCAATGTGCTCTTCCATTATTAGTAAATTAATTACCTCAAATTTTTTAGTCACAATCATATATACATATGTCATCCACTGATCATTTTACATGATCTGCTTAGAGAAATATTTCTTTATTTCCCACTCAATGCCACCCTGTGGTCTTATAGATCAATCTTATTATTGAAATGCCCATTTCAAGATAAGCTCGTCATCAAAATCTCAACCCCCCACAAAACTAAACACTTACTATCCCCAAACACCTTACAGTTTCCATATTTTATTATCACAAAATGCTTAGTCAACAACACAACCCCAAAGATATTATTTTGTTGCCAATCATCAGTAAAGTCACATGCGTGATATCTTAAAGTAATGGACTATATACTGGCTGGCCATCCTAGTACCCATCTTTCACTTTTCGATATCACACCTTATCCCAAATTTCACTTCCTAACAAAATTTCAAGTTAACCATAATCTCCACCAATCTAGAAATCCCATATTTAGATGACCCTATCCTGGCATAGCTCAAGTTTCTAAACCTAAGCTTCGATACCACCTCTATAACACCCCCCTCTCATGACAGCACTTAAGTTGAGGTGCTACAAATTCAATCTTAATATTCTGCTCATAACAAGCAATAGGCCCATAAAATTTCTCCTCAAATCCTTCAATAAATGCACAGTACTAACTTAACATACTCTGGGCAAAATATCCAAATACATAACATTTACAATCTTATGCCTTCATGAATGTTCATGACATATCACAACAAACTTAACATACATGGAGTTTCATATATACAACCAAACGCCCAGTATTTTACAAAATGCATTCACACTTGAGGGCTTTGGTCCCCATCTACACCTGTTTGAAAGAAATTTAAATAATGTAGGAGGGTAAGTTCGAATAATTTAGTAAGGCAACCAATTGCATGTAGGGGAAGAATCAGAATGAAATGGAATACAATATACAAATGTAGGAAGAACATTCATTCTGAATTTAGATAACAAAAATATAGGTCATGACATTAGGATATTGGAGATTTGAAAGAGTTTAAGGGATCTATGAACTAAATTCAAAACTAGTGTTTCTTGTACAACACTTTATGAGCTAATTCAGCACTGTCCCACACCAACAAAGAGTCATTTCACATTTAATACATTTCGTAGAAGATTACAAAACTCGTAGGCATGATTAGTTTTTAAGAAACCCAGTGAATAAGTTATTTCTTGAAAACTCAAGTTTTAAAAACTAGGATTTTGATCAATTTTATAAAATAGGCTAGACAAGAACATTTTATAAAATCAACAACAATACTGCATCAACAATGCAACCATAAAATAGCCTGTACCCTTATATCATCTTGATTCTATATTAATAATATGACCATAAAATGGCCTATCCCCTTATATTGCCTTAATTCTATATAACAACACAACCATAAAATGGCCTGCCAACCTATATCGACTCAATACTATATAATGATACGACCATAAAATGACCTGCCCCTTTATATCCCCTGGATACTGTATAACAATACGATCGTAAAATGGCCTACTCCCTTATATCCCCCTGATACTATATCACGATACAATTGTAAAATGGCCTACCCCCTTATATCACCTCAACCAAAAAATGGCTTACCCACTTATATTATCTTGACGAGTGGTCAACTCGCTAAACCACTATGGCACAAATTGATAAAATCGATCTTTGTCGATCAAGTCTCCATTAAAGACATGATCACAACCACATGAATCAGTAAGACTGATCCTCGCTGATCTTGCTTTGGGCCACAATTAACCCCTGACTGCCCAAAGTTATGATCGCAAACCAAGTCAGCCAATAATACTATCTTCATCACCAATTCAACGATATCAATATGGAATAGATCTAATATTGAAATCCATGGGTGCTAACAGGAATAGACATAAGAGGGGCCCCTACTGGATATGCCCTATCAACTAGTATGGCCCTTTGCTCTACCCAGCACATATTTTACATTACTAACTGACCAAGAGATTTAAACAAGTCAAGAATTCAATGAGGTACAAGTTTGGAACAATTGTTATACACAATATACTAGTCATCAAGGCAATTTCAATTATACATAATATATTAGCCAACAAGGCCATTTCAGGTTGCAAAATGATTCAACAAGTAATACAGGCTCAACCGGCAAAGCTATGAGGTACAAGGAACAAAAAATAAACATCATAAATAAAAGTTCTGGACATTAGAACAGAAACAAGCAATAACCTTCATAGGGGTTTACAAAATAAGTAACTAACAACAATTAAGAAATTAAGCAATTCATATAGTATAATAACTAAGATGCAGATATGAAATAGAAATGAGTTTAACCCTCATGGGGGTTTATCACAATGATAAATAAATATAAGAAAGTACCAGATTGGTAGACCCTCGCTAGGCATATAAGCAAATACCTATGATATTAGATTCTCACCTTAATAACCTCAAATATGCAATCATCGTCTATTAGTTTATGGGACCCACTTCTTTGTAACCTAATCCAAATGAATAGGTCTACTTTCAACATTCTCATTCAACCCTATTCATTACAATTGTAATATCAATAATCTAAAATCGACAACTATTTATCAAGTATGGCAGTTTTAGGCTTTGATCATCATAATAATATAGGTTCAGTATGTACTATCTACACAAAGTGCCTTAATAACTCAATTAATCTAGAATTAGTCACGATAGTCTATATTGGTTCCAAAATAGCATGATATCTCCTTCTTATTTACAAAGTCATGATCATATCATATCATCATCCTAAATTACACAATATAGTTGAATTCCTTACATAATGAATCCTAAGCAATACCACTTAGTTTTACATTACATAATCCTTATTATAATTATTAAGTCCAAATTTAGCATCTAGCACCTATCTAGGTCTATTATGCTTACATATATACTCCTACATGTCTTAGTTCTTGGTCCCAAATCAAAATTTTGGCTCAGTTAACTAGTATTTACATCATAGGTTAGCTTAACAATTTACTCAAATTAAATCAAGAATCAATTAATCAATTAATCAAAGTTTTACCCATGATTTGATCAACAAAACCTTGGATTCACGAACCAAGCACACTACTGTGATTGTCACGTCAAGGAGAGGAATCTGCCTCCCCATCGCTGCAACAACGCCGCCCCCAGAAAACTTGCCACCACTACCAAAGTGTTCCTCTCAAGCTCCTGATTCCAAATATCTACTTAGTTTCCAGTTCCTCAAGCCAGAACACACTAAATCAATCTCAACATTCACCAAAACTAACTTCTTCCACCAAGCTCCGATTATTTTCTCTCGTCACTGCTGCCGCTTTGATGGCCCACGCAATAGTTCCATCGTGGTCTCCAAGCTGAGAGCTTCCCAAATACTTGCATAGAATCCTAATCAATCTACTAGTTTGCCATTCATTGTATAACCAGCAAGGTGGGTCTCTTTTCCACCCTCATTTTCGATGAGTTGCCACCCATCTCAACCATGTAAGTGGTGTGCAAGCATGGCCAGAGGATGAGGAAAGGTTTGGTTTGGTAACATGAGGCGTCAGAGGTGTTTGGTGATGGTGAAGAGTGGTTCGGTGATGGTAAAGGATGAAAGTGAAATGAAGAAGGTGATGAATAGTGAAGGAATGAAGAAAACATTTGTTTTATAAAATTCAATTTTGAGAAATTTCAATTTAGTCCTTAGTCTATATTAAGTTAACCAATTTAAGTCTTCTAATTAATAAAATAACATATAGACCCTAGTTGACTAGAATGATTCCATGCAAGCCCCAATGTTTTAAATTTTAGTTGAATCAACTCTTCAGAAATTACTAATTGGTCTCAAGAAATTTAAAATTAATAATAATATAAGAAATTATTAAATTTCACAAAATTAAAAATAATAAAATTTAAATTCTATAAGACATAAAATTTTGGGGTGTTGAAGTATTTAACAGAATATTGATATGTGTTGTATATTAAGTGAAACATTTAAATTAATTATTTCTTTTGAATAATTTAAATAATATGTGGAACATATAAGTTTATAATCTTAAAAATAATAAAATAAATCTAGGAACAAAAATAAATAAATTTTATTGCTTTGGCAAATAATTAACATTTTAAATCCTTCAGTGTTATAAAAATTGTTTCTATGACCTCCAAATCATGCTAATGATTTTTTTATTTTTTTAAAAGTATTTTGATTGTATATCATATTAAAATATACATTTTTATATGTATTATTTAAAAATATATTAAATAAAATGAATTCGCTCTATCATTTTTATTACATTTTCTTCTTATTTTGTAAAATTTAACAATTTTAAAAATCTATGTGTAATCTGTAAATTTAAGTTAGCAGCTCTTGATATTTAGTCAAGTTATATTAATTATATCAAAATTTAAAAATCAAATGGAATCTCCATTTAATGTTATTTAATAATAGGTTTCCTTTTTTGAAATATTAAAAAGATAGCTTTTATTATTTAATTAAGTGAAATGAATATTATTGGAAATAAAAATATATAAAAATTAAATTTATTTTCAATACATTGTCATAGAGGGAAGGATTTTATTTATATGAAGAGACATCTCAACGGTGAGACAATAGAATATTTATATATTATTTTAGAACCCTATTCAAAAACAAAACTTCATGATTTATTTAATTCTCCATTATCTATTTAAGTTCTTTATTATTCATCTATCAAGACATCAAAATCCCACCTCTTGAATTAAAAAATGTGCTTTTCAAGGCTCTTGAAGAAATAATGAGAAAGAAATCAAGAGAAAGGCAAATATATCTTTAATTAAAAATTTACAAAAAATAGTAATTTTATTCCTAATTTAATCTAATAAAATTTATTCTGGCTAGTTATTTTTTTAGCTTCAATAAAAAGTATACAATTTTCTTAAATAAGAAAATGCAATTTGCGGTGGATATGATGGGAAAATACCTCCTCAAAAAATAGAGGATAGATAAAACCTGGTAATAATAGTTCACAAAAAATAATGCATTAGATACAATCACATATATTTATATTCCTTATTCATTTGAATATTCATAAGTGAAAATCATAATTTTTTTAGTTTTTATGATTACCATTTTGACAAATCAAATTTATTCATGTCATGAAAAGAGATTTCAATCTTTTTCCTTTTATATTGCTTTTAAATTAGATAATTTAAATAAGAATGATTTGTAAAAAGAAAATAGTGACATTTGACCATATTTTTTACATGTAAATTAATTTTTATTTGTTATGCCATTTACTTTTTATAATAGTTTAATACAATTTTTATTTTTTACTTGGGTCGATTTTTTTTCGAACTGTAAATTCATACGTCTTCAATATTGTTCAGCATTTCTTTTTCTTATCTATTCAAGCATTGCATTTTTATTATTTTGTTTGAGTTGACTTAATAAAAAGTTATTTTTTGTTATGAAAAAATATATGTGCTTTTGAATTATTACATTGTATCTTTATAAATGTGATGATATTGTAATGGGCAGCCTTTTCATTATTTTTTCATGAATTGTTTTTCAAATTTTATCCATATATTTTATTAAAAAATATATCATGAATCAAATTCAATTTTACATGAAATTAAAATAATATATAAAACTTATATTTTTAATTATACTACATGATGCACATATCATGCATCAACGAGCCAATTATGCCTGGCCCAATGTAGCCCTCCTATTAAATGCAATTGTACACCGACTATTTCTATATTGGAGAATTGAAGGAACAACTTGGGCTGGCCAATTGTTGGCAAAACAAGTCATCTCACGGTTTGGTCCTTCGAGTAACCGGATCCCAATTAACTAACAAACCTGCTCGTATTAGCAGCCAACATTATCATCACTTATGCTTTACATTTTTGTTTAATTAATTAATTTTCACAATTTTTTTTTGAACTACGAAAATGTTGCCCACACAAATTCCGTTCTCCGCAAAAATAAATTATTAGACAAGAAAAGAATATGAACTGATTGACCGACAAATTTAAATATAAAGGAGTACAATTTCCGAAAAATATCTTCAAGAAGAAAGACAAATCATTGGATTCTTCTCCACAGTGCGATTCTAGGGGGTTTGAGCTTGTTCTTGAATTGAGTATAATTTCCTCCTTCACAGTTGCAGTGCATTGTCATAGCAGGAGTTTGGGACTTGAAACTTGGTACTCAATTTTTTTGGTGTGCGGTAGGGATGATAAATTGGGTTTAGAATCATGGTTCTAGTTCAACCCACTTAATTTTGGGTTAGGTTGGGTTTAAAATAATATAAGTGGGTTTGAGTTGGGTTGAGTTTAATGGTTTTAACGAGAGTTGGGCTCGAGTGGACTCCATTGAGTTATAAATTCAAATGGGTTGAAAATAGATTGAAAATGGATTGTAAATAGTCCAAGTCAATTTCATTCAAAATTCGTTTTAAAAAAACAAAAAAGATCCACCCAAAATTATCATGCTCTTTTATTATTATATTCTTACTTAATTGTTAAATTCTCAATAAGAATTTCTATATATAACTATAATTTTTATATATAATTTGAGTTCAATTACATGTCACAATTTAAAACATAGATACAGAGATCAGTAAGGTCAAAAAAATTTTCTTAAACAGAGTAAGAGGTTTAATATGAAATTTTCACAATTTATATCTAAGATGTAGCACCCTCTCTTGGGACAACACCCAAGTTGAGGTGCCATCAATTCTATCTTAATTTTAAACCATCAACAAGTAATAGGTCCATAAGAAAAATTTTTAGAACTTATCTGAGACAGCAATAGACTTCAACTTAAATAGACCTTGACAAAATACTAAACACATCCCATGGTTCATTTCTTAACACTTAACAAACGTATACATACCTTTCGGTTATCATTGTCAATCGTGACATATCACATCTCTGAATTCAAACTTAACATTCAAATGATTTCATATATACATTCAAACACCTAATTTATTACAAAATAGTCTCTCTTGCTTACCATCATCTCTTGCATCTCACATAGACCTATCTAGGAAAAGAATAAAGAATAGCAAGGAAGGTGAGTCTTAAGGACTCAGTGAAGGAAAAACATAACAGGAGATAGAGAGAAAATGTTGAATTTCAACAACAATAAACAAGGTCATTGATAATAAATTAGATAATCAATTCATGTTTGAGGGAAATCAAATTTAAACTCACAAAAATATGAAACATGTAAACATTTAGCTGTGCTATTAGCATCCTTCCTTATTGCTCCTTGATGATTACAAGATAACATTACAATAACATTTAACCAAAACATGAAAAACCTTTTTCCTTAATAATGCAATAGCATTTAACTTGAATATTAAAAACTTTTTCTTTTCTCTCCAGTTGCTCAAGCACACAGTCCGGTGTGTAACAACTTATTTTTATGGCATAGTCGATCGCATGCCAGATCGTACCACTCACAATTCACTATCTCCAACTATCTGTAAGTCAGAATCGTATGTAGGTACCAATCGGAAGACCTATCACTGTTGGTCTGTTTCACCCAACTGTCATTTCGAACCTAGCCCTAGGCCCAACTTCCCATGGTATCACTCTGAGTTGAACTTCCTAAGGGTGTCCCCATGGGTTGAATGATATAATGCCAACAGATAATAGTTAAACTTTTAAAGTAATAACAGGAACATTTCACCTGATTAAGCCGTTGGCTAATTAATCTCCGAACAATTAATAATTACAAATAACAATTTGCACAAATGCCTAAGGAGAAATCCCTAGCACATTGCATATACCAAATAAATAAGTAAACTAGCAAGGCAATAGATAATAGATACAAAAATGCCAACAAGGTAAAATAATAATGTTTAACAAGTACGATTAAGCTATCATGGCTAGATAACAAGATACGAACAAGTAAATGTGCTAGCAAGGCATTTAATAAAAACACAAAATGGAAATGAGCATAGAAAAATAAAAAGTACCGATCAGGAACAAGTATAAGACAAGTAACAAAAGGGAGTTCTAAGTGCCTGAACGAACAAGAGCGAGCTCATATTAGAGAACAATCAAGTACTAACCTTCACAAGGGTATACAAGTTGTTTAACAAATAACAAGCAAGAACCAAATCAATTACAGATTTCAATAAACACGAGCAAGTACTGTTCAAGCACATTTAACCTTTACAGGGGTTTTTCTACAAAACCAGTAGAAAAATTCAAGGCCAAAGTGGCAAACCCATACCTTATTGTCTAAAAAATGCAGGTCATGATCAGCAGTTTGTTGGTTAGCGGTCCCAATTCCATGTTACCTAATCCAAAAGAATAGGTTCCATAGTCAAGATCCTTATTCAATCATATACTCACTTTTATACAAATAACTATCCAAAATCGATATTTAATCGACTAAATTGATAACCTCGATAAAACATGCTAATAACGCCGATTTTGATAAAGGAATACAATCAGTCTTTAATTATATAATTAGCCTCATATCATTATCCCAAATCAAAGTAACAACTCAATTATCTTAATTAAACCAATTATTGTTACTTAGATCTCAAATCCATAAATTAAGATTTTAACACCTAATTTAGTTGTTTAACCAAAATCATCACATAATATACTAAATCTAAATCCACCAAATGGTTAAATCATACATGCATGGTTATAGGTCCAATTCTTATATCAATTCTACATCCTCGATGACATAATATAAGATTTAGGATTTTCTCTTCCGATTAACTCAATTAATCCCAAGATTATCGTATGATAGTACAAATTTGGGCTCACTAAAATCTCTAAATACGCATGCATGATCAAATCTTGGTTCCATATAATATTCTTAGTTACATGTGTTATAACACAAGATTTATGGAATAAACAATACAATATATATATATATATATGAAATCCCTAAACTCCAACCTCTACCTAAATCTTAACACTGAAGCTTAATCATCACAAACCAACACCATGCATGTGTCCATCACGATGAGACAAACATTTTGTCTCGAAGCAGTTGAAGCACTACCAGAGCACTGCCACTGGAACTGTCCTAAACTACTGCCAAAATCTTCCTTTTAGCTAAACTAACCAAATGCCCAAGTCAATTTCAACAATTGCCACTAAATTGACCGTTAATTTGTTCTCCAATCACCCGGACCACCACTCGTTGCTGCGTCAGTTTTCTCTAAATTTTATCTACTCTGGTGCATCAATCTTCAATTCCAAGGCCATTAATTTCTTCCTTAAGCTGATGGCTTCCAAACCCACTGCCTAGATTTCAGCTTCCGCTATCGAGAATGCCATGCTACCAAGCTTTATCCCAGCAAAGTTTTTGAGCTCAATTTTTGGCTACCTTGCTGGTGGGCTTTCGGTGAAAGTGGCATATTTGTGTTCTATGCGACCAGAGGAAGAAAACGATACCAAATTTGCTAAGGTTTGGGTTTCCAAAGAAGGTCACCAGAGGTGGAGAGAGACAGTGGTACATGGAGAAGAAATGAAGAATTTAGGGGTTGGAATGTATTTATATGTATGACTTTCAAAAATTATGTTTTCACCCCCAAAACTTTCATCCAACCTGCACTAGTTCCACCAAGATTTCAAAACCTCTCATTTTGGCCCCAAATTTAGTTAGTGCTTCATTTGAGCCCTTTTGAATATTCAATGCAAACCCACAAATTTTTCAAAAGGTTGGTTAATTAAGTCTCCTCAAATTGCAAATTGACTTCAAAACTTTCAAAATTCTTACAATCAAGTCCATTTTATTTATTTTTCAAGCCCTAAAATTCTTTTTCAAGCCCTAAAATAAATTATTTTTCAAGCCCTAAAATAAATTATTTTTCAAGCCCTAAAATTCTTACAATCAAATTACTACGATTTCCACGTTATTCATTATCTTCTTTTTGTTAATAATAATTAATTAACATACGTAAAATAAAGATAAAAATCATAATTTATCAAAATAATATAGTAATATATTTAGCAAAAAATTATGATTTTTTTTGTGTGTAGGACCCACCCAAACCAAGCCTAATGTGGCCCAACGCAACCCATTATGTACCCATAAATATAGACACATTTTGAGCCTAACCCATAAAGATCCAATCCGTACCCAACCCAATCCTCTTATTTGTCGTCCAATGTGTGTGGTATTCATCAAGTACCTCCATTTATAGTCATAAAATAGAGTTTCTGGAGTTGGAGCTTACATCTTTTCCTAGGCTTCAAATGCTAGTTTAAATTGATGGGCTTAGCTTTTTCATAGGCCACACTTAGAACATATATTGATCCAAATAATTAATTCAAAATAAATAATAATTTGACAATTGATCCCCTATATAAAGCTCAAATTTATTATGAAGTAATTTTGAATTTAAATCAATATCTATTTATTTAGACTATCAAATTCTAATCTATCTCAAAAATTTAATTGTCAAATGCCTCTACTTCAATGTTCAACAAAAAACATGCCAAATATTTATAGATTCTGTCAATTGCATAAATTCCATTTAAATGATAGTGAAAAGCCATAAATTTAACTTGATAACTAATACTTTTTCCAATCAAGTAAAAGATTTGAAGATGAAATTTGAATCAATAAATTTTAAGGCCTAGATATTGCAAGCCATTTTCCCATTTTAGTACCCGCATGTAAAGCTATAAATAGTTATTCAAAAATTCATTTACCATTCATATTCATATTTATTTATACAATATTTATCCATTCATTTAAAGTGGATACTATCCATATTCGATTAGTATATATCCGATTATAAATAGATACGAATATGGTAAATGCGTATCTGATCCATTTAATATCCACTCCGAATATATATTTATTAAATAATATATTATTTATATTTTTCAATAAACATTTCACAATCCATTTATGTATATATAAATTATAATTGAACAATAAAGTTAATCAATATAATTATTGTTGGTTAATTTTATAATTAAAGTACTTAAATGCCATTATTATTATTATTAGTACTAATAATCAATTATAAAGTCAATTATTAATTAAAAAATATACTATTTATTTGATTACTTTTTTTTAATGAAATTGCATCGTTCCTTTTATTAATTAAAATATGTATTTATTATAGGTTCATATATTCATGTATTTGAACATTTATAAATAGATATCTAAATAATTATTATCGAATATGAATATAAAAAATGTGGCGCCCCCTCTCGGGATTACACCTAAATTGAGGCACTATTCTAGTTCATTCCTTAAGCATGCATCAATACAATCAATAGGCCCATAAAATTTTTCACAATTTTTCCAATAACATCAGCATCACAATCTTACGGCATGCTTTAATCCAAATGCAGAAGCTATATCAGAGTGCTACATACCATAATAAGAAGTTCAGTAACATTCAAACCAAAATGTCATCACTAGTACCATGATTCATATATACAAACCACGAGTATATTAGTAGTCATGACATATCACAACATTTCTAAACAAAACAACCCAAAGTGGAGTCATATATATGTATACATAAATAGGCTCTAGTACAGATCATCATTACAAGGTTTGTCAAATCTCATATCCTCATACCTCTTACCTACCTGAATAAAATCAGGTAATACATGAGTGTAAGTTATAAGAACTCAGTGAGGATAGTGTATAAAAATGCATGACCAATTGGAAATCAAGGTCCAAAGGTAACAATCAATGACATTTTAGCATGAGAACGACAAGTCAATGCTCTAAGAAAACAACATAGGAAATCAAGTTACTAGTAATTGTTAGGTCAGACGTTGTGACCATCGGCTCAACGGCTTGTTCATCTCAACCAATCCTGCTCAGAAGGTTTAAGGACATCTCAACCGATCACAGTCAGGGGGTATAAATATGGCTCATTTGCCTAGCACATCAGCCCAATCTAGACTAAGATACAACTCCAGCTTTATTGCACCATGAGTAGAGTACAATTACAAAGGTAGCAAACCCAACCAGGTACGCAAGCGAAAGATTAAATATATCAGGAATAACGAAACATCCTTATGCCTCCATAATAGTACAATAATAGTTCAATTTAATACAGTAAACAATCGGTTCAGTGGCTCAAGCATGACAACTCGACAATAATAGTAGCTCAAGCATAACAACTTTGCATTTACAGTAGCTCAAGCATAATAGTTTGGCAAGGCACTCGACTAATAGTTTTCTGTACACATGCTTTTCAATTTGATTAGTCAATCAGTCAAATGCCAACATAGCAGAATAATGAGTTTTACAATATAATTTCATTAAAGTTGATATGGTAGACAATGAAAGATAGATCAATGAAGAAAGCCAATAGGCTAACATAGTATAGGATGTAGTTCAATCGACATAATAACATATAAGATATAAAATTGTTCATGGTACCAATACAGAAACAAACAGTTGATTCATAAGGTTTTGATACACATTAGATAATGGTACTATTCATAGGCTCAACAATTAATGATAGTCAATGATATTTAATGAACAATAGTTGAGACAATAAAACCTCATAAGGTTTGGGAACTCAAAACAAACGATAATAGTAGTCAAGACAGAAGAACCTCACAAGGTTCGGGTAACAACAATAACGATAATCAGATCGGATATCAAGTAGTAGAACCTCACAAAATTTAGTAGTCAATCAATAAGAATATCAATAGCAACGATAGGTATCAGATCAACTGAACCTCATAGGGTTCAATCACAATAATATTACTTTACTCAAAGAATTACTAGGTCGGTGAATCCTTATCTTAATTACATCAACGATACAGTCAAACTTTATTATCCTTAAGGTCAAATCTTCTGTCACCTATTCAAAAGAGTAACCTTATATTAAAATTCATGTTTAAACCTAACAATCCCTAACACTTAAAATCATACCAACAATAACCCAAATCCAAGTAATATCTTACTAATACGTTGGTTAAGGTTTGATTCAATATTACTGCCCTAAACAAGCTATTAGTATCAAATACATAAACATATACGGGGTTCACTTACATATATAGTTCCATAATGATACTTGATATTGATTATAATAATCCAGTTATCAATGAAATCCAAGCTTTTGTCGATTAAGTCATGGTTACATAAAATTAGGGTTTTCTACAGTTAGTATACTATTTAACCTATAGTTTACATAAAATAATACCATTTTGGATTCATTAGGCTTATTTAATAGATCAAAGGTGTTCTCTTTTTATGTATGGGTGTCTTGATCAATTATTTGTATCATTATATATGGTAATACAAAGTTTGGTGATGATCAAAAATCAAAATATGTATACACACATGCAATTACATATATAACCATCATCATTTTATACCTATTCTTCACAAAGAAGCTGAAATTTCAATGATCAGGTTGCACGCATTGTTCATCACGATGAGGCAATAACTTTGCCCAATCGCTGCCACCACCAAAAAATTAAACCACCACCACCACTAAGAGAAGTAGCTCAGCTTACAAAACCCAAGCCCTCAATCAATGTTAGCAAACAACCCCAAATCACTACACAATTTCCACTTAAAAGTAGCTCCACCACCTCACGTTGTCATATCGGTCTAAGCTAAATTTTGTTGCTGTCACTGGTCCATTTTAAAATCTAAAAACACTGGTGAGTTCTTGGATTTGAGCTCTACAAAACCCTACTTTTGGTTTCGCTAATCAGTTGCCGGAAAGTAGTCCCCGTTGAGCTCCACCGCTGCTTACTTTCGAGCATTGATTTCATTGATGTCCGCTAATCTTTTCCGACTGCATGTAGGGTCATCAAAGTTCTAGGAGTGAGAGAAAGGTGATGGTTGGAGTTGTTTTAGGTTTTGGAGGGTGGCTAGAGAAGTTTTCCAAAGAGGGAGAAAACTCATGCACTATGATAAAGAATGAAAAATGGAGGTGAAAATGAAAATTCTAATTTTTATAAATTCAACTTTTCCAAATGTGCAAATTGACCACAACTATTAAAGAAATCATTCAACTAAACCCAAAAATATTTTAATGGAATTCAAATAAGCCACTGGTTTCATGAGTCCTCACATTGGGTCCTTTAATTTAATAAAATTAAACATTAGCCCCCCCACAATTAAATAAATAGTGCAATTATATTTTTCAAAATTGTATTTTAACCCACAAAACTTTCAAAATCTTCACAAATTTTAAATAAATTCTTAGAAAATAGTATTTAAATAAATAAAGGGATAACGCAAATTTTAGAGGTGTTACAATCCCCCTTTAAAAAAATTTGGTCCTCAGATTCTCACCTGAATACTTAAAAAGTTCTAGATACTGTTGATGCATGAGGTCCTCTAGTTCCCATGTTGCTTCCTCAACATTATGATTGCACCAAAAACTTTCACTTGAGGAATCCTTCAATTTTTAAGTTTTCAAAACTTTTGATCTAAAATACTAATCGGTTGTTCTTTATATGTCAGATTACTTTGCAATGATACGCTGGCCAGGGGAATAATGTGGGAAGGGTCAAGATAGTATTTCCAAAGCTATGTCCTGTGAAAGACATCATAAATGTCCATCACACTTTGCGGTAAAGCTAAGCGACACGCCACTGGCCTAATCCTCTCACTTATCTCATAAGAGCCAATATATCCAGGGCTCAATTTTCTATCTTTGCCAATTCTTCAAGCCCCACCTCTTGAAAATACTTTAAAAATTACTTAATCACCCACTTCAAACTCCAAATCATTTTTTCTATTATCCACATAACTCTTCTAGTGATTCTGTGCAACTTTCATTCGCTACTTAATGATCTAAGTCTTTTCAGTAGCCTCTTGAATTAGCTCTGGCATGATAGTTTCTGAAGACTTACAGCTACTACCTTTGTGTTCCTCAATGTCCCAATGTAATGGGGATCGACACTCTATGCCATATAGTGCCTCATATAAGGCCATTTGGATAGTGGATTGATAACTATTGTTATATGCAAATTTGATCAAACGTAGATGTCAGCTCCAATTCCTACTAAATTCTAAGACACATGCCCTCAACATATCCCCTAGTATTCAGATGGTCCTCTAAAGCTATCTATCCATTTGAGGATAAGTGGCAAAACTAAAATGTAACATTGTCCCTAAATGCTCCTGTACAGCTTTCCAAAGTTTTGAAGTAAACTTTAGATCTCGATTAGATACAATGCTGACTGGTACTCCATGTAGTCTCACAATTTCTTTCACATATAGTTATGCCAACTTCTTAACTTTGTACTACATGCTAACTGATAGAAAATGAGTGGACTTAGTCAGTCTGTCCACTATCATCCATATGCTGTCGTAACCTCCTCTAGCTGTAAGTAGGCCCATCATAAAGTTTATACTGAGTTGTTCCCATTTCTAATAAAGGATTAGAAGTGGTTAGAGTAGTCCCAATGGTCACTAATGTTTAGCCTTTATTAATGGATAGGTTAAACATCTGCGTACATAGTCTATAACATCCTTGTTTATTTTGTCCCACCAAAATTACTTCTTCAAGTCTCGATATATCTTAGTACCTCCTAGGTACATCATGAATCTTGTCTTGTGTGCCTCATCCAATAATATTCCTCTCATCTCTTTTTGCACACAGATTCTTTTGCAAAATAAAAAGATACCTTGACTGTTAATATTAAATTCAATTCTCTAGATTCCCTGATTGTTTCTTTTTGTCTCGATATCTAACTATCTTGAGCTTGAGTTCACCATATCTCAACATACAACTCTGGCTGCACACTCACTCCAGCAAGCCAAATATTTTGCTATAATATCATCATGGCAGCTTTTCTCAAAGCTTTTTTCACTGTTGTTCTTGTTATGTAGGTCATTTTAGCTCTGTGGCTTAGCGCATCTGCTACCACATTTTCCTTCCTTAGGTGGGAAAAGATTGAGAAATCATAATCTTCAAGAAATTCCACCCATCGACGCTGTCTCATATTTAGGTCCTTCAGAGACCTCAAATATTTGAGACTCTTATGGTCTGTGTATACCTCAAATGTGGCTCTATAGAGATAGTACCTGCACTTAGACAGTGCAAAAACTATTGTAGCTAGCTCTAAGTCATGAGTGGGATAATTTTCCTCATGTAGCTTGAGCTTCTGAGATATATAGGCAATGACTCATCCCCTTTGCATCAGTATGTACCCAAGTCCTCCCTTTGAAGCATCTGTATATACTAAAAAAATCTCCAATCCCTCTGAAAGAGCCACAACTGGGGCCATTGTTAATTTTCTCTTCAACTCTTAGGAACTTCTCTCTCAATCATCATCCTAGTTAAATAGGTGATCTTTCTAAGTTAACTTAGTCATTGGGCCAACTATTTTAGAAAAATCCTATAAAAACCTTTTATAATAGCCAACCAGACCCAGAAAACTACAAAATTCCATTACATTCTCAGGCCTCTTTCAATTGACTATCACTTCTATCTTCGAGGGATCAACCTCCACTCTATTTTGGGATATGATATGTCCAAGAAATGATACCTTTTCTATCTAAAATTCGCACTTACTAAACTTAGCATACAACTTATGCTTTTTAAAAGTTTTGGAAACTAAGTGTAAGTGCTCAGTATGTTCTTCTCAAGACTTCAAGTATACCAAGATATAGTCATTGAAGATAACCATAAACTTGTCTAGATATGGTTGAAATACTCAACACATTAGATCCATGAATGCCACTGAAGCATTTTTCAAACCAAACAACATTACTACAAACTCAAAGTGACCATGTCGTGAATCAAAGGTAGCCTTTGGGATATCTTCCTCTCTAATCTTTAACTAGTAATACCCCTACCTCAAGTCTAACTTTAAAAAGACTATGGAATCTGGCAATAGGTTGAACAACTCTTCCACATATGGTATGGGGTATTTATTTTTTATAGTCACTTTGTTTAACTCCCTGTATTCAATGCACATTCTCAAGGATCCATCATTCTTCTTAACAAATAATATCGGGTCTCCTCAAAGAGATGTGCTAGGCCACATAAATTTCTTTTCCAGTAGCTCATAAAGTTAATCCTTCAGTTCTTTCAATTCTGCTAGTACAATTCTATATGAAGTTTTAGATACTGGTATAGTTCTTGGGAGAGTATGAATAAAAAATTCTATCTCCCTGCCTGGAGATAATGAGTTTAGCTATTCCAAAAATACTTCAAAGTATCCAACCACTATTTTTACCTCTTCAATTGTGGCAATATCATGAGGCTTATTACTAAGATAAGCCAAAAATCCCTATTCACCTTCTTTCAAAATTCTTCTAGCTTCTAGTGCAAACACAATTGGTATTAGATGATCTCTATCGATCAGTTGGTGGGCTGATATTGATATCTTATTTCCAAGTGTCACACACTTCGTGTAATAGTTCACCTGTGCTTGATGTCTATACAACTAATCTATCCTAAAAATTATATGAATAGGTATTTAAATCAAATTGGCTAGGTATATCTCACCTCTTATCATGATCGGGCATTCCCAATATATAGTATCAGTAGTCAACCCTACTCTTAATAATGTCAGAACTTCTATTTGGTATGCCATAGCCTCAGGTGGCTTATTCATCTTTTGCAAAAACTAGGTGGATATAAAAGAGTGAGATACACCGAGATCATACGAGACATTACCAGAAATTCCAAAGATAGAGATCATACCTTCAACCACCTTATTTAGGTCAAGTGCATTCTCTCCTATTAGGGCATAAGCATGAGCTTAAATTTTCTGTTTCCCTTTTCTACCAGTAGGTGCTAGCCCTTTTCTCTTAAGGCAATCTCACAAAAAGTGTTAGTCGCTGCCACATCCCATGCACTTTACTCTACCTCCGCTAACTAGGCCACATCATCAACCCCATTACCCTTCAGGGTCTCCATACTCAACATGTTTATTCATAGCTAGTTATTCCAAGGGATTGGACTGTGAACCTTCTTCCTTAGGCCATGCCTGCTGATAAGTAAGTTCTCCTCATCTAATATTTTATGGTGTGATGCCTCTCCTATTAGGCAATCTATCCCTGCAACCTACTATTACCAGATCAACAACATCATGACGCCATCATAAGTTAGATCTTTCTTTATGTCTCAAACCTGTGAACATTTTTTCACAATAACGTTCAAATCATTATCAACTCCCTTAAAACTCAAGTCACAATAAAAAATATAGAAAATAAATATAAAAATAATTAATAAATCAAACCACATTAAGTGAATAGTACTTAAGTAGATTAAAGTTGAGAAAAGTTTTATTCATGTATATATATAAGTTAGCATGAGTAGTTATATCCAAGTATTTACAATTTTAAAATTTCAAAAAGAGAGTCGCGCCATCAATATGCTTAGTCAAAAAAAATTGATAAACCTATATGGGTATTATCCTATGATTAGATATCCTAGTTGAAATAGCCTAGTCTAACAGTTAAAGTTGCAATATATATCCATAGATACGTCTTATATACACTAACAAAGTGCTTAGTCTAAGTCTTCCTCATCCGTGATAACTAATTCAACATCCTCCTCTTCTTCTTCAATCCCCATAATTGCATAATCCTTATAGGGTGCATTCTCCAAAAACTCTATCCCAATAAGGTCATCATCAGGCAACACATCCTCTAGAAATTCTAGCCCAGTTGCATCATCCTCAAGTGGTACATCAACTAAGACTTTCTACACTGGGTCCATCTCCAAATCCTTGTCAATCAGATCCTTCTCCACAGGATCCTCCTCTATAAGGTCCTCCTCAGCAACATTCTCAACAGGCCCTACAGCATGCTCCTGCACTGGCTCTCTAGCAGGAACCTCCTCAATATGGATACCCTAATCATGTATTTTCTTAGGAGAAGATTGAATCCATGATGGTCCAGCTCCAGTATCGATCCTATAGCTTAATCTATGGAGCTACCATAGTAGGCTACTATCCTCCTAACCTCGTCCATGATAACTTGGGTCACATCAAATTTTCCCTATGATCAAACTCTAATGTCCTAAAAGTTTTTTCCATATGGAAATGTAAGGCCTGAAGCTCCTCTATTTGGGCCTTAGCGATCTTAACCCATACTTCTTTTTTTTCTATATCCCCTTTCAGCCTATCTAACATATAGCTCCTAGCACCCATTACCTATTTCAGATGACAGGACTCAGTCTCTCTATCCATCAAGGCCTCTCTCATGTCATATAGCCACTCTTGAAGGATTTCATACTTCTATTTCAATTTTTATTTCTCAGCCTCCAAAGCTCTTATTTTCTCTTTTAAAGTTTCCATAGTTTTATCGTCTTCAACTAGTTCTTTCCCATCTTGATGCCTATTAGCCATCCTGCAATCATGATATACCTTCATCAATATTAAAAAATCAAATTCATCTTAAGTTCCTAAGATATACACTATTTTCTCAACATATACAGATCTCTTAAGTGTCGTATCCTAGAATCCTATCCCAATTTAGCTCAAGTTTCCAAACCTAAGCTCTGATACTATCTGTAGCACCCCCTCTCGAGATTACACCTAAGTTGAGGCACTATTTCAGTACATTCCTTAAGCATGCATCAATACAATCAATAGGCCTATAAAATTTTCCATAATTTTTCCAATAACATCAGCAAAATCACAATCTTACAGCATGCTTTAATCTAAATGCAAAAGCTAAATCAAAGTGCTAGATACCACAATAAGAAATTCAATAGCACTCAAACCAAAATATCGTCACTAGTACCATGATTCATATATACAAACCACAACTATATTAGTAGTCATGACATATCTTAACATCTCTAAACAAAACAACCCAAAGCGCAAATATATATATATATATATGTAAACATAAATGGGCTCCAGTACATATCATTACTACCAGGTTTATCGAATCTTGTATCTTTCTATCTCTTTCTTGCTTGAATAAAATCAGGTAATACACAAGGGTGAGTCATAAGGACTCAGTGAGGAAAATGTAAAGTAATGCATGATCAATAGGAAATCAAGGTCCACAGATAAAAATCAATGATAGTTTAGCATGAGGATGACAAGTCAATGCCAAAAGAAAACAACAAAGGAAATCAAGTTACTAGTAATTCTTAGGTCAGAAGCTGTGACCATCAGCCCAATGGCCTGTTCATCTCAATCGATCCTGCTCGAGAGGTTTAAGGGTACCTCAATCAATCACAGTCAGGAAGTATAAATATGGCTTATTTGGTCGGTACATCAGCCAGATCAAGACTAGGATAACACTCCAACCTTATTACTCCATGAACATAGTACAATTACAAGGATGGCAAACCAACCACATATGCAAGTTGAAGATCAAATATATCATATGTATCATAACATCCTTATGCCTCTGTAATAGTACAATAATAGTTCAATTCAGTATAGTAAACAATCAATTTAGTAGCTCAAGCATGATAAGTCGATAATAACAGTAACTCAAGCACAATAGCTTGGCATTTACAGTAGCTCAAGCATAATAGTTTGGCAAGGTACTTGGCCAATAGTTCTCCTATGCTCATACTTTTTAGTTCGATCAGTCAATTAGTCGATCAGTCAAATACTAGTATGGCATAATAATAAGTTTTACAATATGATTTCAATAAAGTTGATACGGTAGATAATGAAAGACAGAATCAATCAAGAAAGCCAACACGGCTAACAACAGTATAGGATGTAGTTCAATTGGCACAATAACATATAAGACATAGAATTGCTCATGGTACCAAAATAGAAACAAACAGTTGATTTATATGGTTTTGATACACATTAGATAATGGTATTGTTCACAAGCTCAATAATTAATGATAGTCAAATATAAATGCATCTATATAACTATAATCGAATGTGAATATATTTGAATTCAACCAATATCCGATTGATACAAATCAAATATCATTTTTAAATATCTGTCAAATTCATATCTGTATCCGAATATTCAAAAAGTTAAATAGATACGAATATGTAAATAGTATATTTGATCTGTTTAATATCTATTTATACTTCTATCCACATGGGCATGCAAATTTGTAATTGAAGACAAAAACAATCAATGATGCATCAAGTGTAAATTTGTAAATCTGTGGGAGGTCAAAAGTTTGAGTGCAAATGGACTCTTAATGTGCGTATGTATAAATAAATTAATTAATTAAAAAAATAAAAAAGAAAATGATGCATCAATTGTAATGAAAATCAGTCCTTCCTTTTTCTCTTACTTTTTTCCTGCAAATACATGGCCCAAGGTAATCGATAGATTTTTCTTTCTAACTTCTCCAATGAAGGTTAGCCCTAGCCTTTAAGCCCATAGTACTCTGATTCCTTCCTTTTTTAATTTTAATTTAATTTTATTTGGCCCAATTTGCAAATTTACATGGAAGACACACTAAGAATCGATTGCCAAGTTCTCATCATCATTAGCTTCTTCTTCTTTTTCTTCTTCTTCTTCTTCTTCTTTCGTCTTTCTTTTTTTTTTTAATAGAAAATATGGCCACCAACCCATAATTCTTCCTGATAGAAATGATAGGCACCAAAATGCTGCAACCCTAGGGCAAATTAGGTTTTAACCCCCTATGAAATAAAAAAAAAAGACAAAAAAACTCCTTTGTGGAAAAAAAAAAAAAGGCAATGTGCCCCTTTATGTTTTAAAAAGACTAGCAAATTACCCTTTTTGTCCTGCAGTGCAATTCATGCGCAACATGCGCAAATGGTTTTATGTTTTTTGCTATTCAAATATCAATTCTATCCCTGAATATCAACTGTTAGATCTATTAAAAAAATTAATGATTTAAATTACTTCTACCTAATAAAAAAATATAAAATATATAAATATATTTATATATGCATACATATCTATATTTTTTAAATTTATAATTATATATGGGCATATTCATATATAACTATATTTATTATAATTAAATAAATGTATATATATTATATATGTATCTATCTATATATATATATATACCCAGCACCACCACTCCCAACCCACCCAACCCTTTCCCACCCCAACACTCTCTCATGGCCACCGATGAATGCCGCCACGGCTTCTGCTTGCAAACATGGCCATGGAGGCTACCTTTGCAAGTAACAGCCACGGTGGCTGCTTGCAGAGGCCTCGTGGGAGGCGTTCACCTCTGCAAGCGATAGCCATGGCCGCCATTTGTAGGGAAGGCCATGGAGGCTGCCTTGCAGAGGCCTCGCAAGAGGACACCTTGAGATCTGCGGCCATGCCAAGTAAAATGTTGGGGGGTGAGTGGAGGTGGAGTGGTAGGATTATTATATAAAATATAATATAATATATTTCTATATTCTAGTTTATTTATTAATATATATTATATATAAATATATACATAAATATATTTATATATTTATAATATATTATATTTTATATTTTATATTTTATATTTATATTTGTAGGATATTATATATTGGTGCATATTACATATATATGTAAATAAAAAAAAGAATAAATTAGAAAAATGAAAATGAAAAAATTAAAAATAATTTTTAAATTTAAAAATAAAAATTAGTATGAAGGAGATGAAAGAAGATATATAAAAATATATTTAAATAAATAAATAAAATTCAAAATATATGAAATAACTTGGGGTATATAGTCTTTATATATTGAAATTAGGCCTAAACTGTAGCAAATTATGATAGGGAGGTGGTGTACTTATAAAATCACAAAGAGGTTTGTTGCCTACTTTTTTTTTTTTTTTTTCATAAGGAGTATTTTTGCTCTTTTTTTCATTTTCATTTTCACATAGGAGTAAAATGCAATTTGCCTCCAGCCATGAGCGCAGCTCCGGCTTCTCAAGTGCTGGAGAATTGCTTTATTCCTCCTTGTAGAAAAGCTGAATCAGAGGATTCTATTTAGAGAGACTTGTATATTTGAATTTGCTTCATAATAGCTTCTGGGAATTTATACACATTACAAGGAGAATGATTATTTATACCAAACTCGCAACTTCCCTAAACTAATTGTATAGGTGGCACCACAACAAACTAACTAATTCTGTAATTAATATTTTGTAAGACTCCTTCTCCATTTCCTCTCTTTTCTCTTTTTGTATCCAGTCAGCAGCGGCTCAAGTTATTGTTGGTCTTTAGGTGAGCCGGTTTCTTTCCAAGGTTCTGAATGCCACCAAATGAGTAAAAATCACGCCAGATTTCTCCCAGAAAATCTTCTTCTTTCGGCAGCTAGGAAATCAAGATCAATAGTTTTCCTCCTAATTGACATTAAATATCAGCAAATATTGGTCATCACTCATCATTGTGTGGTGTGTATATATATATATATATTCCCTTCAAACTTTCAAGAAAGGCAAGGATATTCGAGATCAATTACACAAGACATTGCCCTCAAAGATTCCGGTTTCAAGCTTTAACTTCCAGCAAATATTCAGGAGGTAAATCAATCAATGATTGAATTTCCACAATTATTCTTATCGCTTCTCCGAAATTTCAGCAAAAGAAATGGAACAACTTCTCTTGCATCGACATCTATATAAGAGTGACTTGAAGCTCTTCATTTATCAAAGAAAACCGAGAGTGAGCCAGCAGACGCATACGTTTCTTCAGGAGAAAGGATTTGCTCAATGAATCAATCAGGCGTTGTTGCATTCTCTATTCCACGCCAGTGAACCATTAACATATGTTGAGAACTGGTAAAAAAAATTTCTTTAACTTGGGATCGATGTATTTCTTATACTACATGGAACGTGACCTACCCCCTCGAGAAATTCTAAAATTACATGTTCATCATGCGGATGACAGCAAATGTGGAAATTTCGAAGAACGTGCTTTGCCCGTAACGTTTTGGCCTCGCAGAAGCTTTATTTAAATCGACATTGCAGCACTTACATTTACAAAGATAGCGTTATTTGGACCAATTCTTCCTGTTCAAGAATGTTGCTAAGAAATATCATTATTGTATATATTTTTTTAATTAGTTTGTAGCAAATTCTACTAAAATTGGATTACATATTTTCTGACATGTAATATCCCATTGAGAGTAGAATTACAGATTATGTAGCCTTGGGATTGGGTAGACATTAATTGAACCTCTTGTATATAAATAGGTGTGCTCTTGTCACTGTGTAAAACAAGAAAAAATTAGCTATTTCTCCTTTTATCTTGCTTTATGTTTGTTCTTTCATTTTGTTAAGATGGTATACGAGCCATCCTTCTAATATATCTTTTTTGATAGCAAGTGAAGATCAAGCAGCATCAGAAAATTCGTACTTCAAACACTCAAACACTAGTATTGGCAGTTTTAGTATGGTTCCATCAAATTCATACTTCATCAGTCGGATCATCCTGGTCATTTGTTTGTTCCCATAAATTGAACTGGCCAAATTATCAATCATGGAGTAAATCTATGGTTCATGTTCTCACAACTAAGAATAAAATTGACTTCATCGATGGATCCATTGAGCAACCTTGAGAAAAAAAAAATCAAACAATAGAATACACTCTGCGAAACTAAAGTGATAACATGATTTTGTCATGGCTGGCTGACTTAGTGGAACCCAATCTTGCCAAAGGAGTCATTCATGTGAAAAATTGAGTATTTAAGTGTGGGAAGGTTTCAAAGATCTAATTTCACAAAAGAATGCAATGGCAATATATCAAATCCAAAAATCAGTGGCTTCTCTTTCACAAGGTACCATAAATATGATATGATCATATCACTTTTGATTCCATAAATTTCACTTCAAAGAAATCTAATTGCCAATACCCATTATCCATTTACCGATGGGATCATATTCCTCAATCAAGTCCATTGGCAATTTGGCACTTTATAATCTAACCTAGATATCACTTTAGAAAACGTTTTGTGTTGCTTTCTTGATTTAAATTTTATATCTATTATAAGCAAAGAGTCACCATGAAAATAAAAGTTTGAGCTTTAGAGGAAAAACTATATTGTTAAAGGAATATTCAATATGTACATGGTAAAAATTGATGTTGTATTTATATAGTAAAGAGAAGACTAACCTAGAAGAAATATAAGGTAGTTTAACTTACTTAACTGACTAACTTGCTAACTGATAATTCAACTAACTAATTTACATGCTCAAAATATCTTACTAATTAATGCAGAGAAAAGGAGTATAGCTTTACACTATGAATCATAATAGTGCCCCCATTATAGCAGGAAAAGGTTTGGTAGCTAGTTGGGCACGAGAACGAATGAGCATCAATCATATAGAGCCAACAGTAATTTTGTCATGAAGAAAATGACAATCAATCTCAATGTATTTAGTGCGCTCGTGGAAAATAGGATTCATTGCAACGTGAAGAGCGGCCTAATTGTCACAAAAAAGTAAGACTAGAGCAGTGGGTGGATGAGGTCTTTGAGTAACTACTATAACCAGGTTACTGCTGTAACCAGGTTACTTCATAGGATGCAGTGGTGAGGGCTCGATATTCAACTTCAGCAAAGGAGCAAAAAATTGTAGTTTGTTCTTTGATTTCCAATAGATGAGTGAATGTCCAATGAAGTACACATAAATGAGTTGTGTACTTGCAAAAGTCTTTGAAGATGCCCAGTCACACGTTCGAAAATGCATTTAGCTAGCATGAAGATGTAGAAGAGTAGAAAATATCTTAGGTAGAAATGCTTTTGAGAAAATAAAGGAGGTGATAAATGGCCTGCAAGTAGGTAAGACATGGTTAGGATGCATACTGGCTTAAATTATTAACTGCACAGTGATATCAGGAAATAAGATGGTGAGGTATAAGAGGCAACCAATCAATCTTTGGTACTAACATTGATTGGATAGAAGTTCACCATTGTTTAGATCTATGGGAACATTTGTTAGCTTTACTGCTAAGAAGCCAATCTCTTCGAGCAACTGGAGTAATTGGAGAGTATAGTTACATTGAGTAATGATGATGCCAAATGTTGAATAAGCAAGTTCAAAGCCTAAAAAATACATAGAAGGGCTAATATCTTGGAGTTTGAATTTCAATTAGAAGGTATATTTAACTCTGGAGATTGAATCCTGGGAAAGGCCTACCCTAATAATGTCATCAATGTAGACTAACTGAGCCACAAAGGAGATACCAGAACCATATATGAATAGGTTGTAGTCTGCCTTTGATTGAACAAAACCTAACTAGAGTACAATCCAAGTCAGTTTGAAGTGCAATTGTCATGAAGCTTGTTTAAGTCCATAGATGGACTTGTTGGGCATGCAAATAAGATTTGTTGCATTTATGTGCTATGAAGATGTGGGATAGTAACTAGGTGGAAGTGTCATATATATTTTCGCAAAATGATCTCCATTAAGCAATGCATTATTAACTTCAAGTTGATGTAAATGCTAACTTTTAAAGGTAGACCAAGAGAAGTTTGATAGTAGCCAATTTTTCCACTAAAGAGAAAGTTTCAATATAATTAACACTTTCTTGTTGTGTAAAATCTTTCACAACAGGCATGCTTTATGTCTATCTATAGTGTAATCATCTTTGAACTTGAGCTTAAAAACCTATTTACATCCTATAGGTTGTTTGCCACAAAGAAGGGGAACAATAGACCAAGTGTGGTTTGCCCATAAAGCATCAAGTTTAGATTTCATGGCAACCTACCATTTAGGAATATGAGCAACCTATTTATGGTCTTGTAGCTCAAAATGTGAAGTTATATTGAGGAGATGTTTTTGGAGCTAAAAGAGAGAAGAGTACAATAAAGTTTGTGAAATTGGATATTTTGTATATTTAGAAATAAGGTGTTTGCAAAAGGTTACAGTAATAGTCTTGAAGATAGAAATGGGGCTTGGATATTCTTGATGAGTTTCTCAATTAGTCAGTTAGTTAGGGAGGCTAAGTTTGGGAGTTAGAGACCTCTTAAGGGACACTTGGAAGAGGAGTACAGTAATTTATGGTTGAGGAGAACTAATTCAAGAAATAGATCGATGATATTCTCAAAATAAAGTATTGATTGGAATGGGAAGACTATCTCATGAAAAATGACATTTCTGGACACAAAGATAGTTTTGGAGTGAAGATCATACAACCTTTTATGCCTGTGGGATAACCAATAATGATGCATAGAGTGGTCTTAAGATCAAATTTAGTCCTATGAGCATGCAATGTAGATGTATATGCAAGAGAACCAAATGCTTTTAAATGAGGATAATCAACTGAGGTCTTCTAAAGGAGCTTAGAAGGAGTTTTATTTTGTAGAACTTGAGATTATGTTCTATTTATATTAGATAAGTAACTATAAGCACACAATTATTCTAGAATTGGAACATTAGCTTGAAAATATATTACTTTAGCTACATTTAGAAAATGTTGATGTTTTCTTTCAACAACAGAGTTTTGTTAGGGGATGTTGACACAACTTAATTGATGGAAAATGCCATTTTGGATAAATAAATTAGTCATGGAAAATTCTTTAGCATTATTTGAACATAATTGTTTGATTATGGTATAAAACTAAGTGTGTATCATTTTAAAGAAACATTGAATGATAGTAGTCATTTTAGACCTATGTTTAAGTAAAAATAGCCAAATAAAACACGTGCAGTCATCAAATAATGTGAGAAAATACTGTTGTTGGTGTGTGCAAGGTGATGAAATGGTCCCCAAACATGTCCATGTATTAGATCAAAAGGAGATTGAGACGGTTTAGTATTTGAAGAAAATAGCAACCTCTTTTATTTTGTAATAGGGTAAATTTTACAATGTGTATCTATGTTAGTAAAAGTGTAGTGTAAATGAGATATCAAGCTAGTAAGTGATTGAAATGATGGGTGGCCTAACTTGATGTGCCATAAAAGAGTAAAGGTGTTGTAGGTGTTATATACTATTTTATTCAATCTAGAATTGCTTACATTATGATTAGTAAAATGCATGCTTAAATTACAAAGGCTAGCTACTTTATCACTACTGTCAATTATCATAGTCTTAAGGTCTTGAATGGTAAAATGAATAGGAAAGAATGAGACATTAAGAGATGAATCATTGACTAAGGCATTGACAAACAAAAGGTTATATCTAAACTGTGGCATATATAGCACATTGTGGAGAACAAATAAAGGATTGAACTAAATTTAATCGTAAAATTGAATAACTATGTGAATACCATTTGGCATAGAGACTATAGAGTTATAGACACAAATTAAGTCAGAAAACAATGAAATATTGGAATGATTTAATGATCTATAAGCACCTGAGTCAATGATCCATGAATAGAATGAGTTAAGAAAAGAATTGATTAAGAAACATGTACCTATTGAATTAGAATTAGATGTAGAGTCTTGCTCATTAGGCTTTATAGATGTGCTGAAGTGAGAATTGAGCAAGCTGATGAGTTGATAGTATTAAGATAGAGTCAAGAGATACCTAAAACTGCCAATGTCATTGTTGGAAAAGTGATTGAAGACTTGATTGATGATTCCAAATTGAGAGATGTGGCTGGAGCCAGCCATAGTAAAGGATTATGACTGTGGATCAATGGTAAGGTTGCATGTATAAACTTGAGCCCTAGAGGGCAACCATGGATCTTGTAGGAAGTCTCAATAGTGTAGCTATAGTAATTATAAAAGCTGCAGAAAGGTCTCTCCCTTTTAGCACCTTTTTAGGTAGTTTGATTGGAGGTTTGAGGTTTGTTAAGGTGTTTGGGAGGTGTTTTGGATAATCTGGCAGCAAAGTTGTGGAGTTATTAAGATTATTGGTAGAAGATGTAGCTATAGCACATTCCCTTTCCTCTTAAATAATTAGTGAGAAAATTTTGTTGATTCAATGTAGTAGATCGTACAAAAGAATCTAGCGTCAAATTTGCACAAAATAATCATGAAGCTCCAAAAAAATGTCATCAAATATTCATGATGATAATACTCTTGGACTAATCTAATGTTGCCACAAGTGCATTGACCACAATTGTAATTGGGATGGAAAATTACTCAATTCCTCCATAAAACTTTGAATTTAGTGAAGTAGACGCATACTAAGGAATTGCCTATCATAAAAGTTTATCAAATCCTTGTGGAGTTGGAAAATTCTAGAAGTATTGGTCTATTGAAAATGATTCTTGAGATCATTCCAAATTTCTTGTGCAAAATTTGAGAAAAAGATGAAGACTGATATATCTTTGGAAACAGAGTTTAGGATCCATGATATGATGATATTATTATTGCACATCCAGGAGTTGAGAAGTAAAGGATCATCACCATTAGGTTGGGAGATTGATTCGTCCACAAACCCTATCTTATTCTTCATTGACAATGCAATGGCAGCTCCAAGAGGGGTAATTATCACTAGCAAGTGGTTGGGAAACCAACACAAGGTTAGGATTGTTCGAACGATAGAGAAAGAAAGGCATGGATGCATCTCTAATGGCAAGATGGCCATTGATGGTGATAGCGTTCAAAGAACAAGCAAGATCTATGGTGATAGAAGGAGAATAGAATAATAGAAACTAGAAAGAGGAAAGAAAGATGTGGTGAAAGAAGATATTAAAAAATTATAGATCAATGAAGGCAGAGGTGGTCAGAATGATTATTGATACCATATTATGAGCAAAAAATTGCTATGAAAATAAAAGTTTGAGCTATATAAGAGAAACTGTATTCCTAAAGGAATATTAAGTATGTATATAGCAGCAATTAATGTCGTATTTATACATAAAAGAAAAGACTGATTTGGGAGAAATCTAAGGTAGTTTGGCCTACTTAAGTAACTAACTTGCCATCTGATAATGCTACTAATTAATTCACATAGTTAAAATATCCTACTAATTAAAGCTAAGAAAGAATACACATTTACACCGTGGGCCCTAATAATATCTATCAGCAAACTCAACTAGTGATTTAAGTTGTTATGCCATTTTTTTTACCACCTTTTGTATTTTTAGGATTTAGCATAGAAAGATGATTGGTTCAGATAAACAAAGTGGTAGTCTATATTACATGTTTCTATTGCAATAAAAGCTTGTTTCTCATTAAGTTCCACAGCCCTTAAATTTATGGCCTCGACATCCTTCACCATCTCTTTAGATATACTTGCTCCACTATTTTCTTCCCATAATATCTCATTGGAAAATAGTCGGTGTTGTCTACTCTATGGCCAAACAAACTAGACTTCATTCCTTCAAATATTATATGAACTTGTGCTTTTGATTTGTTCCATTGTGATATAGGGTCTAGACAACATTGACCTATTCAGGGGTTTTATCAATGAACTGTGGTGCCTCACAGGGTGAGGTTTTTACATGATACTTAATTAATCTCATTGAAGTCAATTGGACACTTGGATGGTAAAGTTTCATCAATATACTTAGTTATTAAGTTAATGAATGTAGTTTAGTGCCATACAAGCAAGGACTTATAAAAATGAAGTATTATGATGGTATTTCTTAACGAATCCCATTCAAGAGTTCTTTAATGCCACCTTCAAATAACGTAGTGGAGTTTGATTGTGTGCCTCATTTAAGATGTCTTTCTTGCTGTCATTAAGTATCAAGATGATGTTAGAGTGCAAACCTCCTTAACTAAGCCATCTTACAAGTGCAATGAAGGACAACTCGTTAGCCACATGCCCTTGAAAGGGTTTAGTGGTCGAATTCAAAGGTATAATCGCGCGCTTCCTAAGTAGCTTCATGGTAGGCTCATACAAAATTAGTCTTAAATCTTGTAATAAATTATTAACTATAGTGCCCTACCCAAGAGACGCTTACTTTAGGTTGAGGTGCTACTCAAATCAAATCAACACGGTCTCATACTACAACATAATTGCACAAGGAATAATCACCACAACATGAGCTACTAGCAATACATTACCTTGATTCATAACATTTACAATCAAACATCATAACACATAACCTAGCAAACTTTGGTTTGCATAATATATAAAAATCCATGAAAACTAATTTCTCAAGTTCGTAAGAACAAATAGAGCCCAAACTTAGCATGCTATGATATGTACTACTTATTTATTCCTAATTCAAAATTCCACAAGATAAATAACGTTGAAATCTTAGCTACAAAACATATAGATACACAAAAATATTTACATATGACAAGTTGGTCTCAAGTTTACATAGTTAACAATACATAGGTCAACATTACATTTCCAGTCTCAAAACCCTACACAGCTTGAAGATATGTACAAAACTATATACATCAATTTTATCACACTCAAACCATCTGCCTTTTTCAAATCCTGTCTGGGGAAATAATTAGGAAACATCAAGAAAGATAAGTCCTAAGGACTTAGTGAGGGGTTAGTGATCAGGAAGGACAATATGTGACAATTTCATAGGATAATCAAGAGGAAAGAAAACTATTTAAATGAGATTAGCAAAAACTAACTGAAAGCCGTAAGAATAAATTATGTAATATTAGCAACAAACAAAAATGAAAACAATGATGCAATTCAACTAATACAAGTGACAAAATAGAATTAGTCGAAGAGTAAGGCCAAGCAATTAGAAAGAGGTGTTGTTAGGGAATAGTCTCCAATCTTTTAACTCCCATAGATTAGCATGAAAGTAAATCCCTTATCCCTTCAAGTTTAGAGCACTTAGTCTAAACAAAACATACACATATAGCATGGTCAACCGCATACTGATCTCTCGCTCACAAATAGTTAACCTCCAACTACCTACAAGATAAGATCACTAGTGGGTACTAGTTTGGGAGACCCCACCGTTAAGAATTATCAA
>JACGDI010005601.1:3164050-3175811 GCA_014898725.1 Jacaranda copaia
AATACCATTCAAATCCACCAGAGTTTCAGACCGATACGCTCTTTGTAGCATCACTCTTCTTGTTCTCCGCTACCAAAAATTGGCCCTACCATATAAAATATCCTCTTTTATTCTATCTTATAGATTAGATATTTTGGAAGATTTAATTGGTGTGTGGATTATAACAATAGAGGCAAACAAGAGAGTTTGCTTGTTTTGGAGATCCATCTGCACAAAGTCTGATTTGGCGATTTTCTACAATGGGTTCTAGAAGGATTTTTCATACAAATATTTTCCAGTGAATTTTTCAAGGCATTGAAAAGATCCAGTAATTTTTTTGGAATTTTTGGAGGATTTTTGGTTGTGATATTTTTGCACTCTTCCAGTAATGCCAATTGCAGATAATTTATGGAATTGTGAAGAGTTCACAAGTCTCTCCTTAGATTTTGCTTTTCAAGGTAATGCTCTCACAAAATCTGGATCCCTAGCATGATTTGATCATTGGTATGCTTATAAGCACTAGTTAATTTGATGCTTTTGAAGTTTTGATAATTTGATCCTAGTGTTTTACTTGCCTTCATGCGACCACCACTAATCGATAAGCCTCGACAAGGTAAACAAATCATCCAAATCAATATTTCAATCTGTCATCATTTACCCAGTTAATTTGCCAAAAAATAGCATAGTGCCATACATGCCACCACACTGTTTCTTTTCTAATTACTCCTCCTCCAATAGTCCATTCTTCAAATTGGAAATACCTGTGTGTTCCTTCGACTAAACCCAACATAACCCTTTTTTGAATTCTATGTTTCAGTTGCCAAAATCATGCCACCATTGCTATGTGCCACCATCGACCTTCAATTTTCCAACATTCTGCTAATTGTGCCACAACAAACTTGGTGCTAGTGTGATCATTAGAATGAGACAAAAGTAATAATTAGCTTGTTTCTTTCGTTTATCGGCATCAGTATGAGGTAGATGGTGGATAAGTGGCGGTGCGCCTCACATTGACCCTAACGCTTACACTTTACCCATTTTAGCTTTTCTAAATCTCAAATTGCCCCTACTACCTTCTTTAATTCTTGCAATTAAGTCCCATCTAATTTGTTTTCTAACCTCTTCATTTTCTCAATATTAGATTGAGACTCTAAAAACTTTTAAAATGCAATATTTTGATTCTTTATACAACCACGCACCCTGAAAGAGCTAAAAATGGCTTTACGCCAAGTTAATTAAGGTGTTGGTGTAATTTTATTTACTTTTATTAAGATATTGCCACTTACTTCATGAGAGGGTTTTGAATAGGCTTACACATAAAGCTGAACAATGGGTTTACACAAAAGAAGTCAAGTATGCTCTTGAGAGTGGTAAGCAAATGCCTCAAATAATTTAAGTGTGCTCCATATAGCAACATACAAGCACCTCAAACAACCCAAGTTTGGTTTGAAGAGCTTTGATAAAGAGACGAGCATACGTACACACTAAGAAGCCTTCAGAGAGAGGCTTCCTTACACCCTAGCCAAAGTCTCATCTTATACCACTTGAAGATATTAGACTATCAGATCGGATCTATTGGATTTTTTCTCATTCAACCTCTATGTGAACAAGCTTTCTCTAAATCACGAACATCAACTAAGAAGACCATAGCACAAGGATTAAATCTATTTTTTTCTTCAATTTGTTTCTGATGTACAAAATCCTCACATTAAGGAAAGTGCAGAGCAAACTTTAAACCTAAGATGATAGGACCAACAGAAGATTAGGAAGTGTGTAAGCTAAGGCGTTGAAAAGACTACAGAGAAACTTAGAAGTAATTTAGAAGACCATGTATAAATGTAAGGATGAGAGGTTTTATTTCAACCCAGCTTAATCACAAAGTAGAGTACAATCCCTATTTTATAGAGATAAAACTCAAAAAACTTTACCATATATTGGAATAGTCCTTTGAAGTCCAAGATAGCTATCTTTTTCTGGGGACACATGTCATCTACCGATAATTATGACACATGACTCTAATAGACATGTGTCATCTTACTAAATACAGTAGTGGACACATATCACAACACATCAACACCTAGCAAAATACAAGGACACATGTGAGGCTAACTAATTTACAACACCATGACACATGTCACACAACTACCTAGCCATATTACACAACTCAAGGACACATGTAAATATAAGAGGACACATATCACTTAATGGCTATGCATGGATAGACTTTATCTACTAATGTTAGCTATTTTGCTTGGCCTAGCATCATGCATTTTAAGGTTGTCCTTGGGAATTGATACAGTAAAATGATAAGGTAGAACTTAAAATTTTTAATGTTGTACTTGATGGCAATGATTTCTTTGTAGACCATGTGATAATGCTTTTCTGCTTCTTTGAACTGTCCATTGGCATGTCCAAAATAGCGTTATTTCTTATTGATCTCTTCAATGAGTATAGCTTCCCAAAACTCATCACTAACACTGATTTGTAAAATATTGTGTCTTATATTAGGAATCTTCAAAGGTGCTGGATCTTGGTAGATGTCCTTAAGCTTCTTGACAATAGTCATCTGCTCTTATTCCCAAGAAGGGGCATTTGTTTTCAATATTCTAAATAGTTGGCTAGTATACTTAAAGGACTCGTAAAGGAAATCCTTGATATAATTGACAATACCAAGAAATTATCGAATCTTCTTAATAGTAAAGTCCTTATCTGGAAACTTGAGGAGTTCTTGAGTGATATTTAGGCCAATTGATAATGAACATTAGAGAACTTCATCCCAAGAAATTTGATATTGGGCTAGCCAGTATAACTTTTCTTTTCAGAGAGCATAATTCCAAAAACCTGGACCAAATCTAAGAATTGTTGTAAAAAATTCTCATGGGCCGAATTATCTTAGGAGAACAATAAGATATTATCGATATAGACCAACATACTATGTAGCATGGGCTCAAATATACTCATCATCGCCTATTGCAATAACGATACTGCAACTTTGACTCCAGATGGCATGACTGTCTATTAGTATTAGGCATTTGGAATACAAAAAGCCATCTTGTAACAATCTTTTAGGTCGGTGCATAATTCCCAGAATCCTACTTTAAAATTAAATTTGGAGAGTACCTTAGCTTAGGTTAAATATGAGAACAACATCGGGGTTTTTGGAAAAGAAAACTTATCATCTTGTGGCAAGTGATCTAAAGACTTGTAATCAGTAATGAGTCTCTTCTTTCCTCTAACTGGTTAAAACCACTTGTTCATATAGAATGCTAGACAACCCCAACTAGATTATGTTAGTTCAATCAATCCTTAGGTGAGGAGTTGACTTCATTTATTTCTAGCCAAAGAAAGGTCATTTGGAGTCATTTCAAGATGATTAGCCTTTGTAGCATTAATATCTTGGTTCAACTTGAAAGGTAGTTGAATCAAGAAATTAGGATTCTTTCATAATGGATTAGGATGATTGAAATATGTATGAAACTCTACACAATATTGCTAGAGTTTCTGGGCAAACCTAAAATATTCTTTAGGCACGTCAGTGAGAGCGTAGATCTTCTACATAGTTGTAAATGACTGGAAATTCCTTTTAAACTTGATGCCCATAGGAACAACCTAAAGTCTTTGGGCTTTATAATATAGATCAAAGTTAACAAGAAAATCTTTACCATAGAGTTTGCTTCCAAAAACTTGTATCCATACTATACATTTTGGAAAGAATTGAATTTCAATAGGCTTCTTGCTAATTAGAGATATCTTGAACCTTTGGCTATCTGGAGCTTGAAAGTATTCATAACGAGGTTTTCAAGCATCTTCTAGGAGGATTTCTGGATTCATCATAGTTCACTTTACACATGTATCCATGAATCCAATTGCTTTGATTGGCCTATCATATTTGGATTGAAAAATGTGCATCGTAACATGAGTAGATGGAATATTTTCTTAGCTTGGAGTTTGTAAATAGGCAAATAATCTTTAAGTTTAGATTCTTCAACTAGGGGTGCCTCTTCATCATCGGATAAATCTTTGATTGCAAAAACCAACTCTTCTATTTGTTCCATCTGTTCTAAGTACAAGGATGCAACATCTATATCAAATAAAATTGTACTTGAACATTGTAGGACTTGAGATATCATACGAGCAAATTTATTTCTCTTGTTAGGGAATTTTTTTGCAAAGTGCATCTCTTTCCCGCAAAGATAGCAACGATCTATATTCATTTTCCTGAAGGGCTTCATTTTGAATAACCTCAAGGGCTTTTTCTTTCTCTTGAATTTCTCAAGAGTTGGTCTCTTTAACATAGAACATGAACATTTTTTTCTATTTTTACACTACATCTCCAAGTAAGATTGTTGTAGGCCTTCTTCAAGATAGATTTGTAATCTTGAAGTTCTTTGTAGAAATTCTACTGCTTGCAAAGTCTATCAAAGGTTGCAAAAGTTATTTGATGAATTTCTCCTAGGTTGATGTGAGCCATATCCCTTCTTGTAGAAAGAATCATTCTTTGGAGCTCACGTTAAATCGCTCTAGGAAGTAATGCGAGGAAGACATGCTTTAAATTTAGATCATTAGATCTATTCAACATGTCAAATAGCTGGGACATCCTTTGAAAATGGAAATCAAGATCTTTCTTCCTAAGAGAGCAGCTATTTTAAAGATCTTGATGTCAACATTTTTTGTCGAAAATTCTAATGATTGTTCTTTGGAAAGTGATGAAAATGAGGAGTAATGGATGTAATAATTCAACTTTAAGGAAGGGTGCATGTATTTATACCAAATTTCTAATGTAATTATTTCAAAACAGAATAAAAAAATTGAAATACAAAACCTTCAAATAGAAAATGAAGTAATTAAAAAATTTGTTCTTTATAAAAATTGAGAAATTTATTTGTGTTTTTAGTGAGTTTTGTATATTAATCTAGAAATTTGATAACTTTATTTTTTTTTTACACTGAATAAATTTTTTTTTGCAAATCTTCAGAAAGAACATTTAAAAGGAATGTAGGAGCATGATCATCCAACAAAGCTAGCCTAGAGGAAAAACCAAATACTCTTGCAATCCTATGAGCAAATGGTTTGCTGAACGTCTAATGAACTAACCTTGCTTCTAAGCTCAGAAAAAAAAGTTACAATCATAAATAATCATTCCAAAATAAGAAAAATTCATGGAATTATTAGCCATTGCATCTATTACCAATTTAGAATCTAATTCAAAGGTAGTTTGATGAGGAAATGATCACTTGACCCAGCTTAATACCTTGCGAAAGCTTAGAGCGTCAGCCATTTGTGGAGTTATTTTTCCTAAGAATGAAACTTCTCTTGCAACTTAAAACACTCCCTAATCATCTTTTGTTACCTTCCCAACACCAAACTTAAATTCTTGATCCAAAATTGTTGCATCTATATCATACTTAAACTAACTAATGGGAGGCCATGACCACTATAAGAATCTAAAACATTATCTCCAGAAATTAATTTTGTTCTGCATTATCAGGCAAAAGTCTATTACTGGAGAAATGTATTCACTTGGTAGATAATCTTATTAGCTGATCCTATTTTATTATTCCAAACAACTTCATTATGATTATCCCATAAGTTGCATAGAACCATTGCATTCCTACTTTCTTCCCCAATGTTTGCTTTCAAATGCAAACTCCTTATCTAATCAAGCATATTGTCGATTTGTGGAGGTAAAGATCAGCTAAAACCATTATCCAACATGACATTGCAACTATGCAATGAATAAGAACATGGACTGCAATTTCTGGTTAAGCTTGGCATATTGGACAAAAAAGGTTGACATCTACTTTCTTAAACATCAGCCTATCTCTTATTGGTAAGCCGTTTGTGTGTGCTCTCCAAACCAAAATTCTAAATTTAAGGGGAATTTCAGCCTTCCAAATCCACTTCCAAATTGTGAAAGATTGGTTGTTAGTCTATTCATCTCTGCTTGATGTTAGCATTTTATAACCGCTATAAATTGAGTATTTTCCTTTGCAATCCAATCGCTAAATCCAATAGTCATTGATCTTCATATGACTTAGCAAGAATGGATAGGATTTGATTAGCATCTCTATCATTAAAAGTAGAGAGGATTGACTCTCTATCCTAGCCTTCACCATCCAACTTAATGAGGGAACTAACTTTTCTATTCAATACTTTTGGGATTCAAGTTGTTGTAACATATAGATTCTACAAATTAGTCAGCCACGGGTCCTTGCCAATGACGACATCTTCACTATTCCCTATCTTCATTGAACTTCTATCTTTAATCAGTTTTTGGGTAGCCATCATACTGTGCTAAATATAGCTAGGATTAAAACTCAATTTGGCATCAAAAAATGACTTACCTTTAAAATATTTCTCTTGGAAAATTTTTGAGACTAGTGCTTCAAGTTGGGGTACTAGTCTCCATGCTTGTCTTCCTAACATGGCCAAGTATCTAATCTTTCTAAGTCCCAAGCCTCCTTGGTATTTGCTAATGCAAAGTTTATTCCACTTAATTCATCAAATGCCTCTAGAATTATTTTGATTTGAGCACCAAAAATATCCATTCATCATTCTTTCCAAATCATCAAAGAGATCCCTTGGGAGCAAGATTACATAAGTAACTATCTTGATCAACACGTCTTTGTCTGCTTTTGATAAGTTCTTTTTATTCCAACCATGCATCCATTGTCATATTTTATCTTTAACAAATTGAAAGATTTCATTCTTTTTCCAGCCTATCATCAAAGGGTGTCCTAGATACTTACTTTGAACATCATAGGGCTAAACCTCCAATAGATTACAAATAGTAGATCTCTCATCCAGGCTAGTATTAGGACTAAAAAACACTTCTGACTTTTCAAAATTGATTATTTGTCCATATACATTTTCATACTCCTTAACGATTTCTTTAATTGAAAAACCTTCATCAGTAGTTGCTTGGAAGAAACGTAAGCTATCATCTACAAAAAAAAGAAGTGGTAATCAGAGGAGCCCTTCTCACAACCTTACATCCATGTAGTTTGCCTTACTTTTCATATTTTCTTGGAACACTCAAGAGTCCTTTTGCACAAAGAATAAAAGGTTATAGGGATAGTGGTCTCCTTGACACAATCCACTGCTTGGAATCAAAGGCCTAATTTCTTCTCCTTAGTGAATAATCATGTAGCTAACCAACTTCACACACATTATAGTTAAAAGTTGATAAACTTCTTATGAAATCCCAAGGTCAACATCATTCCTTGCAAATAATCCCATTCGATTCTGCTGTAGACCTTGCTCATGTTAATTTTAAGAGCTATCAATCCCTTTTTCCCTTGAGTTTTCCTTTTTATAAGATAACTTTCAAATTAACTTTATATAGGACATGGATGCAAAAGTGCTATTGGAAGTTGTATGTCTCAAACCTGCTACTCATGTTGACAAATCATAATTCAAATGTTGAAAATACTGGCCTTTGGAGCTTTATGAAAGGAAGTTGATATGTGCAATCAATAAATTAATAATAGTATTCTATATTTATTTTTAAAAGTTTGCAAAAATTATCTATTAATTAGTGAGACAATATTGCTTTAAACTTTAATAGTTAATATATCCTTAATTTAGTTAATCATACATTACAAGAAAAATACAGAATGAAAAAATATTTATTTTTCATTTAAGTTAGCATTTTTTTAAATTTTAATTTTCTCAATAATTCAATTAATTATCTACATATTCGTTATGGTTGATTTTTATTAGTTAACTTAGATTGATTACTAGCAAATAATAGTTGACATATTTTTTTATTTTTTTATTTGCTCCAAAACTTAATTAATAAGGTATTTAAAATTAGAAAATAATATTCAAACTCTGCCAAATGACAAAGAAAACCTTTTTTATCTCTTTCATTGGATTAAACTACCCATTAATCTTAAAGACCATCATAGTATTTTTTTTCTTTATAAGAAATTTATCATTTGACATTGATTCATTCATTTCATTTAAACTAAAATGTTGTGTGGACCAAAAAGATTTAAGGTTAACCTGTTAGTTATGAGAATCAAAATACCTTATGCAAAAATGAAAAAGCACCAATAAAAGTAGCAAGAACAAATGTATTTTATTGAATTAATCTGATTGCTAGTAGTCAGGATACAAACAATGAATAGCCAATACCTTATTGAATTACATCATTATGTTTATACCCAGCAGAATCCCACTTCCTTCATTTAACTCTCCCACATTTCTGATATTTAGCCCACTAACATACGTGATCCTCTATGAAGTTACATAGGCCTGCCATGTGTGCACTGCTATGTAACTACTTCTTATAATCTCGAAGTCCCTTATTTTTGCGCGTAAATGCTCTGTCAATCAAGCTCAATCAAGATTGAATACAAGATAAGCTTAGTCCTCCACTCTCTCTGTCACTTAATTCCTCCCAATTTACTTCAATCATCTTTTGAGCAACTCGGCCGTCTTAGCTTAGCTCGATCATGTCCTCCTAACTACAACTCAACTAGGCATTGCTCTTCTTACTCAGCATAACTCGACCAAGGATATCTTTATTTGTCAAGTTTATAGTGTTCTAAAGGGGATTCTTGGGGTGGCATCATCACCCCTCCCTCCTTGTGGCCTAAAACGAGGGATGTATGTACACTTTTAGGCCTGGATAAGACGTTCTCCTATGGGGTGATGTTCATCTAGAAACTGACCCTCCTATTTGCGAATCCAATAGGATCAAGCTCATCGAGCCGTACTATTCCTCCACAAAATATATAATCAAGTATCCTTTAAGTGTGATATCCAACCGAGCTTGGCAGTACCTGTTGACGCTTAATTAGAATGTGCGGCTAAGCTTAACCATGCATGACCAGGATTGCGAAAGGTGTATGCTCGAACTCCCAAAATTCAGCATCATCTTCTAAGGAAAACTTTAGAATGCACAGCCGAGCTCAGCCGCACATGTCCAAGCTTGTGGAAGGTATACCCAGGCTCCTAAAATCCAATAGCATCTGCCCAGAAAAACTTAGAATGCATGGCCGAGCTCAACCGCACATGACCAAGCTAAGCATCATATAACCCAGCTCAAGGAAAACACGCTTCAGCTCTATATATATAGAAATACCCGACCACGCTAGATAAAGGTGCATGGTCAACCTTAGCAATGTATGATCGAGCTTATGAAAGTACATGGTCGATTTGTCGATGTGTAATAGCGTAATTGGGACTTAGGAAATACATGGCCGAGCTCCTAACCAAGGAGACCATCCACGGCCAAGCTCATCGGTGCATCTTTTTAAATATGCTAAGGAATATAAATTGTTAGGAATATCTTTTAGCGATAAATGTGGCAGCTTTTTCTTCTTCCCTAGGTGGTAAGAGTCTTTTCAAATTTCCCTCACCATTAATATCCCCCCACATCTCCATACACTTGGATGGCCATGATATCCCCTTTTCTTCTTCTCTTCCCTATATAAGCATCATCATCCTTTCATACTCTTTCTTCTTCATCTCCTTCTCCCAAGCTAATTTCTTTCTTTTCTTAGTTGATCTCTTCTGGTTCAGGTGCTAAAATCAATTTCTTTCTTTTTTTTTTCTTTTGTATACCTCTTTTAGTATCTTGTTTCTTAATATATATGTGTGTTCTCTATTTTTCTTCCCTTCCCATTTTTGTTTTAGATGTATTTTGGCCGAATATACATTTGTCTCCCCTCACTTTTTATGTAACAACACCCCAATCTAGAAAATTCGTCCTCATCCTTAAGTTGGCCCCCTGAGATTCTGAGAGAGATTGAAAAAGGTATGGCCAAATCTGTAGCTAATTTAGCCCCTTATGAGATTTACCATATTCGCATGACCCAAAATGAGAAAGTGAAACTTTGTGTGCAAATGAGCATTCTCGCCAAATATTAAATAGTAATTCCCAAGTCCTCAGATCGTCCCACCTACCTCCAGCGCATTTTTTGTGCTTTTACACAGAACAATTGAGAGGTAGGCTAAGATTTCCTATTCCCGAGCTTCTTACTTTAATTTCTATAGGCCTAGGTATTTCTCTTAACTAGTTTACCCCTAACTCCTTCAGATTGATGGTGGGCTTTCTCGTGTTATACTAGTATCTCTAAATAGAACCCACTACATCCTTATTCCATACTCTCTTTTATCCTAAGATTTTAAGTAGGGGCCTTTTCTATATCACTTCTTAGGGATGACGTGAAATTCTATTTCAAGTGTCCATCCTCAATGAAGTACTGGAAAGAGGGATACTTTTACATATCCTCACCTGAACCTTACGGTTTCCCCATGAAGTGGGTAGAGAAATCTCCAAGCTCGTGTTTTTCTCAAAATCGGCACTCTATCACAGGCCGACAAGCTTTACTAGATAAGCTGAATAACGTGCAATTGCAATTAACTTACTTAGAAAGAAGGGATTTCATTATCATTTTGCTATCTACCCCAAAGCCGAAGGGCTCTCTAAACTATTTAGTATCTTTTCCCACTTATTTTATCTCTTGAATAATGTACTAAACTACATACTAATTTTCTCTTCTATAGAGAAAATATTTACCAAAGCTTTTTTGAAGGCTGCATTGGCCGAGCAACAACCAAGGCGCTCAAAAAATAATAGGCTAGCTAAATAGAGAGGCGGGGGTGGACACAACTTGTCCAGCAAGCGCCTGGCTCACCCTACTCCTAAAGCTCCTCCTACCAAATGATCTACCCCAATTCCTAAAGTAGTTCCTATCCCTAATAACCTCAAGCACATTCTATAGAAATTGAGCTCTCTGTAGCTCAAAAGGGGCCACCCTCAAGTATACGCTGTGGTCGGGAGTTCAGTTTTATCAGATGCTTCATTCTCCTTAGGTCAAGATTTCCTAAGGAGTATAGTAGAGAGCTCAGACCTCCAGATTGCAAGCGAAATACCTCTTAGGGATCTTTGGGTTCAGTTCACCAACTATTTAGCTCATATGAGTATTCATTCTTTTAAGCTTGTTTGATTTTCATTTCTTATTACCTCTCTATCTACAAATACGTATTATGGAGAGAGAGCTCTTGGACCGCTGGGAGGTAGATCAAAGCTGATTGATAATACAATTTCAAAAGTTAAAGAGCTAGCTAAATGCTTTGCAAGGGAAATATGATGAGACTAATACGGCTCTCTCTAAAGCTGAGCTGAAGTTGGCCGAGTTAGTGTCCTCCCATGAAAAAGAGATGAAAAAGGCAAGAGAAGAATGCCGTTGAGAGGGCAAAGACTCTTTTTTCCAGGTTTTCTATGCTACTGTAGAGGGCGCTCAATACTTAGAGGCTTCGTGCTAGTCCCGTTTACTAGGGTACCAGCGAAGCTCGATCTACAAGCAAGATTTAGCTTAGAAGGCTTTGAAATACTATAACCATGGCATAGACATATGTATTGATCAATTGGAGTCTCAAGGCCTTATAAAAGTAGGCCATGCTCACGGTGCCATAAATAAGATGCTGGGTTTGGAGAGCTCGCCAGACTCTGATGATGATATGGCTGAAGAGGCTAAGTCTTCCCATCTTAGTAATAAGGCCAAGCTCACCCCTTCTAGAATCCAAAAGATGGCCGACATGATGACTCCTGACCAACCAAATGCTACCCCTTGATGTTTTTCATGCTTGGCCCGAGCTATGGGCATTTACCTTATCAATTATTACTTTTGCTTAATGTACTACAACTGGCCCTACCTGAAGTAGATTGTGTTTACATGCGACTTTTTTTTAGCACATTTTGTTACTGGTTCCCTCATTTTTATTACTTAATATTTCATCCATGGAGTCTATTTTATCATTCTTTTCT
>JACGDI010005601.1:3175840-3225850 GCA_014898725.1 Jacaranda copaia
CCCCCCCCCCACGATGAGTTAAGCTTGCTGGAGTCCTTCCTAAACTTATTTAAGTATTCCTCTTTTGCTGAGCTCATTGGAGCTCTTCCTTTGCTTCAGCTCTTTGAGTTTCTTGCTAGGCTCATTAGAGCCTCTCTTCCAACTGAGCTCATTGGAGCTCTTCTTTTGCTTAGCACTTTAGAGCTTATCTTGCTGAGCTCATTAGAGCCTTTCTTTTAGCAGAGCTCATTGGAGCTCTTCTATTTTTTTAGGGGGTTTCTCACTAAGTTAGTAACATTATGCTCAAATCTTGCTCAAAAGTAATAGTCAAGAACTAGAACTTGTAATATTAATAAGAAGTAAAGTAAAGGACCTTGGCGATGCGATTCTAATAATTTACTAGTAATGTAAACAAACGATAAAAATGAAATGAATAGATAGCATTTACATGTAAAAACACCTCAAGTTCTAAATGTTCCAAGGTCAAGGTAGCCTTTTGCCTTCATTGGTTTCTAACTCGTAAGCTCCTCTCAATATCACCTTGATAACTTTATATGGCCCCTCCCAGCTCAGATCCAGCTTTCGTACATTTCCATGTATGCTCACTCTCCTTAAAACCAAATCCCCCACCTACAGTGTTCTAATCTTAACCTTCTTTTTGAATTTCATTTTCACCTTTTTCTTGTATCGAGCTACTAGAAGGCATACCTCCACTCATTTTTCTTCAATCAAGTCCAGCTACCCATGGATTAGTTCCTTATTACTCCTTTCATTATATGTTAGCACCCTATGAGATTCTAGCCCGACCTCAACTAGGATCACCACGTCCATCCCATACACCATGCTAAAAGGTATTTCCCCTATGGACCACCATGAAATGGTGCAATAAGCCTAAAGTATGCTCGGTAATTCTTTTACCCAACAACTTCTAACCTAATCCAGCCTAGACATCAATCTTTGAACTAAGGTGCGGATAGTGACCCCCACTTGCCTATTCATTTGAGGATGAGCCATTGAACTAAACCTCTAGGTTATTTTCATCTCCTCATACCAAGTCCTTACTTTAGACCCTTAGAACTGGCTTCTATTATTAGGTACAAGCTCTTGAGGGATTCCATAACACCTCTATTTCCACCCACTTACTGAAATTGTCCACAGCTACCAATGGAAACTTCTTCTGTCCTGCAGCTATTGAAAATGGCCCCACAATATCCATTCCCCACTTGGTGAATGGACATGGAGAACTCAGAGCATACAGGGGTTCAGCAGGTATATGACTAAGTCTGGCATATTTTTGACACTTCTCACATCTTTGAACTAAAGCACTTGCATCCGCTTTAATAGTTGGCTAAAAATACCCAGCTCAAACAACGTTGTTTGCTAATGCCATTCCCTTGAGATGGCTGCCACAACATCTTTTATGTATTTCTTTGAGAATGTATTCACCCGTATGCAGTGATAAGCATCTCAATAATGGCTAGGAGAACTTTTTTTTATAAAGTAATCCATTAATAAGGATAAATCGAGCAGCCCAAATTTTGATCTTAGAGTTAGGCTCTACTTATTCTCCTCTTTCTTCTTAAAGGTATTGCCTAATAGGTGTTCTATAATCTACTTCCTCCTCCATTGTAAACACCTTCGTCTCCACGTCCTTCTCTTTTATCTAACTCCTGAATGGTCACAGCCTGGGTCCTACATTCTTTGGACGAGCTTGCAAATTTAACCAACCAATCAGCTCAATCATTCTTTTCCCTAGGAACCTAGATTACTAGAAGCTCGATCAGCTGCTCCTTCAATATTACTATCATCTGATAATATCACTCCATACGAGGTTTCCTTACCCCAGATTAGCCTATTGCCAATTTAGCTATTAGTTGGGAGTCAGTATATGCCCACACCCATGCGGCTCCTTTATTGATAGCTCTTTTAACACCCTCAATCAGCGTTATGTATTTAGCCTCATTATTAGAAACTTGGAATCAAAATTTAAGTGTATATTCTAACTCATCTCCTTCTGGGTTGATCAAGATAATACCCGCACTACTACTATTTTCTTCTGAAGAACCATCGATATACACAGACCGCACCTCATCACCTCTCTGAGGCCAGGCTACATCTACTATGAAGTCGGCCAAGGGTTGAGCTTTGATATCTTTTATGGGTGCATACTGAATGTCATATTCTCTTAGCTCAATCAACCATTAAATTAGCCTTCCTACAGCATTTGCTTTCCCTAAGGTTCGCTTAAGCGGCTAATTAGTCCGTACTATGATGGTGTGAAAAGAAATAAGGTCAGGGCCTCTGAGTTGTAGTTTTTTCTTTTTAGCCTCTGAGTTATAGTTATTAATGCCCAGGCTAACTTATCTATCACAGGATACCTTAGCTTAGCAGTATGTAACACTTTGCTTACGTAGTAGATAGGCTTTTGGCTAGTCCCTTCCTCTCTTACTAAGACTGAGCTCATGGCTTGTTCAAAAATTACTAAATACAAAAGTAGAGTTTCACTAAGTATGGGTTTAGTCAACAACAGTAACTTAGCCAAATATTCTTTGAGCTCTGCAAAAGCTTTCTGTGCCGCCTCTCCCCATTCAAATTTCTTAGCTTTCTTTAATGCTCCAAAGAAAGGTAAACTTTTATCAACAACTCGAGAAATAAACCTGCTTAAAGTTGTAATCTTTCCTATGAGTTTTGAACTTCTTTAACATTCTGAGGAGGCCTCATATCTAATATAGCCTGTATTTTTTCAAGGTTGGCTTCTATACCCTTTTCTATTACCAAGTATCCCAGGAACTTCCCTCTTGTCACCTCAAAAGCACATTTACTAGGACACCTTCTAAGGGTTTCCAAAGCTTCTCTTAAATCTTCTGCACGGCTAGCTCAGCAAGTGCTTTTCACAAGCATGTCATCCACATAGACTTTCATATTTTTTCCGATTTAATTCTTAAACATATGATCAATCAATCATTGATATGTAGCACCTATATTTTTCAACCCAAAAGACATGACTACATAACAATAAGTACCTTTTGTTGTGATGAAGCTTACTCTCTTACAGTCTTTAGTGTGGAGCAAAATTTGATGGTATCCCTACGAAGCATCCATCGTACTTAACAGTTCATAATCGGATGTGGAATCCACCAACTGATCAATTATGGGCAATGGGAAGTGATCCTTGGGACAAGCTCAATTAAGGTCTCTAAAATTTACACACATTCTCCATTTATCGTAATTCTTAGGGACCAACACCACATCAGATATCCATTATGGGAGCTAAATTTCCACTATATGCCCCGCATCTAGCAACTCATCTACTTTCTTCTGTATGATGGTGTTCTTCTCGAGTCCAAACGCCATCCTCTTCTACTTGACAGGCCTAACCTGGGGATCTATATTAAGCTTATGTACTATAATACTCAAGTCGATCCCTATCAAATCTGCAACCAAGAATGCAAATACATCCACATAATCCCTCAACACCTATGTGAGCATAAGTGCTTGCTCTTGGTCTAACTGTGCTTCTATTCACGTAACCTTACTTAGCTCCTCAAGCACTAATTCTATAGTCATAAGCTCCCCAATAGGTTCAAGATGATCCTAAACCCCCTCACCCAACACTTGGGGACCCCCTGCCCTAAGCTTATAACTCAGCTCGACCTTTCGATCTCCTACTTTTACTGCCTCTACGTAATATAGTTTTGAGGTATGCCTAAATTCTCAAATTCACACAGGGGATCCACAGGATCAGAGCCCCTAACATATTTTTGCATGGAAAATGACTTATGATTTTTCAGGAAAAGGTCCGCTAGAATCGCTTCTCAAAAAAGGGACTCCTTGACCACTCTTTTGTCCTTGCCCATTATCTTTCTTTTCATCTCCCTTAGTTCTCTCCTCATATTTTCCACCTTTGCTACCACCTCTCTTGGTAACTTCTTCCCATCCCCATGTTCAGGAGGGGAAATAGATATTTGAATTTTTGGTATTTCTTCCTTCATTTTTCTTCCAATTGAAGTTTGTAGTAAATAATAAGTACACAAAGTATTAATCATATACATACATATATACTTTTATAATGATATATTTCATATAGAATACTAAATCACTTACTAAAATTCAAGAGATTAAAGATCAAGATCTTCTATATCAAGATCTGCAACATCAAAGCGATTAGCTATAGTACTCAACTCAACATCATTTTCATTTTGACATGTCATAATATTTTCAATGAATTCATCTGATTTCACTTTAGTAGATATTATAGCAAATAAACTAAAAAGATTATTAGTTACAATTAAATATTCTTTTGTCTAAAAAGCTAATCACTACAATACACTAATACTTCAACAACATTTAGCTTTTATGCGCTTTTGTATTAATCAAAAATCCTTCTACTATTGCTAAAAGCCAACTCAAATGCAACAACAAAAATGGGCTTAGTTAATATATCTACATTAAGGAGGTATTCACCCTTATGAATAACCACAAATAAAAAGTGTGGAAAAGATCCCAATTCAAGGAAAATAAGGGAATAACTCTAGCATTCCCACCTCTTCCCCCTTGCAAATAGGGTTTGTCAAGCACCAAGCTATGGGTGGAGATATTTGCAATCACTAAGCAACAAGGCCTAATTAAGATATTCAAGAAAATGGCAAATAATCCTAAAAGATAGAAATTAAAGACATACTATTATGTCCATCGCAATTGAGGACACACAATTAAAAATTTTCATCACTTAAAAGACAAGATAATTAAGTTAATTCAATGTGGAAATTTAAAGGAGTTTGTGGTAAAGCTATAGGACAATCCCAAGAAACAACTACGATGAAGTTCCCAACCTTTAACGATTCCAAAGAGGCAATCACATATCAAAGGATGGTTAGATGAGTTGTGCTAACACTCTAAAAAAAGGCTAAAGCAATCCTTGAGAATTAGGATGATAATACTAAAACCCCTCAAGCCAAACCTAGGAGAAGGGAAACAAGTAGTAAAGGAGTCTAATGCCATGACGCCTATTTTAGAGTAGGTAATAGTAAGAGCAAATTTGAGGAGCTTAAGTTGCAACAGTCAAGGAACTCATAATCGTAAAACCATTCTAAGAGATAAGTTAAAGGCTTGGGTCCTTCTAAAACTTAAACATAGAAAATATGTGGTCAACTTCTTGAGAGAAATTATGATGTTGTCACATAGAGCATTGTGAACCTCATCAGAATTACTTTGAGAATCATTTCAAACTACCTCTACATAGATCCCAATGTGAAGCTAGTTAAAAAAAACTTTAAGCAAGAGAAAAATCAAATCATCAAACTAATATAGACAAGCTCTTGAAGCTAAAATACATTTGCCCAATCCAATACCCAGAGTAACTGACTAACCTATTTTTGGTACCAAAGGCAAATGGGTTGTGGAGAATGTGCATCTACTTCACTTATCCTAGTAAAATATGCTGAGAAAACCCTATTTCATTGTTTAAGATAGATGCTCTAGTAGAAGCCATGGTGAGATATCTCCAAAACAACATCCTCCCTTGATTTTTGAAGAAAATAATTTGATTGAGAACTAAAGCCTTGAGATAGATGGAGATTTGTACAAATGAGGAATCTCTTTTTTCGTACTTAAAGTGCCTCACCCAAGAGAATATGACTATGTGATGTGCAAGATTCATGATGGAATCTACAAAAACTACTTGGAAAGAAAGGTTTTGGAAAGAAAATTCCTTAAGCAAAGATTCTTTTGGCCGTTAATGCTCAAGGAAGACCTACAGAGCTTAGTCAAACATTGTTATGCATATCAATAGCATGCCAATGTGATGCACCAACCCAACGCTTCTCTCTAACGTCTAAGCAATTTTTTTCCTTTTAACTATTGGGGACTAGACATTAATTGTGGGACCTTTCTGGAAACACTAGATAGTGAAATTTTCTTAATATAGCGATGAGTTTTTTCTAGGTAGGTGAAAGCCAATCTCTTAGTCTGCATATCTGGGAAGAAACTTATGAAATTCTTATGAAAGAGCATAATATGCTAGGTTGGGATTCCTCAATCCTTAGTCTTAGAAAATGGAATGCAATTTGCACGAGCAAACTTAAATACTAGTAAATAAAGTTAGCTGTCAAGCAATTTTCTATTTCAATGTCCAATCCATGAGTGAATGGACAAGCAAGATCACAAATCAAACCATTCTCCAAAACTTAAAGATGCAGTTGGGAAATGCCTAGGGAGTTTTAGTGAATGAACCTCTCAATGTTATGGGCATACCAAACTATAACTAGGGCATGTATTGAGCAATCACTGTTTAATCTAGTTTGTGGTGCAAAGAGTATCAACAGGTAAAAATTGAAAAATTAATCTAGAAATTAATGAACCATGATAACTTCTAAAATCCAAAAAAAATTGAGAATAGATCCAGAGTTACTCTAGAAGATATAGGAGAATATAAATACATATCCAGAAATGTATAAGCAAAGATACTCAAAGCTTAGAATGCAAAGGTATGGATTAGGAATTTCCCACTCAAAGAATTGGCGTTTCAAAAAGTGAAAGCATTTGGGTCAACAAAATACTAGACACAAAGTGAGAGGTCCCTATAAGATAGCAAAAATCATGAACACGAGAACATACAAGTTGCAAAATATGAATGGACAAGATATGCCCAGGACATAGAACATCTCCAGCTAGAAAAGGTTCTACCCATAATCCATGTACTAGGCTTGAGTACAAGTTTTAGATATTCACATTTTTCTTTACAAGAAGTTTTTCTTTAAGTTCTTCGCATTCTCATATTTAGGTTTTAAGTATCAAATGACTTTGCCCCCACAGAAGGCTTGCTCATGTTACTTTAATTATTCATTAATATTTCCTTCTCACTTTTCATAATTATATCATACATTGCAAACTTATGATTCACACAACAAAAAAAAAAATCATAAGCATTCAACGATGCTAGAGGTTGGGGCATGAAGACTTTGATCAAAAGACTGAATTCCTGCTTAAGATCCTAAGAGATCCTCAAGACAAATTATGATTTCACATGAGATCCCAAAAGGACTCTAGAACATAACAATTCCACTTGAGGCCCTAAAGAACACATAAACCATAATATATTTGCTATATATCCTAATGAGTCCCACAAAAGTGCAATACATTATGGTACACCTTAAGTCCCCGAACACAATAATTCTACTCAAAGCCATAAAGAAGTTACAAAAAATGCCACCTCTGCTAGAGACCCTAAGGGCACCCTAAAGTAGAATATATTACGATGTACTCCAAGTCTAAAATGATCCATGGGATAAAATTATATTGCACAAGACAAAAAAGATAACAAAAGGGAAACAAAGGCAAAACAGAATAATCAGCATTGATGCCAAGTGAAACGAATAAGCTAATGTAAATAAACATTGTTCATATTTAATGTTCCTATAAACAACATAGACAAATAAAATTTGTGAATAAAATCAACCAATTCACCTAACACTTGGCCAATAGTACTAAAAGAAAAACTAAAGGAAACATCTAATAGGTTTAGCTAAACTACATCTTATTGTACATCAACTACTGAATCCTTCACTATGGCACTTAAACCAGCCTTGAAGATCCTGGTTGTATTCACCACGCTCACTGCAGCAGAAATATTAATAGGAATGGTTAAGTCTAAAAAAGTAAGTTCTCAAGAAGATTTTAACCAATCTCCTAGAGAATGCAACAATAATCCTAAATAGTTGCTTATATCTCACTTAGGTGTTCTGTATGGCAGTCATGCCGAAAGAATTTGACTCTTTAAACTCTCTCATGGTCTCCTCTTTCACTACAATGACAAAGGTGTTCCCATAAGAAACTTCAAAAACTTCTCCTATCTTGATCACCACCCTATATCTTTCCTTTAGCTAGTCTCAAGCTCTGGTCATCTTTGCAATCTCCTTCTTACCATGATCTCAATCTCAAACTAGTTCTATGACTTTCTCCTGCAACTTGATATTCTAAAATACTATCTTCTTTGCTAGGTAGGTCATTTGCTCTATCAAGTGCATGCTCTAGCTAAGAGACACACAACAAAAAAGAAAAAAAGAACATATAACATAATAATAAGAAATCAAAGCAAGAATGACACAATAGTTCAAGTTGCAAACAATTGTACATAATAAATTATTTGTACATAAGGTATGTCACCAATGACAAGCTTCATCAACTAAAAGGAGAAGTAGAACTTCAATTTGTTTTGATAATTCTTGTTACAACGCATCGCAAGCTTTCCCAACTTAGGAAGTCCTTAGATAATCTCAAAGGAAATCAATACTTGTACTATTTCTTTTATGCCATAAGTTAGCATTCCCTTTCTCTCACCAAAGACCGAAAAAGGATGTATTTCTTTTCAGTAAGGGAGACTTACATCTCCCAAGACCTTAAGGTTACCTGGGGGAGGCATACTTCCTAAGGGACCATAACATCACTTATGGAGACTTGCATCATTTGATGATATCTAAATCCATCACCAAATATGAAGGCTCAACTGCTTTGAGATATTATTTCACTAGCACACATTTAGTCGATGTTTTATTCTATAAAGGCTCCTCAAAGGTTGAGAGAGATGGAATAGCTTACAAATTATTTGTTGAAACCCAAATAGATCAAATAGTAACTTTAGAAATAATAATAAAGTAATTCGATAAAATTGACAACAAGATTTAATGTGATTCAATGATATGCCTAATCTACCCGACAAAGAAATTTTTTTTATTAATTTTAAATCATGGTAACAAGTACAACTTAAGTCCTATAAATTTCACAAGAACACCTAACTCCCTCGTACTAAATTCCATCTCGATAAATATTCTCAAAAGCAGTATAGAATTATGTTCTAAAGTTCACCTCAAATTGTTCAGGAAAAAAACAAGCTTAAATACCCACAAAAGTAGCAAACTAGTCAATGGGCCTTGTATCGTGTGCCAAGGCATGCATGACTTGTGCCCTGACACGCAAATCTTTTAAATCTATCAAGAATTACCACGTTGTGCCAAGACATGCCACACTAAGGCATGCAAGACTCGCGCCCTGGTGCAACATTCCAAGCACGCAGCAACCCTGCGCCTGGGTACATGTCACACTTGTTTCACCCTGGTGCGTATCTACTTGTGCCCTAGCGTGCGACATCTTGCCAATGCACATTGGGTGTGTTCCAATGACCATTCCAATTGCTTCACTCTGTTTTGCTTTATTTATTTCATTTCTCATCGTTTGTAACTCAAATTTCAAGGTAAAATCAATAATTCTCCACTTAACTTAAAATTCTCCATCCATTTTCTATCTCTACCCCTAAAAGGGCCCTTCATCTAGGTCTACAAATGTTAATCAAATCCTATCAATGCTCAAATTTGATTCTTAGAATAGTTTTAGTCAACATGTCTACCAAATTATCCTTAGTCCCAACTTTATCAATAGAAATAACACCTTGAGACACTATATCCCAGACAAAGTGATCCTCACATTAATGTACTTTGTTCTCTCATGAAAAAACTTGATTCTTTGACGGGTGTATAATACTTTGACTATCACAAAATGTTGAAGTAATCTTAAAATTCATACTTATATCCTCAATCAGCCCCTTTACCCAAATGCCTTCCTTCACACCTTTAGCCAAAGCTATGTATTCTATTGTGGATAATGCAATTGATGACTACAAAGTCGCTTTTCAACTAATCATACTATTCAAAACACAAAACACATACCCAGTTATGGATCTTTTGCTGTTCAAATCTCTAGCATAATCCACATCCACATAGCCAATAATTCTAGCATTATAATTCAATTGACTATACTACAAACATCTATCTATAGAACCTCTCAGATGCCTCATAATACATTTCACTACTTGTCAATAAGTCTTTCCCAAATTGTGCATATACCTACTCACAACACTGATTATATGTGAAATATCTGGCTTAATGCACACTAGGCATACATCAAGCTACCCACTGCACTAGCATATGACACATTGACATGTGCTCCACCTCTTCCTCAATACTCGGTGATAGATCTAATGAGAACCTAAAATGAGCCGCAAGTGGCGTACCAATTAGCTTAGACTTATCCTATCCATCCCAAAATGCTCCAGTGCTTTCTCAATATAATACTATTGAGATTAGTACAACAATCCCGAGCGTCAGTCTCAGATTATCTCCATGCCGAAAATCTTCTCTGCACTGCCCAAATCCTTCATCTCAAATTCATCATTTAACAACATTGATTTCATATATATTTTTAGAGGCAATCAACATATCATCAACGTACAACAACAAATATATGATAAACCTATCACTACATCTTTTATGATATATATATATATATGTCTAATATATCCTATCTTGCTAATAAAAGCATTAAACCTCTTATACCATTGCCTAGGAGACTGCTTCAAACCATATAAAGACTTCTTCAAAAGACATGCTTGATTTTCTTTCCCAAAAATAATGAATCCCTATGGTTGACTCATGTAAATTTGTTCGTCCAACTCACCATGTAGAAATACTATTTTCACATCCACCTGTTGAAGCCTTATATCAAATAGAGCCACCATGGCAAGTAACATGCAAATAGAAGTATGTTTTACAATTAGGAAAACACCTCACAAAAGTTAACTCCCTTTCTCTGAGTAAAACCGTTGGCAACCAATCTCACCTTATATTTATCATCCTCAACCCCAGGAATCCCTTCCTTTTTCTTATAAATCCATTTGCAACCTATAATGTTTTGCCCTTTAAATACATCAACCAACTCCTATGTGTTATTTTTGTATAGAGACTCTATCGTTTCACTCATAGCTACTACCCATTTATCAAAATTTAGATGAGAAATAGCCTCCTTGTATGTGACTGGATCATCACCCATAAACTCCTCGACTGAACTTAAATCATAAGCAACCAAATCTGAATATGCAAACTACAGTGGTAGTTTGATATACCTCCTCTCTCTATTGCAAGCCAAACAATAGTTTTATAGTGAATCATTTCTATGTTGATGATTAGGTAATAATGCACTCTCATTAGCTTCATCTATCACCTTCGATTTTCTTTTTTGAAACTTGTAGAGTATCAATTTCAAACTCCACCTTCTCCTCAATACCCTATTGACTACTTTCACCCTACTCTATCTTCTTCATCATAACAGACTCATCAAATGTCTCATCCCTACTGATAATCACCTTAGAGCCCTTGTCATCATTACACCATAAACAATAGCCCTTGACTCCATATGTATAACCTAAGAATATGCACTCCTATCCTTTAGCTCAAGCTTCCTATTGTGGACATGAGTATAAGCTAGACACCTAAATACTCTTAGATTTGATAATCAGTAGAAGACATGAACAAAATTTTCATTGATATCTTGCAATCTAAAGTAGTCAATGATGACCTATTCAACAAATAACAAGCAGTATTAATTGCTTTTGCCCAAAAAAGTTTAGACAATCCAGCATTAAAGAGCATGCATCTAGCTCTCTCCAATATAGTCTTATTCAACCATTCTACAACTCCATTATACTGTGGTGTATGTACAACTATGTTATGCCTCATAATTCCTTGCTTATCACAAAATTCTTGAAATCCTTTATTGCAAAACTCCAATCCATTGTCAGTTCTCAAACATTTGATCCTCTTTCCTTTTTGCTTCTCGATTAACGTCTTGCATTACTTGAAGTTGACAAACACCTTATCCTTATACTTCAGCATATACATCCGTACTCTTTGTGAAAAGTTATTAATGAATGTTAGCATATACTTAGCACCTCCCTTTGAAGGAACTCAAGAAGGCCCCCAAAGATTTGATTGAATGTAATCCTAGATGCCCTTGGTCCTGTGAACTGTAGTACTAAATTTTATCCAATATTACTTGCCAAGAACACATTGCTTGTAGAAATCTAGCTCTCTAATTTTCTCTCCACAAAGAAAACCTCATTTGCTCAGTTTTGACATCCTCCCTTCACTCATATACTCAAGTTGCATATGCCACAATCTCATAATATCATTGACTGGTAAAAAAATAACTACAGCACTAGAAATTATGCTGCCCTGCAATACGTAAAGGCCATTCCTCTTATCTCCCTTCATGATAAGTAGTGAACCTTTGAAAACCTGCAGAATTCCATCTCAAGCTCTGTACTCATAACCATTCTTAGCTAGGGTACTTAGCATTATTAGATTTTTCTTCAGATCAAGAACATGACGTATATATGTTGGGCTCCTCACTCTACTGTCGTGCATTCTGATACTCACTGTGCCTATCCTTACTACTTTGTAAGGAACCACATTTTCCATGAGCACTTTACTACCATTGTATTTCTAATAAGTAGTAAACTAATCTTCTCGTGGGCACATGTGGTAAGAACAGCTACTATCGAAAATTTACTTTAAACTTAGTAGACTCTTAATAATGTTGAGAACAAATCCACCATCAGAATCTTCCTCAGTAATTCGTGCAACATCATCCCATTTCTAATTAAAAAATTCACTTGCATCATTCGCCGTTTCACATTACTGACAATTTCATTTCCAGTGCACCTTTCTTCCACACCTAAAATATATATTGCCTATTATAGATATAGTTTGGGACTTTGATCAACCTCTACTCTTTTTTCCTTCTATTGGTCTTCCCTTTACCACTAATCCTTCCCCACTTCCACTATCATTACTACTCAAGACATTTTTTCTCAATTTATTGGAATTCATTAAAGCTTCCACACCCTCTATTGAAATCGTATCTCTCCCATACAGCAAAGTATTAACCAAGTGGTCAAAAGATTTAGGCAGAGAACACAAGAGAATTAAAGCTTGATCTTCATCTTTAATTTATACATCTATATTAGCAAGATCCAGAACTATCTTATTTAAATAATTAATATGATGAGTAATAGATGTAACTTCCTTCATCCATAATGTGTATAACCGCTATTTTAGGTACTACCAATTTGTAAGGGACTTCATTACATAGAGACTCTTCAACTTTGACGACAACCCTACAAGTGTACTTTCTGTGGCAACCTCTCATAGTATGTTATCTGCTAATGATAACACCAAAGTATCGTAAGCCTTCGCCATAAATTCATCCTTCTCCTCATCCAACAACATCTCTGGTAAGAAATCTCTACCTTTTAATGCTCTTTGTAATTCTTGTTGACACAAAAGGGCGTGAACCTTCATCTTTCACAGCCCAAAATCATTTTTTGATCAATCCTGGCTCTTGAAACCAATTTTTTGAAACATAAAAAGATCAAATAATAACTTTGAAAATAATAATAAAGTAATTTGATGAAATTGATAATAAAATTTCATGTGGTTTGACAATGTACCTAATCTACCCAACTAAGAAAATAATTTTATTAATTTCAAATCAAGGTAACAAGTACAACTTGAGCTCCACAAATCTCACAAAAACACCGAACTCCCTCATTCTAAACTCTATCTTGAGAAACACTCAAAAGTAGTATAGAATCTATGTTTTAGGATTCATTTTGAATTGTCCCAGAAAAAACAAGCTTAAATACCCACAAAGTAACAACCTGGCCCATAGGCATTACACATGCCATGGCACACATAACTCTTGAATCTAACAAGAATTGTAGCATTATGACAAGACATGCCGTGCCAGGGCGAGCGGAACTCATGCCTTAGAGCGGCATTACAATGTGTTGCATGCCCAAATACGGCAACCTTGCACCCTGGCACACAATTCCAATGTGCTGCTTACTTGGGCCCACGTTGCTCCTATTCCACCCTATTCTACCCAACGTTGTGCACCTTGGCTTATGCCTCCTCAGGCCCCAATGTGCTTGTGGGGCGTGCTCTAATGCCTATTCCAACCACTCCGCTCTGTTTCTTCCATTTCACGTCATTTGTAACTCAAATTTCAAAGTAAAATCAACATTATTTAAAATCCCTCGACTCATCTAATGTGAGACAAATTGGATATCATCATAGGCCCCAATCAAGGAGCTTGAGAAGAGATAGATAGCCCTCATTTTCTACAGACAAAGCCAAGATAATTGGGTTGGAATTTGTGTTCGTGGATCTCCCTGGAAATTCCTAGTTTGATGATAGATGTTGTGGATCGCTAATTCGCGAATGCGCTTATTTGGAGAATTTATTTGAGTTATAAAATTAATTCTATGCTATTTTATATCACTAATGGCGGCATTCACAATGTGAGAATTTATGAGCTACACTATTGTGCACGAGGGTCTAAATTGATATCATGTGCTGCTTTTATCATATTTTTACTAATATGCCCTTAGATCTTGTTATGGTCACATCACAATTATTTCATAAAAGTATTAGAACTTTTACTAGCGATTACTATCAAGATGGAAATAACTTTGAATCTCTGAGATGGTTTTTTCCCCCCGTAAATCATACACCAGAAGAGAAAATATTTAACTATCCTTGGTATGTTTAACATTATTTGACAACTCTGGGGAACAATGACAAATTTGAAACCTGTAGAGAGTGTATATGGGTTAGTACAATTTCTAAAGCACCAGTTGTCTACCCCTGCGATATTGTGTGAATAAAAAATCGTGTTTTTTCACTAAAATCCAAAAAAAAATCGAAAAAAGTCATGTTTATTCACTACTTCATTATTCACAAAAGGCTGCTTTAATTTCTTTTCAATCTTTCGTTGGATTCTAAGATAAAGAAAGTCTGTAACGTAATTCAAATCACGCCCAGTAGTTTTCCTCAAAGCATTCCCAATGTTAAGCTAAAAGTACCAAAAACAAGTTGTACTTCAAAATTCAAACTTTAATTTTGTAATTTCAAATTTTCGTAAATTATTTTTTGTTCTTTAAAGCAGAAAGTACGAAACTTCATTCCCAGGTACTCATTGAGTACACTGTTTTGCTTTTCTTCGTTGGTAGTTATACATGTCAAGAATCTACATTCATTTGCAATTGTTTTGCAATGTATCGGATGCAAATTTTTTATTGATATATATATATATATATATATTGTCATTCTATTGCTCCTTACGTTACAAATCACAAATAAACAGAAAAACAAAAAATAAATGAAAATGAAGATGTTTAAATCCAACAGATATAAAGCCAACTATAAAAGTCCTTCCAGACTGAAGACCGTAGTTATATAATCAGAAAGGTTGATTTCATCAATGCATCAATCAAACGACTTTCGTCGGTCAATTCGCTCCGCAAAGCCAAACTAATTCTATGCACACCACACAAACATTCCGTGGACTTTTCAATCATTTTATCGAGTTGGTAATTTGGTTTTTCAGACATTAAAATAAGCAAATTGTAAAACTATAAGTCTGGTTTGACTGCATATATACCAATTTAATTTTAAATTAAGATGGTGCCTTTATAAGTTTACTTAAGATATTTCGCTTAAATTCTATGTTTGTAATGCATTACTAATTGTTCGCATGCACTTACAACGCACATGAAATATTTTTAAGCAATCATATTATTCTCATATTCAATATATAAAATAAAAATTAACACGCATCTAAAATATATATAAATAAAATAATAGTCATATAAAGTAAAAATTTCGCAAAAAAATTGAAAATTATTAAAATGTTGAGCTTACTTTGTGATTAGTGAAGTTTTTAAACAAATAATGACTACTTGAAAATGTAAATTTTATTGATATATAGAATAAGAAAAAGAGTAAATTTCGTATATATAAAATTTGGCAATGTTACTTCCATTTTTAGAGATAAAAAAAGACCTTATTTTTGTAATAGTACAGATGAATAAAATAAAATCATAAATGTTATAAAAATGTTAGTACTACTGCTAATTTTATAATAATACAATTCAAACAAAAGAAATAGATTAAAATTTTGAAAACAAATTAATGAGGATCTCCTTTTGTGTTTTGCTAAAGGGTCTTAATGCTAGCAATATATTTTAAGAGTTTATGATGCACTTCGTAAAATTGTTTTGCTGAACATTGAAAAACAATATTGTAAATCCTCAATTTTTTATAAAACAATTTAAGAAACATAAATTCTGCTACACACCGACCGGCTTGTGGCGTATTGGAAGCGTTGGTTAATTTATTTATAGCGACAACAAAAGCCTTAAGATTTGATAATGAACTTCACTTTCAATGTTAGCTTGAAAATAGAGGAGAAAAGGAATATTTATTTGTGAATTCAATATAGATTTTGATGCTCTGGAATTTGTCGAAGAAATAGAGTGTTTTTCATGTTGAATACATAATTGACGACTAGTCATTGGACATATTCAATGATATTATTGTGGGACCACGTGGCGTTGACAAACGACACCCCTCCGCTTCGCCCTTTTTTCCGGCCCCAGCTGTCTTCCTTCTAACAATCGATGGTTCTTGTGGTATTTAAAAATTGTGAAAAAATACCACCTCAGAAGAACACTAATGTGACAAGCTGGCATAAGTCATGACCCATGTTTTAAAAATCAGATCAGATCGATCAGTCTAACTTGTCAGATTGGTGACCGGTGGTTAGTCCCATCCGATTAAAGTATAAGAACCAACGGAGGTCAAAATCGGTTAAGAAGCGGTTGAACCTATCAAAATCAAACCGGTTCAACCAGTTCACTTTTTTTTTGAAAGTTTTACATTTTTTTAAGAAAAAAAAAATGTAAAAAAAAAACTATGAATTGAAGATAATGATTAAAAATTTTGGACATATAATTTTTTGAAATATGAATTTATTTTCTTGAAATTTAATGAAGTGATAGTTATATACGAATGCTTATATTTAATTTGTTATTTTATTTTATTTAATTTCTCTTAAATTATGTTGAATATTTATTGTAAAAAATGTATTTTTACTTTAAGTTGAAGTAAGAAACAAATGATTACTTAAATTAATATGAAACATTATTTTTTATTTATTTATAGTTGATAAATTGTGAAATAGTATTATTTTTTGAAAAAATATACTTAAAATTAAGTGAATTGAATTTTTTTCATATAATATTCTTTTTATAATAATTGAAGGTTTAATTTTTTTGTAATATTAACATATTATATATATTTATAAAATTAAATATAATTATTACGTTATTATGATGTCATGTCGGTTTAATCAAATTGATTAAATTGATTGAATCAGTAATTCATAAAGTCACCGATTCATTGTCTGATCCAATTTTAAAAATATTGATTATGCCCAATTGTTTTTAAATTAATGATGTAATAGACATATGCAGAACTTTTCTTATTGAATTTATTTTCCAATTCAGTAAGTCAGATCACGTTTTCCTCTGTTGCCATGCTTTTCTCTTTCGCCCTTTCCGGTTTCCCACACATACACGCCACGTATACCATAAATATAAATGAGGCACCAAGCCCAGAAGGTACCATCCATCAGACCATCCAACCCATCTAATTACCAACAGGGAACAAACCCACTACTAAATCCTAATCTATCAGAAAAGAAAAATAAAATCCAAGAGAATGGGACTCTCCTCCACGATCATGGCGGTCCTGACGTTGGCGCTGCTGGTAGCGGCCGCCAGAGTGGCGGAGGGGCAATCAGATTGCGTGTCAAAGCTGATGCCGTGCGCAGCATACTTAAACTCTACAAATCCATCGCCTGACTGCTGCAACGCCATCAAAGAGGTGGTGTCAACTCAGCTTAACTGCCTCTGCAAGCTGTACGAAAATCCAGCGCTTCTGGCCGGAATCAATATTACTCAAGCACTTATGCTCCCCAAGTACTGTCATATCTCTAGTGATACCAGCGCCTGCAATGGTATGCATATATGCTTGTTCATATACAAAAATTACTTGGGCGTTTAATTTTGAGACAATTTCACAATTTCAGCAGTTCATTTTTTCGAATACTAATATCAAATTAAAATAGCAGCGGATCTCATAAATATAATCTGAGTATTTCTGAAAATATTGTGTTTTGGGAAGTTATTGTGATTGATTTGGGGTTGTTGCTCAGAAATTATTGCAAGGGAGCTTGGAATTGCAAATGCTTTTTTGGTGTTTGAAGATTAGGTGACTCAGTTATTTGACTCAGAAATCATATCATGAATTCACTTTCTTCTATTCCCCACCCCACCCCACCCCCACCCCCCAAAAAAACAAAAAACGTTGAAAAAAAGATACAAAAATGAAAATAGAGATATTTCTTTAAGATGGAAAAAGAAAAAGAAAAAGAAAAAGAAATGAAAGTATTGGGTGGTTTTTCAAGATTCAAAAAATTCTAGAATATTAATTCTTCACCATTTCCAATTTGATGTTCGATTTGTATATATGAGGTTCGGTAGAAAATGAAGTAATAAAAGCCTCCCTAAATATTTTATACGATGATTATTAAATCTGTGAAATAGGATTAATTGCTCTCAAATCGCTCAACTGATAAATTAATCTTGATTTTTCTCTTGTTCGTCAGCTGCTTTGGCTCCAGGTTCCTCATCTCCACCCCCGCCAGGTAAATCTAGTTGCTTCTTCTTCTGTTTCAATCTTTTTTAACCTTTTGTGACTGAAATACGAAATGTACATCCATCGAAATATCAATTGTCAATACTTTATTAGCAACCATCAGTGATTATTAATAACTGTTATGACAATAGATAAAAGTCCACGACTTTGCCTCTTTGCTACATTTTCGGAAAATTTTATCAAATTATTCTTTCTATCAAATGACTTTGGGTCTGGACAAATCTAATCGAACACATGATTTCATCCATTCTTCTTTTTCCTTTTTATTCTTTGTTTTATGTTTATGGAAATAAATAACAGTTGATGATTTGATTCTCATAATTCTGTAAAGCTCCATGTGGACGGGTGATGGGCATTAATGCAGTAGTTAGCACTTAGCAGATTTGATTAACTTAATGTACAAGAGCTGACCATGACTGGGCAAAGTTTACGGCGGTTTTGGTGCCCCCAATGTTGACCACTGGGACATTCACACATCACACTACACTTCAACCCATTCTTTCTAGCGATAATGCCATGATTGATGATTATAATTATATGAAGAATAAATATTATTACCCTTTCGCTAAATGTTTAAAGGCAAATAACTTCTTGCAAAGTAAAAATAGGTACAGATCTCTAATTTTAACTGGCTTCATTTTTTAAATTGAAATAAACCAACACATTCATTAGTCTAGCGCACATATATAGTGTACTGTTATACTCATGCATTGTTTGTTAGATTTCCGCATCAATTAAGTAATAAGTAATGGTTTCTAGGTGTGGGCTGGATTCCTTAAACAATTCTCACATCTTGAGTTAGCATCTTAGATGATTAAGCCTAAAGTTCATTCTTTGATGTAGTATCATGGCCACTGATTCCTTGTATGAGCCACTTATTTCATATTTATTCTATGCTCCAAATGATCATTTCCAGGTGCGGGCAGGATGTGTTAAATTTTCACATTGGTTTAGACAATCTTCACCTCTTGAGTTAGTTTTTTAGTTGAATTAATTCCAAATTTATACTTTGACACTGGGATATGAATATTTTGACAGCGGTACCTGGTGGTGGAAAGGATGGCAATGGCGCAGGCAGAATTTCATGGATGGGAATGCCGGCAGCCTTACTGTTGGTCTCGGCTCTGACATCTTTTCTTTATTAAGCGATCGATCATGACCTACTTTTACACGTACTAAAGATTAAAGAGCAGGGCATATTGGCAGGGTCACCACATTGGTTGAGAGCATTCGATGATTATTTCCACACTGATTTAGATTGTATTACGTTGATGTTGGTTTCATTTTTGTATTTGAGCTGCACTTTGCTATGTTGAGACTTTATGGGTGTCTCTCCTTGTGTGATATCTATATATATATATATGATTATTTGATGTTTGATGTATGCAAGGTTGTCTCACATATTGTTCATTTCTTTATAAATTCTCCTTTACAATGTTAGTTGTGTGCAATCAAGTACTGATGCTATCAAATTTTTCTGCATAAAAAATCTCTATGACATGTATAAAAACATTGGGCGAGGCCCAGTGAACGAAAACAAAAAAGAATGCAAAATTATTAAGATACATTCTCCATGTTGCGTCTGTAGGCGCTGGCGCTGGGAATTCCTTTTCTCCTACTGGATTTTTGAGTTTTATTTAGGTGAGATCTGTCAATTTGATTTGCATCAATTGTCCACCCTTACCCCAATTGGAAATCTAACTAGGGCTGTCAATATATTAAAATTTTAATTCAAATCTGATTTGAATTCAATTTAAATTTTTAAATTTTTATTCAATTAAAATATTCAATGGATCAGATTCAATTATAAATATAGCTTGAAAGTAAACTAATAGAAAGTTTCCCCTCATTTCAAGGAGTAGTTCCATACCAAAAATATTAAAAACCGCTAGAGGAATCGCCGGGAATTTGAGGACAACGGCGAGATGATGGGGGTTGGCGGTTCCACCACTTCCAATGAAGGAAATAGATGAGGACTAGGTGGGTTTTGGTGACGGGGCTATGGATAAACGGTTAGTGATGCTAATTTTGGGTTTCGACTTGCGATGGTGGCAAAATTAAAGGTGGTGGTGGTCCCTGACATCAAGGTTTGGCCACGCCTTGAATGGCCAATTGACTGGCTTATCATTATCATAATCAAAAATTGTTCAGGGCGTTTTTCTCTTGGTGACGAGGCGCACCCAGTGGTAGAGTTAGTTTCGTACAACTAGTAGTTCCTCTGTATTTACTAGGTGAGCTTATATTAACTTTCATTGCAGGGGAAAGAACATATATAATTGCTATTATGTCTTTATTGTTTGATCCTGATTTTGTTGAAATTCAATCGTTGTTGTTAGCCTATTCTATAATATTCATCAATTCTTGTGTTAAAGTTGATAATCTGTTGGAGCTATTTTGTTGCTATTGATTCTTGAGTCATTACTAATCAAATCTGGCATGAGTCTTTTCTTATACATGTATGATGATAAATATAACACCATCGTTTAATCCAGTCTTGGTTGTAAATACTCATTCGCCTATAACATATTGATCCTTGATTCCTACGATACTCTTGATAGTTATTTTGTCTCCTCTTTAGTAATTCTAGAACTATACCTACTTAAAACTCTTACCTATTTGAAATTGTTGAGTTTTGGATATGTACATAAGTTTTGATAAATTAAAGTATTCAAAAAAATAATACTTCACATCGCCCCTTCTCAGTAAGCACTTTTGTTAACATTAATTTATAGCACTAATTTGAAATTGGTGATTATGTTAATAAAGCTGAAAATGATTTTGAAATATTGCTATGTTGTTCTCCAGACCAGCCTGGTGCTAAATTTATTTGTTTGTTAGTTAACATGGCAAACTGAGATATTATTTGTAATGTTGTTGGACATACTATATGACAAGTATGAATATATTTGATACTTTTGGGAATGGTCCTGGGATCAATAACAAAAGACGGCTCAGCAAGATGAACCAGGGTGACAAATCTTTCAGCCAATACCTATACGTAATCTTATAGCTAGCTGGAGGTAGTTGTCTATGAACTGTTAAGGCATGCGGCTTAGCCATGCCTAACATTTGAATGGTTGTCGAAGCCGATATCACTTGAAACTTGAAAAGACAAGGATTTTTAAGTTTTTGAAAGTAGAGTGACAAGGTAGAAGAATCACCAACAGCTTTTACTTGAAAATATTTGCTAAATTGTCATTAGTTAAGTTCTGCATGTAATAATTATGCTTTAAAACTCAAATATTGCTAAAGTCTCATCACTAATATGGGACGGTGGTAAGATGGACCTCCTACAATTTTGACTAAGACCTTCTCTCGCAACGTTTGGACCTTTTACTGCCTCTATATGTCTATTGTATGATAGTTGAGAAATTATCATTTTGTTATTACTACTAAACTATCTCACTAAGTCACTAGGACTTTTTTTTTTTAAGTCACTAGGACTTACGTTATGTTGTTGTTATTTTCTGTTCTTTACCCTATATGAGAATGAGTGACAAAAACAGACTAACCCAAGTGACACGTAAAGTAATGAGGATGATAGAAATGCTAAGTGTGGTTCATGATATCTTGGTTCCTAGTAGTACCTTTGTTGGAAATTTGTTGTAAAATTTAAATACTCCAGATTTTTTAGACATATATTTCCTATTATTTAGAAAACTTATGGTGTAGTTTAAGTAACACCCCATAGAGGAGTAGACACCTCCCGATTGGGACGTTACAATCGACTTCGAATTCAGATATGAATGATTCAATTCAAATTGATCCATTGACACCCTTAAATCTAAAGATCATATTGGCGCAAATAATGGGTCAAAAGGCCCTTATTCCTTAGGTTGGGCCAAAAGTGATCTTCTTTCTTGGACCCTATCAATGGATTGTAGTTTAATCCAATTCTTATTCGAATTTTAGGATTTTTAATTGATAAAGATCATATCCAATTATAAATATTGGAAATAATTACATAGATCAAATATGAATAAAGCAATTTGACCTGTTGAAAATTCAAATACAAACTTTAATGAACTTTTATTCAACTAATACTTTTACATATTGTTTAATAAAGGTGTTTAGATCAAACCTATATATTGTGTTGGCTTAATTTATGTGTGTCTTAGATAAAAAATAAGAGGCATATTAAATAACTTTGAACAAAATTATCAATGCCAAGGGTACCCATTCGTACTCAAAAAAATGTGAGTAACATGTCCATTTGCTCCACCTAACAAAATAAGGGTAGTTTTACATGCTATCTAATTACCTACCATTTTTTGACCCAACCCATGTGTAACACCTCAAATTTTAGGTTGTAAATTTAAGGTTACTGTTTCAACAAAAATAATAAGAATTAACTAAATTGGGTTCAATTAGTTGTGATTTAAAATTGAATTGAGGCCCATGGATAATTATTAACATATGAGAGATTTGATTGGGAATAAGAGAAGGACTTGATTGTTTAAAATTATAAAATTTAAGGGGTCAATGTGAGTGGATTAAAAGTCCAAGGAGTCCAGAATAATTAATTTTGGACCTAATTGCCTAGAAACAGAAATATTAGGGATCAATGTGTAAAAAATAAAAATTAGAAGACTTAATTGAAATTCAGGGACCAAACCGAAGATGATGTAAAACTTCAGGGGGCATATTGAAGTCAATCAAAAACTCCTGAGGTAAATCTAAAAACGTTGAAAAATGTATGAATATATAAATTAAGGACTAAATTTAATCAAATTCTCAAAATTATTCAAACCCTACCCTAATGGCGAATCACCCAAAAATGGCCACGAAATTCAAAATTAAAACCACAAATACACTCGTTTCATTACTAGGAACCCAACCACACTACACATAACCCAAAACACCAATGAAACCAATGGGAAATTTGAAGGCAGCAAATGAGGACGGCAGCAGTGGATGTTCTGCCACTTTTGATGGTAGATTTTAGGTGGGCTTGGGTGGGTTTTGGTCCCAAGCTCATGGATAGGGTGATAATGGAGTCAATTTAGTGAAACAACAAGCAGTAGTGGAAGAATTAGCATAAGCAGCGTTGCGGTAGTGCTAAGGTAGAGCCTCCTATTTAAACAGCCAATTGATAGCCTAAACGATGGAGTTTCTTGAAATTGATTGAAGGCTTTTGTTTGCCTCGATGAGGCACACCAAGTGGTAGTGGCAGCCTTTACCTCCATTGGTGGCGCGTGTAGCGACTTTTGGATAGTTGACACTGAATTTAATCTTGGACTCATTTAGGTTATTTCTGGCGTGAAATTGGATCTCGATTTGATCTAATTGGATAAATTTCATATCGAATGTTAATTCAATTAATTTTTATGATTCTAATTAAATGTTTATTAAATTAAGATTATTGGAATATAATTTGAATTAAGATTGATTTAAAATTATGTCCTTAGACTCAATAACATAAAATGTTGTGAATGAAATCTAGTTAAGCTTAATCAGAAAATGAAGTCATATAAATATTAGAATGAAAATGGATTATCCAAGATGAAGTCATATAAATTTAGGAACTTGAATGCTCATCATGTACCGTAAAATAAGTGAAGTAATGAATGGAGCTTGTTGGTGATAGCTACACAAGAATTATATCTGGTAACCCATAATTGAACTAGCTTGAAGCTTTAGAATAAGACAATCAAGTATATCGCAAAGGTATGCTTATAGAATAAGATAGAGTAAAATATTCATAAAATAGGTTGTGTAACTTGTAGATTGAGTTGTCCCTAGCATGTAAAGCTATTAAGTTGATTAGAACATTAAGACGATAAAATGGGAATGATTGGGCTCAAATAAGTAAAGTCTTGCAATATTGAGAGTATCATGTATGTGAAGACTAAATGAGACCACAATGATATAGGTCATATCAATAATCCATTCATCAACTGATTAATTAATGATTACCACATTTGATCGTAGTAACCATTTAAATATCAAATAGAGATTAATGGAATTGTATCAGAATAACCTAACTCTATTTATACGTAAGATTCAGAGAATTGATAAAATGATAACTTGGGTTATCTTATGACAATTCTTAGTTTGACTAGGAACCCAAGACCTAAACAACCATATAACTAGGAATTCCTTTGCAATTTTTAAGTGAGTTTATATTCAATAGTACGAGATTTATTTGCTGAGGAAAATATATATATATATATATATATACTTGTTAATATGTTCTTATTGCTTAATCCTTTTTTATAAACGTGTTGCGAAATTTATCACATATCACCACTTTATTCTGATTATGGTTCCTATTGAACTTTATTTATGCCATTTTACCTAAAATTGGCAATCGTGTTGGGAAATCTAAAGTGGGATTTCAAAATACGCGTTCTATTGGTGCTATGACTATTATGTTGGAGTGAGCTCAACATTAATTGCTTGTTGCTTATATGCCATGGCAAATCAAAATGTCAATTAAAATGATGTTGGGCATGTTACATGATAATCGTGAGGGTACTTGATACCTTTGGAGGTGGGCCCTCTGATTAGATCGAAAGACGATCGGGCAGAATGAATTAATGGTGACTATTCTTTTAGTTGATACCATATGTGTTATAATCCAATCCCATAGCCAGTTAGAGGTAATTGTCTATGAGTAGGATTAGGCATACGGCTAGCCATGCCTCATGCATGTTTAAGTATTGAGCTGATCACTCAAAATTTGGAGAGATGACGGTTTTTGTGTTTTTCGAAAGTGAAGTGATAAGGTAAAAGAACCATCAACAACAAAATTGTGATAGCAATTGATATGCTTGATACTTGTGATTTGAAACTGAAATATTTGAAAAAAATCAAATGATTGTTCAAATGTCATGTCGACCCCTTTTGGTCTTATTTGAGATTTAAATCTTTATAAATAAGCAATGAGTTTTGTAAAGTCTCATCACTAGTATGCGACAGTGATGAGATAGATCACCTAAAATTTTGACTAAAATTTGCTCTCACAACTTCTAGAGACTTTAATGCTTATAGCTGTTCCTATTTAATATTTGAAAAATCGTCACGTTATTGTTATTGATAAAATATCTTACTAAGTCATTTGAATTTTCATTGTTTTATTGTTGTCTTCCATTCTTTACCCTAGACAAGAACAAGTGAAAAGGATAGACTAAACCATAGGACACATGAGGTAACAAGTTCAATCAATATATATATATATATATGCATATTGTGTTTATAAAAAATACTAACATCAATTTAAGAATGTGGGGGGGAAGTGCTAAGTGTGTTTCATGATATTTTGGTTCTAAGTTGAACTTCTGATGGATGTCGCTTGTGGAAATTAAATACTTTGAATTTTGATAAATGTAATTTCAGTTATCCAAAAAGCTTGTGATATAGAACGGGTAACACTTCGGATAAGAGCAGGTGTCTCCTGATCGGGGCACTACACCAGGGTACCCATGACTCATAATATTATATATTTTTTAAATTTTTCTCTAATGTTCACAAATACTTTGGAGAGTATAACACTTTTTTTTCATATCAATAATATTTAAGTCGTGTTTAAATTTTTAATTCAAATTAGTTTTGACATATAATAGTGATGATGCATTTTACTGTGAATTAGGCTCCTCCTTGACCAGAAGAGTGAGTCAACCAAAACGATGGGCTCAAGGAGCAGCTTGGGGTGCGGGTCAAATCCTTCAACCAAGGAACAAATGTCAGGCTAACCAAAAGGTTCCTTAGCTATAACTGGCTATAACTCTCTAATACTTAAGTCAGTGAATATTCAATCTGAAGGTAATTTAGTCGAGTTATGGCTCAATGGGAGTAGAAAAGCATACATTTGTTTCTTAAAAGAGGGTAATTATAGTACTCACCACCTAGGAGGGAGAGGTCGAAAAGATAATGTTCTTCCTACTATTTAATAACACTTCTACCTTCTTCATAGGGGTGTTATAGGTCTTTTGAGTTAATTAGCTAACATAATTTAATTGGCTAGAAATAAGGAGCACCATTACATCGTATTTGAACATACACTAAGTTATTAATGTGACAGGATAGTGGTTCGGCTGCATTTAGACCGAGAAAAGTGCCACTCTACATCCTATTCGAACATACACGATTGAGAGGGTTACGGTCGACCATACCTTTGCGAGGCTTTTGTCAACTTTTTGCTTAGGTCAATCAGCTCCATTTATGGTTGATATTTGTATCTTTATTCTTGGGCCCATGTTTTGACTTCGGCTTAACTTGATGTCAGATATTGGGCTAAGTATTAGGCCAACTATATTAGGTTTGTCTATGGGTGGTAATTTGGGTGGGTTAGGTGGGTTCAGATTGGGTTGAAATAGGGATATAATACTAATTTTTTCAACCTAACCTAACCTGATGATTACCTAAATACTCAATTCTAACCCAACCTGAATGGTGTCAGGTCAAATTCAGGTCAACATGATTTTTATTAGGTCAACTTGCCAATTCAAATCCATCTAATCAAACCTAACAACCTAATTTAAAATAATTATTTCATACATTTGTTTTAATTTTTAGAAATTTTTTGGTATTTTCATTTTATAATTTTATCTATTCTTAATCATTAATAAATTACAATTTAAGGAATTCTCATTATAAACTCACAATAGTAGCTTTCTAAAAAAAAATTAATTGAACCATATGATATATTGATTTTAGAACTTTTTTCCTTTCACTTTGTAGTATTTATCAGCATTATAAAAATATTGAAATAAAAATTATCTTATTTTTAAAAATAACATACTTTTTTAAGTTTTATTCACCACTTTATTTAATTTTTGTATATTTTATATCAATCAAATTGAGTCTTTTAACTTCTTGAAACGATATTATTTTTTTTCTTTTTATTGATTCAATGAAGTAGCATGTAACTCAAAAAAAAATATATCATCAAACAAATAAGTAAACAAGTATTTAAATTGGACACATAATTTATAATAAAAACTTGCTTGAGTCTTTTGAATTTTTTAGAACCTCCAATAGAAAGAATTTTTATCTATTTATATATACAAAATTTTGCATTGAATAAGGCATAGGAAAAATTTCTAGGACAATTCAATAGTCAAAACAGTGTTTTATCAACTTTTTGCAGAACAACTTCCATGTTCACTTGGATACCCAAAAGTAACCATTAGAAACAATATAAAATTATAATCATCAATCCTATATGTTTACAAAACTAAATAAGACAGAAAAATACCAAAATAGTAATTGTGATATTGCTAAAGTTCAAATTTTCAAGTTTTATTTTGTTATTTTATATTTTACTCCTAAGAAATTTAAATTTAATTTGTTTAATTCGAGTTGGGTTGAGTTGGCTAGTTCTGGTGTATTCGAATTGTCATATGACCCAAAATCAAATTTTGAGATGTTCGTGAAAATTGAAATTCAACCCAACGCAATTCATTTTCTTTAGATTCTTATTTGTGTCGATTTTATTGGACTCAAACCCAAAACGAGTTGACCCAAACTCAATTTTTTTGTGTCAAACTCTTGTTGGGTTATCTTGTCGTGTTAAAAATTATCTTCCCTAGCTTGTTCATCATGCCCATATCAAATAGGATTTAAATTTGAATTTTGAAATGTAATATAACTTAAGTTTGATAGATGTTTGATCATTTAAGTTATAGTTTTCAAACTAAAATATTTGACATGCTTAAGTACTTATTTAATGTAATTTTTAAAACTAGTCTATTTTATCAGTTTTGTTTAGGTAATATTTGAAAAGTATTATTGAAATTACAAAATACATATTAATTTATATCTAAATATAAAAATTAAAAATTTATTATGGGTACCTATGGGTTACCTGTTACCCATAGTCATGGATAATGAGTCCACTATCTCGCTCTTAATAAAAATTTATTATGGGTACCTATGAGTTACCTATTACCCATTATTGATTTATTCACGAGTACTCATTTGCAAGGTCATTACGAAAAAAATAAAACTAAAAAAAAGTAAGAAATGCAATAATATGTAATATTTTGCTGATGGATTAATATAATATGAAAATAGGAGCTATTATTCAAATATTTAATTTTTGGTTCAATATATGATAAAAAATTATTAAAAAGATTCAATCCTCTTTCCCACCACCAAAGGACATATTTGTCATTTGGAACACGAACAATTCTAAAACAAAAATTTCTACATTTTAGCTTGAAAATTTTAACTACAGGTGTAAATGCAACTTAAAACTAATCTAGTTTTGAAAAATTTTGAATTGGAACACGAGTTTGATTAGTTTCTAGAATTAAGTTTGCTTTTACATCAAAAAAGATACTTAATTTAATCTAAGTATTTTTATTATTTTAAATAATATTATATTCTTTAATTCTTGCATCATCCGTACCCATTATAGTTTTAGGTTATTAACTAAATTATATTACTCCGAAATGTTTTTGTTATTTTAAATAATATTGTTTACTTTAATTCTTTCATCATCCTCACTAGTTTTTGTCATATGCTATTAATTCGATTGACATAGAACTTAAATATTTTAATTTTTTTGTTCTATACAATTATTATTATTATTATTATTATTATTATTATTATTATTTGGAGGTGGTACCATAACAATATTGTTGTTATTTTACTTCAATAATTTATATTTTATTAATATATAAAATTGTATATTATTATCATTTTATTGTTAATGAAAATAATTATACTATTAATTCTTTTAAATATTATTAGTAACACAATTAAATTTTTAAACTAAAAAATAGAAAAATAAAAAATAACCTTTTGAACACATATATTCAAACTCGATTTTGTCTCATTAAAAAATTGGAACCCAATAAGCACAAGCTTGACTTGAGCTCAACTCAATAAACTCAACCCTTGAGCTTGAATCCAACTAAATAAGTTCAAGGCTTATTTGAGTCACCTCAACTCATCTTTGCACCCCAAATTTCAAAATTGCAAACCTTACTTATGATTTATATTCCCCTTATAATTGTTCTCTTCTAGTATTCAGCCTAATGTTGTTGTCAAATTTAAAGTGAACTTCACAAAACACCCAATTTGGGTATATGTTAGGTTTTTTTTGGTATTGCTTTAGGGTAATTCAATATATATATATATATATATATTGAGAAATTGTGTATTAAGAATGCAATTGGGAAATATGATAAACGTTTAGTTTTGTTTTTTAGGTGGTTATAGATTATTTTGAGGGAAAAAAATATATTTGGTATTATTGTTGGCATATCATTATATCCATAAAGATTTAAAATGCAACAATATGCTTATTACAAGTAATGTCTAAAACAAGTAAATGAAGCAAAACATCAATAGCTAGTATACTAATTACTATATTATGATATAAAATATGATGCAATGAATTTAAGGCTTGAACTGTATAATCAAAGGGAGTAATGATCGGTGGGGCCTAGATCCTACCATGTTAACCTCACTGAGGATGGTGGATCTTAAGATATACGATTCCCTGAGCCATTGAAAAAGATCTCCCTAATTGTCTACAAGCTCAATCCCTCAACCCATATCAATATTTCCATAACACCTGTGGATATATGTCCCTTGTCACCATGAAATATTGGTCCCAGAATAACAGAATAAGCTCCATGAGACGTTGGAATTAAAAATGACAATAAGGTTCTAAACATAATTTCTTAAAATATATATATTGTCTACCATCTTACATCCTCATATGCTGAAGGTGGTCAATAGGTACATGTGGTGTAAAAATCTCTTGGAGTGGATTAAATTTATATAGGCTCCACTCGGCTAAAGCAACATGAATCTAATGGCTTAAACTGCATAACATTTTAACACCATTAATTGTAAAAAGCATATCAAATTATTAAAAGAATACATAATCCTAGCTGTTTTCTACCACTTCCATGAGTCATAATCAAATATACATCAGCTAAATATCATGTACAAGTTAGGTGGTACTTAAAATTTACTGAATGGCAAGTGTTATAGTACATTTCAGTCTCCACCATGATCGTGGCTATAGTATCATGTTGTTCTTTCAGTTCGTAGAACTTTTGCATCGCAAATATTAGACTAAAGAGGCATTAGAAGTGTCGCATTAACTCACACGCTACAAGCACAAATGTACGTTCAACTTGTTAGTCTTGTCTCTATTGTATTCAAATTAGGTACTATTCCTCGACGTCAGCTCCCTACACATTTGGGATTAGCTCCACATAAAATCTAGTGAACACCATTACTCATGTATGGGCAAGAGTAACAATCTACATACTGACTATCTTGGTCCCCGACATATTCTATCTCACCTTGGTTGTGCAATTTCAATATTATTTTCACAGAAATTATATAAATAAGCTATGATACCTGGGAAGATGACTACACAAAATATGCTAACTAATCATGCATTAGCCAAAAAAATCAAAAAGGATATGAAGTTATGCATGATGTGCACGTGCGACAACTTAAGCTTTAACTATTTAAAGCAACTTAGCTTGCGTGTAGGAGGATCGAAGCTTGATTTAAACGGGTTACTGGAGTCGATTCTGGTTTGGCTTTACGTGACAGGTCTTATGACAATAACAGTGATATTGAAACCAAAAAAAAAGAAATTTGAAATTTTAATTAGAGGAAGACATGAAATTTTACATTTCTATGAATTGGTGCACTAATATCAAGAAATGGTTGAGTCTGAGTGTAGAATCCTCGCGGCTGTATTTGTGAAGCTTGAGTTCGGTGTAGCCTTATACATCCCACCATTGTTGCTTGCTTTTGCATTCATTCTTTTTCTAGCCTTCTCAATATTTGCACAGATAAAAGTAAATTCTTAGAAATAGAATAAAGCTTTGCGTTCTTAGAGGTAAATTCTATAAAATTTTTATATCTACACATCTATAACATAAAAGTGCAATATTTCTTTTTATTGTAGCAACACTTGTGAGTCGAGTATACCTGCTTTCACTAGATTATTGATCATGTCTGCCTTGTCTAGAAGTGTTGCCTCAATAATAATGTGAATGAAACATGACTTACTAGTAAACACAAAGTGTATAAATTAATCAAAATTTAACTTCAAGTTAAGATGCAACCTTGCCCAATTTGGAATTTTGATGTCTTGGATTCTTGTAAGATCCCCCATTATGCCCAACTTGCGACCTATGTTGCAGTACTATGGAAGTCCATTTCTAGTAAACTCTAATTTTTCAATTTCATCTATAGTTTTTCTCGTTATTTTCTTAGGTCCTTTTCTCTTCTTTTGTAATTTGGAGATCTAAAGTCCACTGCTTATCTTACTTTAGTGACGGCAAGGATCATGTGTAAATAAAATCATAAGTTAACTATCATTCTTAAAGTAGTCATACATATATATTCTTTTGTCTTGTCCCTTCTTTCACATACGGCAATATAAGCATTGCAACAGGGGATGTCACATACGGCAATATAAGCATTGCAACAGGGAATGCCATTCAATTGGAACAACCTAGAGGAATATGTCTTGTTATTCAAATTAACTACATATGTATCTGAGATTCCATGTACTTCAAATTGATTTCTTCCACAGAAGTTGGAAACACATAATCTACATTTTTTTGTAGGCTTTGTCAAGCTTTCTTATTATGTTTAGGCATATTGTACTCTCATAACTCTCCATTTCTGCTCTCTTTGTCTAAGTCCATGTAATCATTAAATCACTTGAGTGAACAACCGGTTTATCATTGGACATATTTACATGTTTAGATATTATAAAGTTGTTTATTTCTTTTTATTATTAATATGTACTTTTATTTAGAGATTTGATTATATCCACCTCTACGTAATTATTTTTTTAAAATTAATGACGGGTAGGGAGGTCCATGCTAACCACCACCACCTTATTCAGTGGTGTTTTTGGAAAATATAATTGATACAAAAAAATCAATATCAGTATAAATTTTTTAGTTTTTATAAAATTTTAGGTATTGTAAAATATTAAAAATCACATAAATATAATTATTAAGTCTTTTAAAAAAGTATAATTGTTGAAAAAAATATTAAGAATCACATAAATATGAAAATTTGAAATTTTAGAACTTATTTTAATATTAAAAAAAAAAGCTCATAGGCCAGCCTGCCTAGCCCAGCTCATATAGAAACTGGCCCACCTATATGGTGGGTTGGTTTTGAGCCGGGCTGAATTTTGCAAATTTCATCTCATCATTGTCCAACCCATGAACAACCTGTGAGCCAGCTCAGACTGGCTCAAAATCGCCATGAACCGAATATCAAGTGGGTTGAGTTGGCTCAGCTCGATCCATTTGATATCTCTATGCACGAGAATGGATCAAGAAGATCTTAGCCAAACATTAGGTTAGATCTCACTTCATAAGTAGGTGTAACTTAAAATTTTTAGTGAACAACTTTTGTGAATCTTTTAATAATTACATGTTGAAAGCTAGAGACAAGCTTATTCAATGTTTGAGTGGATCAACTCTCAAGTTGGGGTGCGGCGGTGGATGCAATTTCAAGCCATTCTTCATCATCTTCTTCAAATAGAGTCAATATGGTCTTCACTTTTCTCAAATTTTTGTTTCTACACTCTTGGTTTAGCCAATCCTTAATTTCAAAGAATATAAAACTTGACCGAATCAGGCTTTACCTGCGACCTTGTATCGGTCAATGTGCACTTTCCTGCACTAATAGCACTCTCGAATGCCACCATCGACATTTGAGATGCGAGTACATCTCAAGCAATGTGTGAAAGAATTGGATACACTTTAGCATTATTCTTCTATCACTCCAACACTTTGAATCCTTCATAAACTTCTTCACATACATTTTGTAATTAAGTATAGTGATATCTTTATGCTACTTTTGGGTCTTAAGTTTGATGGTCTTTCATTCATCAAATTACCTATAGATGCCAACATTCCTCTTTTGCTAATAAATGGTCATTGCGTACCTACATGTACTTGTCCTATCATACAATTTTAACTATAAACACTATATAAATTTTTAAAAATATCTGAGTTTTTTGTTTGTTCTTCATCATAATTAAAATGCTCATGAAATGTAAAATCATTATATTTTTGTAATAACACAACACACGTCTAACTTTAATCTAGGATTTAAAACACCTGCAACAATTGCTATGTAGGGTAATTTTTTCAAAATACTTAAGAAAGTTTTGTCTCATTGCATAAATTAGTTGACTTAAATGTTCATCATATCTATGCTTGTCAAATAATTGAGCAATTTCATGTAGTGTATATAATAATAAGTCAGATGTTGAGTAAAAATGATCAAACATAATTTAGGTTTTATCATTAAAAGATTGAAGAAATGGAACAAGAACTTCCACAATATTCCAATCCACATCATGTAAAAATGGTTAACCAAAATCATCAAACATTTTTTTATTACAAAATTCACTAACTATATGGCAATAAGGTATTGCCTCACTAAGCATTCTATAGGTGGAGTTTCACCTATGGTGAATAGCTAAATAAGGAACTACAAACTTTGTCCTACAGTCTTGACAAAATATTTTATATTCTTGTGTCTGAATTGATGAAGCCATAATATGTGTTAAAGCACTTCTAATTTTACCTACCAAATGACCAATTTTTTATAAACCATCTTTACAACAAAATTGAATAATATGACAAAAATAGCTAACATGGAAAAAAAGTACCATTTTCTAAAGAGTCTATTAATTTAACTTATTCCCTTACAGAAGATGCATTATCAAAAGACATAGACATAACTTTATACATTAATTTCCATCCCCTAAGGCAATCTCCAATTGCTTCATAATATGAATACTTGTATGGGGATGATCAAGTTGTTGAAACTCAATTACTCTTTTTTGCATGCACCAAATATCATCAATCTAATGAGTCGTAATACATAAATAATAAAAATTGCCTCTACCTAACCACATATAGGGTGTAAAGAAAACTTTGCATTTCAAATTATTAAAAAATTTAGTTAAATACAAAATTTCTACTAAATATTGTTTATACCCATCATCATAGCAAGTGTTACGTGAAACGGGTTTATAAGGCTGTTGTAAAATACATTTGATTATATCTAATTACTAGTTCATTTTTGACATAACTAAAAGGTAACTCAACTAATCTAGATAAGTCTATTCTCATATTTTCTTGACTATATGTCCAACTTTGTAGTGCACCCGATTTATCTTGATAAAGTTGTGATTGCCCCTCCACCCCCACACCCTCTTCATTTCAACCTGGATGATGAGATTCCATGTTCTACTTCAAATTGATTTATTGTACATTTTTTTGTGTCTTTTAATTTTTCTTCATAATATGTGTTAATAATGGGTAGAAGATTTGGTTCTTTATGGACTCCACAACCACAATAGAGCCCACAAAATAAAAACAATCAACCAAAATGGTGAAGTTGCCAATCCTTGATATTAGATATTAATAGAAATTTGCTTAGTTTCATTGTCACTAATTTTTGGATCTTGTGTTTTCTTAATGAGCAATTCCTACTAGTTTCAAGAATTTCTGTCAAATAATTTTATAATTTTTTTTATTGCAAATTTAGATTGTTAATGTAGGGTACAATGAGTTTCGGCTGTCGATTGTTTACAAAAGTATGTCTAAAATAACAATTTATATAAAAGGATCACTAAAGAGAATTATGCAAAAAAATTAGTTACTGAATGTACTACTTATCATTCATGTTTCCTTACTAATTCTTCTTGATTATCATTATCATCTATTTAGATTCAAGGAAAACCCTTGATAAATTTTTATTGAATTATAAGATTTGTATATTCGGGATGAGTTGTCCCTATAAAACGAGCCAAATTTTGTCTACATTCAAAATATATATTTAATGAAATAAAACCAATAATTGTATCTAAAAATAAATTCAAAGGATTTTTTTATGTTAATCATTTTCAACCTTTCATACAAGTGTCAGTAGGTATGTCAACAATTTGAACTAAGCTATTTCAAAATGATACAACTCTTGAGAAAAGGCATGAATTTCTTCTATAAAAGAAATATTTGTATTCCATTATGGACAGACATTTTAAGAAAAATAGAACATTCTTCACTTTCTTTCTCTGTAGATTTTCTATAGTTTTTTATTCAGAGTCCAAGAAAGGTGGTTGATATATCTATTCTTAAGACGTAGTCCTTGAAAGAATCATGGTTATGGCTTCCACTTCTTCATTATTATCTTTGTGGTTAAGCGTTGAGATGCGATAGTTGGATAATCATAAAAATTTTACTATCCTGACCACAAATTTGGTTTTTAGGGAAGAACGGTTGAATGGATGCACAAAATTAAAAAAGAGATGGAATTTTTTTTTTTCTAATCTCATCACTTTTATGAATGATTAATACATCCTTTTGCAAACCTTAAATGAGAGCATTTGCAAGCAGATTAATTTTTGGCTATTTAAAATGTAATAGGTGTAAAATAATATATCAGTTTTTTATTTTAAAATTTCTTTTCATACATTGGGATTTATTAAACTTAATTCCAAAAGGTCAATAATTAATTTTAATTAATATCTTAGTATTTATTATGTGCAAATCAATGCGGCCAAGTGTCAAAGCGAAGTGTTATAAACAACCAATCAAGTGTTGTAAATCCATTTGTAACCATGGCCAGCCTTAAAAACCAGAGACCATGATTGCCAGGGAAAAAAAAACCATAACCACTATATATATGCATGTATATACATAATATGTATGTATAAAAGTATATATACATAAATATATATATATATATATTTTAAAAAAGTCACTGGCCTATCGCCATGGCAAGATGCGACCAGCCATGGTGGCTAATGGTCATACCTGGCTAGTACGATGATCTAGTCAGATACAGCTAATTTGTTGGCTCCCATGGTAGCCATGTTTTTGACGGGCATGGGGGAGCGGGGATAGGTTAGTGAGGTACAGGTGGGGGGAGCGCTGGCTTGGTGGTAGGGATAGGTGCAGGGGGTGGAGGTATATAATATATAATATTTTATATTTTTATATATACAGTATGTATATGTGTGTATATATAAATATATTTTTTTATATTTTCTTTATAAATATGTAAGTATGATTAATGTAAACCATTCATTTTCAAAAAATTGAACATTTCATGTAAAAAAAGAAGGAATTAATGAAAATTAAAAAAAAAAAGATAAAAGATAATAATAAATTTAAAATAAATAATTATTTAAATTTAATTTTATTTGAGGGTAATTCAATTATTTTAGTATTAAATGAGTAGCAAACAGTAGAAGGAAGGCGGTGAGCTACTTTTAGAAAATTCATAAAGCATATTTAACAATTTTTTTTTTTTTTGACAAGGAGGTAAACAACCTATTTCGAATTTTAGAGGAGGGTAAAAAAATTTTGCCCCATCCAAATGCTTATCAAACTTTGTTTGCATTAAAAGTTCCATCCTTTAAATAATTTTATCATCATTCTTACTCTAGTTCATCCACTCTGCTCTAATCAAACAAACTTGAGTCATGTATAGGTGTTGTTGGATGGTTACTTCTAGAAAGTTTTAAAGTAGAATCCTTAAATATTTTCAAATGGTCACAAAATTTTGTCCCAATTTCCCACTCCTCATTTGAACATAAAAATTTATAATCACTATCCAAATTAGCCAAATGATTAAATGCTTCTTTAAGCTCTAAAGCATTCACAAGCATATTATATGTCATATTCCATCTAGTTTCACAATCTAAACTAACACGGCTCTTTGAATTAAACTAAATTTGACTCAAAGCAAGAGAAAATTTCTCATCCCTTTGTACTAATTAATTGATGTACTTGACCCTATCACAGATTTTTTCAATTGATCAACAACATCAAGTCCACTTTTAACAATCAAATTTAATATATGGATTGAACATCGAATATGACACATGTCCTTATTATGCAAAAGTGGTTTTTTATCATTCAACCATTTTCTCATACCATCCAACATTTTACAATTTTGAGAGGCAATATCTATAGCCACAACAAATAACTTCTTGTTAATATTCCATTACAAGACACGATTTTTCAACCAACCACATGAAGACAAGCCATCACATGAATGATGAACAACATGAAAAACAACCAATTTTTTGTGCAATTCTCAATTAGAATCTATGTAATGACAAGTTACATATAAATATCCATGATTCCAATGATCAGATGCCCACCCATGAATTGTAAGAGTGACTTGAGAAGTCAAATTTTCAAGCTCTTGACAAACTCTCACTTTCTTCTCATTATAAACATTCACCAAATCATTTCACAATCTTTTCTTGATTTATGTTTATATCATGACATGAAATAAGATATCCACATTTTGAATGCTCATACTAAACCATTAAGAAAAGTTAAATTATGCTTTGCAATAGTTTGAGCAAATAAAGCTCTCTCAATTGTAGGATCAAACTTTTATATTGTCATCTTAGGAGTAGGATCAAGACTACTACTATATTTACCAATAAAAGCCTATTGATGTTAGTTAATTTATTTTTAAGAGGGAAATTGTGGATATGATTTTTCAAATGAGTAGTTCTACTGCTACTAGAGTCATCAAATTTTCTTTTGAAATAGATGCAAGTGGCAGCAACATTGCCCTTCCCCCCCTAATTGATTCCCCAGTACAATGCTTTCGTACAACATATATTAATTTTCTACACTTAACTTCAACTTGTTGAGTGTCACAAGGCATAGAATTGACATTATCAACTTGTTCAGCAGCAGGATTTATATCTTCACTTGAACATATAGTAGATGGCATGGAAGCACTAGTAGCTAGAAATCCAGAGTATGTGATGTAATTAGACACTTTTGTTTCCAAAAACCTATTGAACAATAAGATAAAATAAGAAAAAATCAAACATGTAAGAATATTGATTGATACATAATTGCAAAACATCATTCATATAACCACTGTTTAAAAAATCGGACTAGACTGGCCAGTCAAACTAGTTGGACCGTCAACCGGCCGGTGAATTGGTCCAATTTTCTCAAAAAATTGGAAAAATGAAAAAAAAAATCTTATTTTGTAAAAATCGTTTAAATCGGCCGGTTGGACCGTTGAACTGTTGAATCATTCACGGTTCAATTGAACTAAACTGATTTTTTTATTTAATTATTTAGTAAAATTATTTTTTTTAATTTTTTTGGTCTAAATACAAAGTTTGAAGGTTAAGGTATACTTTACGAGCTATCTAAAAGTAAAAAATAAGCCTTAATTTAGAGTTTAGAATTTAGAATTAACTTATACACTCTCAATTTTAAACTTTAGATTTGATATATTTAAATTATTGCGATCATTTATAATATAAATATTGAAACTTGGATTGTAATATTGGACAATATTCTTTAAGCTCTTTATATTTTACATTTTAGTATTTTATTAATTTTTAAGTAATATATATAATATAAATATATATTTCATAATTATGACGTCGCAGTTCAATTGCGGTTCAATTACGATCCGATCAACGGTTGAATCAATAAACTGTGAGCCGATAAGTTTTTCGATTCAATAAACGGTTTGATTTTTTGAACATTGCATATAATTATAACTTAAAGTATTAACTACATAATTCTTAAACATGATTCATATAATTATAACTTAATACTAAAAAATTTACCTTTATTGAGCCAAAATATGCAAAATTTCAAACATGCACCATTAAATAGAAGCATTATATTAACTATAAAATATTCAAAAAAATATTTAAAAAATGCCACCCTCGTCGGCAATGGCTAGGAGGCCAACTATTGCTAGACTTATGAGAGCCAAAAAATTTGCTGGCTCTAGTAAGGCTCATTGCTATTAGCTCTTGGGCGGTATGGAGGAAAACAACAACTGGCTCCTAGGTTCGGCACCGCAGATGCCAACAATGAGTATGTCACTAACACTTTTGCTAGCGATAATGTTAGAGAAAGAGGGAAGAAAATAAAAAAATAGAAATAAAAGAAAGGAAAAGAGAGCATTACCTTGTTGGAGATAGAAGGTGCAACTAATGAGGGAAATAGAAATGTAATGGAAGCTAGTTAGTGTGGTGGGGTTTAGGCATTTGTTCGCTTTTGTCTTTTACTTTTTTTATTTTTTTATAATGATTTTTTGTTTACAATATAAACTTTTATTTAATTATTATGATCATTCTTTTTATTTTAAAATTTTAAAAATTTTAATTCAAAATTTAATTATTCACTAATTAGTTATATATAACTTTGATTCATATTTTGATATTTAATAATTTTGCATAACATATTTGTAATACCCCTGAAATGAGACATTTTGAGAAATAAGAATCTAGAATTTAAGATATTGATTGATCAAATTTTTGGGCTATGAAAATAAAAAAAGGACTTGATTGCAAAAAGTTTGAAAGTTTTGGGGTTGAATTGCAAATAGTCAAGACTTGATTTGGAAGATTTTTATAAGTTTAGAGGTTTTCATGGTATATAATTTGGGTCCAAGGTGTTAAAGTCATGCACTAACTAAATTTGGGAGTTGAATTGAAGTGTTGTAATTTACTGGAGGACCTAATCAAAGAAAGAGGTAAACCTTTAGGGCAAAATTATAATCGGTCAACTCCTATTTTCTTCCATTTTCTCCACTTTCTTCCCTGCATGCACAAGCTCTCTCTCTCTCTCTCTCTCTCTCTCTCTCTCTCTCTCTCTCTCTCTCTCTCTCTCTCTTTCCGATGACTTTTTCTGACAAGCCTAAAAATACCAAACTAAGCTAACCAACCCCTTCTTCTTCTCTCGGTGATGACTGGTGCTAAGAACTCACCATCTAGATTGGTGAAATGCCAAAAAACTAAAGACTAAGGTGGTGCACAGTTGAGCTTGGTAGGTTCGCCGTTCTAGTGGCTTCCAAAGGTGGACCAAGGGAGGTTTGTGATAGGTTTAGCTCAAGAGAGCGTTTGGCGAAGTTTGTTCTTAGTTTTGACCACCAGAGATGACAAAACAAAGGTGATCGGAGCAGAATAGTAGGTGGTGGTGTAGCCACTTTATGCGTTTAATTGACAACCTTCTCGGCAGCAGTTGGCGAAATTATTTAAGGTATTGGATTTCTCTTGCTGAGACGAGTTGAATGGTGGTGGTGGTTAGTAATTTCGATGGTGGCAACAAGACAGTTTTAGTTCCTCATTGCAGTAATTGTAACATTAATCTTAGTTTGTGATTCCAACATCTCCATAATTGGATCTGGGTAATAAGTTGGAATGGGACTATGAACATATATATGTATATTGTGCCATTTTATTTATAAATCTTGTATATTGCCAAGAAATAAGGATTTAATATATGAATGGTGTATATACATCCCATGCATGGATTATTGTATAATCTACTGGACCCGAATCTGAGTTAAAATGATAATCTTGGGATTAATTGGGTTAATTGAAGGATTTGAAACCCTAAATTGAGGATTTCATGAAATTGTGACCTAAGTGACTTAATTGGGTTAATTAACATGATTGGACGATAATTATTGATTTGAGACTTCGTTACGAGGTTAATTATGTAGTTAGGAAATTGATTATATCTTTTATTCATATTGATATGAACCTTGTAGCTATTTTTGTAATATTAACTTAATTAGCACATTCTGTATTGGTAGTTTCAATCGAACCCCAATTGCCATATTAGTGAATAGCTACTGATTTTAGGCTATTAATAATAAGATTGTAAATTATTGGAGGTTATTCAGGTTAATTGAGGATTTTGATTATGAATTTATTCCTTTGGTTAGGTGGCGAAGAATTAGGTCCCATGGACCAGTAGAGTACTAATTGTGGATTGCATTTTCTGAGATTACAAAAGTAAAGGTCTACCACTTTGGCCTTTTATACTTCTACTTGTTCTTGTGAAAAAACCCCTGTGATGGTTAATTGTGCTTAACTTGTATCTGCTAGTGTTTATTGAAATCTATACTTGATTGTGTACTTGCTTGTGATCTGTTAATTGACTTGTATTCCTATATAAGGGTTAGTTCTTGATTTGACTCTGTTATGAGTTCATTCTTGTTTATTTTGGCACCCAGAACTCACTAGTGTTACCTATTTTGTAATTGTTCTCGATCAGTACTTTTTATTTTTCTATACTCATTCCTATTTTGTGTTGGTATCAGATGCCTTGCTAGCACACTTGCTTGTCCGTGTCCTATTATGTAGCCATGATGGCTTAATTGTACTTGTTGATCATTATTAACTATTAATTATTTTGTATATTGCTCATATGGCCTTGTTGGCAATTTGCTATATGAAAATAAGCTTCGAACTATGGTTCCCAACTGTGGAGCTTGGGGTAAGCCGTTAAGTTGTTCCTAACTATCATGCTGAGGATGAGCTGATATGATTGACTAATTGATTCAATAGCTGACTAACCTACTAATTGACTGATTATGATAAGTTGATCCCAGTTGTTTGCTTAGGACGTGTTGGTAAGTTAATCCCAGTTGTTTGCTTGGGATATGTTGATAAATTGATCCCAACTGTTATGCTCAGGATGTGCTGACATATTTGATCGATTGATTAACTGATTATTCGATTGATCGATCGATTAACTGATCATTCAATTATCAACTAACTGATTACCTAACAAATTAACTAAGTACTCGATTGATTAATTGATTGATAGACCAACTGACTAACTGGAATAAGGAGAGATTCATATTTTGCTTAACATGTTATTACCTGTATTCTAAAGTGTACCTGTTTAATTGTTAAATTCCAATTTGTTGAGTTGATTCTTCCTCGACATGTCCCTATTGTTTATGATTACTGTTATCCCTCACTAAGTCCTTCCCCTAATATTTTATCTTAATTTTCTGAGTGACGAGCTTGGACTATGGGTTGGATTGATGAATATAATTTGTAATGGAATAGATATGTATAACTACTTATGGGCATATTTGGACTTTTGTATAATTTGGAAATATTATGATATGTAAGATTGAATCGATATTAGCAATATATATAACGCTATGTGATGTATGTTTGGAACTACTAATGGTACGTATTTAGCACTTATTTTGTATGTTATGGGATTATCTAAGGTTTGTATATAGTATTTGTGGAGGTTGCTTAAGTTGAAATCTGTTGCTATTTTTGAGAAGTTTGAAATGGTTATGTTGGGCCTATTGCTTGTTTATGAGCTTTGAATTAAGACTGAACTAAATGGCATCTCAGCTAGGGGTTATCTCTAGAAGGGGTTACAAAAGTGGTATCAGAACCTAGGCTGTCAATGACCTAGGCATTTAGGCTTTATTAGGATTTATGACTAACCAATTATATTTAGGTTGGTTTGAGTAAAAATTTTGGATATTATGTGTAATTGTGAAACTTCTATGTGATTTAAGAAATGAAGATAAATTTGAGCAATCGGTGTTAAGAAAATGAGTTGCGTGTTATAGGATGTTTGTAGCATCTTGTAGTATATCATAAGATGATTAGACTTGTTTATCCTTGAGTTTAGTTTCATTTCATCCACCTCTTCTCATTCTTTCATTCTTAGAAGCTTGGAAGTTGATAGAATTGATGACATTGGATGAAAGTTCCAATATACCCATTCCTCCTAAAACTAGACGACGGGGAAAACCTTCCTAACAAAGAGAGAGACCGCCCGACACATGAGCTGCTGCACAGCGTATCCTTAGGAATAGAGCACTAGTTGAACCATGAACTCAAATATAAAAAGAGGTTTCACGGACCCTCGGGCTAATCAACCAGCTACTGGCCAACCAATAAAGCACATGCTCTAGATTTGGCAATAATTTATGCAATTTTGCTAGCAGTAGGGATAAGGTAATCAAACACGAAACATTAAAGAGCCTGCCGAAGACTGAGCTTTAGATTAGTTCCTCCAGTTGCAACCCCCAAAATTTCTAGGAAAACCTGATTATAGAAAAACCAAAATATAAGTTAAAAACTTGGAAAAGATATTTGGAACTTGCGTTATCCAAATGAGCAAAAGATCCGTTATGCTACATTTCTATTGGACGATCCTGCACATGATTAGTGGCAAATGATTGATTGTAGATGGACTATAGAAAGAACTCATTAGACTTGGGAAAACTTCACTCAAGATTTTATGAAAAAATATGTACCGGAGGTGACCAAGCATGCCAGGGGAAAAGAATTCATGGAATTAATACAATAAGCACCATCAATCAGCTAGTATAAAGCTAAATTTAGTTAACTGAATTGGTATGCCCTTCACATACTTGCAGATGAGGGGCGACAGGTTCACAAGTTTATGGAAAGGTTTTAACTAGAACTTAGATAGGCCCTACTCTCATGTGATCTTCTGAGCTACAACCATGTGGTAAGTAAGGTGCTACAAATAGAATCAAACCTGCAGGAGATTCAAAAGATTGAAGACAAGAGCTAAAAAGAAAAAATCCCCCCTGATGGATGGGATAACCCCTAGAGGGAACAACAGAATAATAGATTTGAGGCTCTGATCAATAAGCCCCTCAATCTAATGAGGCCACAAATTTGGTTCAAGGAATAGCTCGAAAGCAACATAGATTTTGTGGGAGATTTAACCATGAGGAGTCTGGATGTTGGAAAAAGTAGGGTAGATATATAGGTTGTGGTGACAACCAATAATTCTGAAAAGATTGCCCTTAAAGAAGAGGCGCAACATTTATAAGGAAAGAAAAACAGGTAGCAGAAGCTAGCAGGAGACAGAATGTGCGAGCTCGTGCCTATGCCCTGATAAGAGAAGAAGCATCAGACCGTACTGAGATGGTAGAAAGTATGATTTCTAATTCTAGAAATTATGATAATGCCTTATATGATCTTGGTGTTTACATTTTTCATACTTGTCACATTTCCTTAAACTAAATGTGCAACTCAAGATTAGGATTTATTATATAGAAGTAGTACCTGAAAACTTGGAAGTAATTCCAAAAGAATTGAGCTCATTACCCCCTACCGCACATAGAAATATTGTTAACCTTTTGCGGGGACCAGAATCTTTTCAAAGCTAGAGTTGGATAGGAGTTCTACCAGCTAAAGACTAGAAATGACCATGTAAAGCACTTACACATGGTATCGAAGCCTTGAGAGAGCATCAGTTGTATGCCAAAATTAGAATTTTGAATAAAAAAATATGGCTTTTCTAGGTATATCATATTCCAAGATAGGGTAGAGATTAATTCCTCCATAATAGAAGCAGCAGTCAACTAGAAAATACCAGAAAATATGATAGAAGTTTGTAGTTTTCTGGGTCCTATCAACTAATAACAAAGATTTATGTAGCACTTTTCTAAATTAGCTAACACATTGACTAAATTAACTCAGAACGTTAACACATTCACTAAATTAATGCAGAAAGGTCAACCATTTGACCATAATGAGGATCTATATGCGACAGTGCTGATGGATAGAAATTCTAAAAGACAGCAATTCTTCTATCACCTATCACTTGAAAAGGCAAATTAGTAGCCAATGCCATTAATGCCAAAGGGCCGAAATGGCTCGCTTATTGGATGAGGAAACACCAAAAGTTTATCATATATAGATTATGAGACAGAAGAAAAGATTGGAAATTTTAAAGAGTCTGAGTTTAATGCCGACAATCAAGGTATCCTTCTGTTTTGCAAGAAGATATGAGTGTCGAAAAAAAGATTACTAAATGAGGCACCTAAATCAAGATATACGATGCATTTGAGAAACACAAAGATGTATCGAGACTTGAAGAAACAACCCTGGCAGAATTTAATGAAAAGATAAGGTAAATCAACTGATCGAATCTACTATTTTCTACCAGTCATAACAGTACTTAGATGAGAATTTGAGGACTAGATTCTCTTAAGGGAGGAGTCTGTAACACCCTTGAAATTTGGCATTTTTGAGAAATAAGGATCTAGAATTTAAGATATTGATTGATTGGATTTTAGGGCTTAGAAAATAAATAAAATGGACTTGATTGCAAAAGGTTTGAAAGTTTTTGGGTTAAATCGCAAATATTCAAGACTTTATTTGGACCATTTTTATAAGTTTAGGGGTTTACATGGTATATACTTTAGGTCCAAAGGGTAAAAGTCATGTACTAACTAAATTTGGGAGCTAAATTAAAGTGTTGCAATTTGTTAGATGACCAAATTAAATAATGAGGTAAAACTTTGGGATTGAATTGCAATTTTGGAAAAAATTAGATTTAAATAACTAGTCAACTTCTATTTCCTTCCATTTTCTCCATTTTCTTCCCTGCATGCACAAGCTCTCTCTCTCTCTCTCTCTCTCTCTCTCTCTCTCTCTCTCTCTCTCTCTCTCTCTCTCTCCGACAAGCTTGAAAATACCAAACTAAACTAGCCAACCTTTTTTTCTCATCATGGCAATCATGTCGGTCCCAAGAACTCACCATTTCAACTTTGGAACATTGAAAAATTGAAGATTGTGGTGGTGCACAATAGAGATTGGCGGGTTCACCATTCTAGCAACTTCTGAGGGTAGACCAAGGACATTTTATGATGGGTTCAACTCAAGAGAGCGCTTGGCGAAGTTTGTTCTTGGTTTCAACCATTGAAGATAGTGAAACAAAAGCGGTCAGAGAATGGTGGTGGATTGTGGTGTAGCTACTTTGAGGCTTTGATTGACAACCTTCTAGGCGATGATTGGTGGAATTATTTTGGGCATTGGATTTATCTTACTGAGATAAGTAGAACGATGGTGGTGGTGAGTAATTCCAACAGCAACAGCAAGAAAGTTTTACCTCTTCGTTTCGGTGATTGTAACAGTGGTCTCAGTTTGTGATTTCAATATCTCCATAATCGAATCATGTGTAATGAGTTGGAATGGGACTATGTATATATATGTATGTTGTGCCATTTTATTTATAAATCTTGTATATTGCCAAGAAATGAGGATTTAATGTATGATTAGTGTATATGCATCCCATGCATGGATTATTTTATAATTTAATGGAGTCAGATCTAAGTTAAAATGATAATCTTGGGATTAATTGGGTTAATTGAAGGATTTGAAATCATAAATTGAGGATTTCATGAAATTGTGACCTAAGTGACATAATTAGGTTAATATACATGATTGGACAATAATTACTAATTTGAGACTTTATTATGAGGTTATTATGTAGTTAGGAAATTGATTATATCTTTTATTCGTACAGGTATGAACCATGTAGCTATTTCCATAATATTAACTTAATTGGCACATTCTGTATTGGTGGTTCCAATTGAACCCCAATTGCCATATTTGTGAATAGCTACTAATTTTAGGCTGTTGATAATAAGATTGTAAATTATTAGAGGCTATTCAGGTTAATTGAGGTTTTGATTGTAGATTTATTCCTTTGGTTAGATGGTGAAGAAGTGGGTCCAATGGATCAATAGAGTGCTGATTGTGGATTGTATTTTCTAAGATTACGGAGGTAAGGGTTTGCCACTTTAGCCTTTAACACTTCTATTTGTTCTTGTGGAAAAACCCCTGTGAGGGATAATTGTGCTTAAATTATACCTGCCCGTGTTTATTGAAATATGTACTTGATTGTGTACTTGCTTGTGATCTGTTAATTAACTTGTATACCCCTGTCAGGGTTAGTTCTTGATTTCACTCAATTATGAGATCGTTCTTGTTCATTCTGGCACCCAAAACTCCCTAGTGTTACTTGTCTTGTACTTATTCTCGATCAGTATTTATTTTTTTCCTATAGTCGTTCCCATCCTGTATTGGTATCAGATGCCCTATCGGCACACTTGCTTGTTCGTGTCTTGTTATATAGCCATGATGGCTTAATCATACTTGTTGATCATTATTAACTATTAACTATTCTGTATATTGCTCATATAGCTTTGTTAGTAATTTGCTAAATAAAAATAAATTTCAAACTATGGTTCCCAGCCATGGAGCTCGAGGTGAGCCATGAAGTTGTTACCAACTTTCATGCTTATGATTGACTAACTGATTGATTGTGATAAGTTGATCCCAACTATTATGCTCAAGACGTGCTGATAAGTTGAGCCCAATTGTTATGCTCGAGATGTGTTGATAAGTTAATCCTAGCTATTTGCTTAGTATGTGTTGATAAGTTGATCCTAATTGTTATGCTTGGGACGTGCTAACATATTTGACTGATTGATTAACTAATTGACTAATTGATCGACTGACTGTCCAACTACCTAACTGCCTGCCTGCATGCCTACCAAATTGATTGAGTGCTCAATTGATTGATTGATTAATAGACCAACTGACTAACTGGAGTACGGAGAGATTTCTTTTCTTAACTTGCTATTGCTTGTATGCTAAAATGTACCTATTTAATTGTTAAATTCTGATATGTTAAGTTAATTCTTTCTTGATAGGTTCTATTGTTTATGATTACTATTATCCCTCACTAAGTCCTTTGGACTTACCCTCCACCCATTTTATCTTAATTTTCTCAAATAGGATTGAGTGACAAGCTGGGACTCCAGGTTGCATCGGCGAATATGATTTTGCAATGGAATAGATCTGGGCATTTTGGACTTTTGTATAATTTGGAAATATTGTGATATGTAGGATTGAATTGATATTAGTAGTATGTATATAATGCTGCGTGATGAATATTTAGAACCACTGATGGTATGTATTTAACACTTATTTTATATGTTATGGAATTATCTAAGGTTTGTATATAGTGTTTGTGGAGGTTGTTTAAGTTGAAATCCGCTACAATTTCTGAGAAGTTTGAAATGTTTATGTTGGACCTATTGTTTGTTTATGAGCTTTGAATTAAGACTGAACTGAATGGCGTCTCTGCTAGGGGTTATCCCCACATGGGGGTGCTACAATATTTTATTTTAATTTAAAGAAAATTAGATTTTATGATGGCTATTGAATGTTGACATATAGTTTTAGATATATAGATATAATAAGATTTATCACTATAGATATTCTCTATTTTAATATTTTAGGATTTAAGGTTTATAAAGTTGTGGGATTTTAGGATTTAGAGTTTAAATTTTATATTTAGATCTATTTTATTAGTTTTCTGAATTCATAATATTGCAAGTCTAAAAAATAAAATTCTAAATTGATATATTCATCTTATATTATATGTATATAGTTTGATATTTTAAAATATTTAGAGATTGTATGGGTGAACTTATAAACTTCTCGAAATATCTTATAAGATGTTTGATAACTAATAAGATGTTAAAAAGTAGTTCTTAATTTTTTTATAAAAAAAAGAGTTTATAAGTTCATAAAATAAGATGTTATGAACTTAGAAACTCTTTTTAGAAAAAAAAAAAAAGGAGTTATTAACTTATTTTTAAAATTTTAACAAGTTCTTTTAATTTTAATCATATTAATTATAAAATTGCCATTACTAATACTTTATAAGCTCAAAAATCTTATTTTATCTAAATAATTTAAGAATTTATTTAAAAAAAAAAAAGATTTAGCATCTTTTAAGTTTCAAGAATGTCTTATGAGATGCAAGAGGCTATAGGACATTTTAAATAAGTTTAGCCAAATACCCTCTTTATTTTCCTTTTACTAGTTTATAATTTTACTATTTTACTACTTTATTTTAGAATTAAAAATTAATTATTCTTGATTTAGTTAATTTTTCAATTAATAATTGACTTTATGATTAATTAATATTAATAAAATAATAATATAAATTAATTATAAAGTTAAGCAACAATAACTTTATATTGATTAACTTTATCATTCATATATATATATATATTGATTTTTCAACTTTTTCTTGATTCAATATTGTTTAATTATTATTACTATTGCCTATTGATACTTCATAATCATTCTATTAATTTTGTCTTATTAATTATTTAATTACTAATTTAACTTATATTCATTTATATATAGATTATGAGATTTCGTATAGAAAACACAAAAATAATTTATTATGTATTTTTTAAATATTGTCTATACATGAACTAATATAAAAAAAATTAGAATATATTATATATTATATTTTTTTAAATTTTTTTTTTTTTTAAGAAAACCGCCTTGTATGGCGGGGGGTTTGGCATTGACCCCTACCTTGTATATTAATACTCAAAAAGGTGTACATATTGTTTTACAATACGAAAGCAGCAAAATAAGGAGTATTACTCCCTTACACCTTTTCCTGTTCAGTAAAAACTTAAATAAGGAGTACTACTCCCTTACATCATATGGTTCAGCAAAATCCTACAAAAAAGATCTTTGTATATAGCATCACTTACTTTTCCAGCTATGTATTTATGCCTTTGGAAATCTCTCTTCTTGCAAGATGAATTCATTCCAAGACGCCATGGTCAGTTGCTTGAGGCATCAAAACCCGTCCCTCTTGAGTGACCTTGTACCTGCAAACGGTTCAAAGACAACAACAACATAGTACGGGGCAGAGTAAACAGAATTCCAAAAACATAAACGTGGAGTACTACTCCCTTTACATATAAAGGACGTGAAATCAGAAAGAAAAAATAGAAAAAGGGGTCGCACTCCTAAAGACACAGCTGTTAAGTGGAAGCTCAACTCCAACAAAAGGAGCATCTCACAAGTGCCGCAGAATTTTCAATGAGGCTTTGGGCAGTTTTTGGTTCCTCAAACTTAGAACGCACAACCAGGAGCTGTAAACCTGGATTTCTGAAATTTGTTACTGAAACCCCA
>JACGDI010005602.1:16734-50526 GCA_014898725.1 Jacaranda copaia
ATCGATCAAGAATTCGATCCTAGGGTTGTCAATCTTCAGGACCTCCGTATTAAATCTGGTGAAGAAATCTCGAAGAGACTCCCCCTCGTTCTGCTTGACAATATAAAGGTGGGTGTGGGGGAGCTTTGCCTTTCTCCTGCTAGGGAACTGGTGCAAAAACTTATCGCCCAACTGATAGTAGGAATAGATAGTCGATGGTTTCAACTTTACGAACCAGTCCAGTGCGATTTCTTGAAAGGTGGTCACCAATATTTTGGCATAGATAAACTCATTGTGACCATGCAGCTGTATCATGTGTTCGAACTGCATAAGGTGCTCGTTGGGGTCAGTTGATCCATCATACTTTGGGAGACTGGTCGGAATTTTAGCATCCATCGCAATCCTCTCGTCGATGATCTCCTGTATGAAAGGTGACCCTCTGTCCCGATGAGATCTCTGGGGAGTGTCTGCATTCTGCACTTTGTCAGTATTTCTCCTTAAGATCTTGTCAAGTCGTCGATTCAGTTGTTGCACCCGATGGAAAACTTCTTCCCATTTATCTCGATCTACCTAGGAGGCAAACCTGGTGTGCTCGGTCTTGTCACACTACAGGGCTCGACTAGGTCGATGCGCCAAATTTGGAGATTCACCTCTGGCTTCCCGATTGTCGCAATTTTGGCGTTCGACCCTATCGCGCTGCGGGGCTCGATTAGGTTGAACATCATCCTCTAAGTTTGCCACCTCCTCGTGAAGTTCTGGGTGCCTTCTCTCCACTGGCTGGCGTTTAGGACTCGGCTCGCGCTAGGCGAGTGTCTGCCTGGCTTCCAAACGGGAGGGCCTATTCTCCGGGAGTCAATTTTTTAGTGTTGGCGGTGGCATTGTGTTGGCAACAGGAGCTGGCACTGAAGTGTGCCTGTTCAAAATGATAAATAAGTGAGCGGATATCTGGGCAGAAACTTGCTCACTAATCATTTGCATTAGTTGGGACATGGGTAGCATCACCAGCTGCTCCTGGGGGGCACTGGCGGCCGGAGTAGTTATATGTTGCTGGGAGTTAGGGAGTGGTGGGGAAGTAGATCACCGGTTCTCCTCCCTTCCAGAAATTACTCTGCGTGTGTTTACCATGTTTATGCTGCAATCTCAAAGTATTCCCACAGATGGTGCCAAATGATATTGCTACAAGCTGGAAGGTCCAGAACTCTGATGGACTTGAGTAATTTTGGGCTTGAGATCTACAATCAAGAACACACGTAAACTAGCCGAGATGCTCCCAGCTAAGGCACTCTGATGCTCAAGTTAGTATTTCAGTAAATCGAAGAATATACAGAGAGAGTATGTAGTGAATAGTGTAAAGAGCATTACCTTGAGCGAGGTTGGGCCTACTGTATTTATAGTTTTATGTGGGCATAATTTTACCCAAATACCCTTATCAGGTGTGATCGTTCTTTCCTCTTGCCAGGGGGTTGAAAGTCATTTCATATTTAGAATCTGGTACAATGCCAGGTGGCTAAATCTCCAATTTTCCTGAATAACTGTGCCAAAAAGGGCACGTGTCTGTCAAAATTGTTAGCAGAACTATCAAAGTTGTTGACAGTAGTTGTATCGGCCGCCACGTGTCATCAATGTGGAGATATTCAACCTGCCAGATAAGCAAATAGAGGATGATTCGGTGGTCAATTCATGTCGACCAGAGATAATAGCTTGCAGGCGTGGCTTGATCTTGGAGTCGATGCGGGTCGACTGCGGATATGACCACGTGGAGTCGATACAGGTCGACCATGAGTGCTGTCACAAGAGATCAATTTAAGTCGACCAAATACTTGTTCTTTGGGCCTGTTGGGCTTTATCATTTAAGATTGGGCTTGTTGGGCCTATTGGGCTATCCCATATCAGCGACTAATGATTGGAGTGAATTAATATTGGACGGTGATAAAGTTTAGGGGATAAATGTAATTTTCAAAATAATAAATATTTTTTAATAATTATACTAAATCTCATGGGATATAGATGTAATTCGCCCTAATTATTAATAGTAACGAGAAATTAAAAAAGATATAGCTTGGACCATTAGATATGTATAAAAAGTTGTATATTTGAAAATATTAATGTGTATTTGTTCATTTTCCTTCTTTAGTCTTTGGGAATTGGGATTTAGAGGGCTGAATGGAAAGGATTGCATATGTATTTTTACTTAAAATGTAATGTTATGCCACTTCAAAAGAAATAATTTTATACTTTACTATTTAATTCACTCTTCTTTCTAATTTTATTTCACCAAAATCCCAGGTTATAAATATGTTCATTTACTCCACTTCCACTAATTTTAGAGAAAATCTCATTTGAATATGAAATAGAACCAAATCTCATTTGAAATGTGCCCAACGTGCGTAAATAAAAAAATCAAAAGATTCTGGCCGTAGTTGTCCTAAAATATTGACACATTCAGCTAAATTGAGTGAGAGTTAAAGTTTTGAGACTTTGCGACATGTAACATTGGATTTGAATACTACAAGTATAATGGGCAGTTGTCTTGTGTAGTGTGTTTCTTGTTTCTACTTTATCTTGGCATTCTTACAAGTTAATTAGTGTCTTTAATTCATTGTTAATTGATATCATAATTAATAACAGCCTTCCATTTTTATGAGAATTTCAATTACATCATTGAACTAATGTGATATATAGCAATGTAGGATGATTAATTTGTAACATCCTGAATTTTGAATTTCATAATAAAATTAAAATAAGATAAATATAGGTATCTGATATGGGATAGCCCAACATGCCTAATCTAATAATATTCGACCAGGCAAAAGATAGGTGTAAGGCAACCTAATTACCTATTGCACCCAGCCGGTTGTGGGCCGACTATGTCTTGACCTTACTGACTTATATCCATCAACGTGAATATCACCATTTGCCCCTGTCAACCATAATATGGTCAATCATTGCTAGAGATGTGTCATTCAGCATTTGGCCAAGGAGACTTGAATACAATAGAGTGCCACCTTATCGATCAGAGTCTATTTGCAGAAGTATCTATCTTGACCATTAACAGTGAGTGGACATGACATTCTCTTTGCCACATTGAATGCTTTGATAGATGGCATGCCTTTGTATTAATGGCGCATGCCACCACTAGTACACCTACCTTGCCATGCTTGGCTAGTGCACACCTCCAGTGTATCACTTTGTCCTAAGAAGTTGAAGATAGCGCCACCTGGAACAGTACAAAAATTGGAGAAGACTTAAAGCTCCTCAAGTAAAGACAAAAGCCTTTTCTGTGCAATAAGGATATCAAGGACATATCAACTACATAGGGAAGGCTATAAATACCTTATTCCTAGCCTTTAGCAAGGTATGCACACTATTATAAAAAACCCTCATTTTGCTACTTTGCCTTCTAGTCGATTATACTAACTTGAGCATAAGAGTACCTTAGCTGATGGTCCCTTGGCTAGCCTGATGTTTTCTATTGGTTTTAGGACTCAATCTAGTTAAATTATCAAACACTTTTATCGACCTGTCACTTGATCAATTGGACTGTACTTAGTTTAATACCCCTCCAAATGTTCACAACCCCATCATTTGGCACTATCTGTGGAAAACTAAATTCATAACTAAGAAAAATGGTTAACACAAAATGAGTTGTTTTTGAAAGGAAAGAGAATAGAAAGTTCTCAACCCCTTTTCCTTGACCCCAATAAGAATTAGAAGTGTCCCAACTAGAGCAGGTGGTCACCGTAACTATGTCCCAGTTCATATAGTTGATAAGCGAATAGATATTTGCCTAAATCTCTGCTCAACCATCAGCTACTCTCAACAAACACAATAATCAACCCAAACTAGATGCTAGTGCCATTCCTCAACCTTCCCAGTGTGAGGAGTGGCCTCCAAGAGAAGAGAGGGGCTGATAGGAAGCTAGACAACCACCTACACAATGAGAAGACAGTCTTCGGTGATTCCTAAGGGAAAAAGCCTGACCTATCCCCCAAGAAAAGATTATTGTGCTTGATCCTTTTGAGCCTGCAGTATGATAGGGTCAAGTGTCTGAGACCCTAGACTAACAGAAATATGTCCCATGTTGATCGGGATGAAATGGGAAAAAGTGTCCCAATAGGTACAATAGTTGAACAGGCGACTAGAAGAGATTTCAAAAAGAAACTCTGAGAGGAACCTTATTATGATGGTACTCCTTGGCTTTGTTGAGAGTGGGAATCATCGTTTATGTAGGAGATAATAGATGAGTGCATTCCTATTGATGCCAAGGTGCTTACAGGACTACCTAAATATGATGGCTTATCAAACTCAAATGAGCATTTGCTACAATTTGAACACATGATGCAATTACTTGGACATAATGAGTACATCTATGCTAAAATATTGGTCCATACATTTTAGGAAATTGCACTTGTTGGTTTGTGAAATTAGAGCCAGCGTTGATCTACTGGTATGATTAGCTATGTCACAAGCTCCTCTAATTAGTTCGCTAGTTGGAAGAAAGCGAAGCTCCTTTATACCCACTCACACATTATTAAGAGAATGAGGAAAAGTCCTTTCGTGACTTCTTCACTAGATTCAATACTAAGGTTCTAAAGATTGACAATCCTCAAATTGAGTTTTTGATTAATGTGCTCTTTTTAGGCTTTCGTTGTAAAGAATGCACCAATGCTTTAGTCAAAGAGCAACCTAGGATGATGGAAGGATTGCTTGACCTTGCAGAGAGGTATATGCACAATAGGACATGAACAAGCTCAAGTATGGCAATCTAGATAGCGAGAAAAAGAAGGGAAAAGAAAAATATGACAGATAGTATAAAGATGGTTATCGATCTCTGATCAAATGCTTCTATAATTATACTTCCCTTAATACTGCTAGAAAGGAAGTGTTGTTCACCATCAAGCACAACAACCTCCTTAAAATACATAGAAAGCTGGCTAAGATTGAAGCCATGAAAAGATCAAAGAAGTACTATCACTTCTATAGGCAGAAAGGCCATGACACAGAGGACTATTTCAATCCTTATGATGAGATTGAAAGACTCATTTGATAAAGGCACTTGAAGAAATTTATCGATGAGAAGGCTAGATAAAAAGCGAGTATAATTAGCTAGATCACCTGTAGAGAATTAGAGGGCTGATAATAAGTTTGATTACCTCATGGTGGTATTTGTCAAAATAGCAAACATTAAGGTTAAAAAGGTGTTGGTCGATAATGATAGCTTAGCAAACATCATTTTCTTGGTCAAGCTTGAAAAGAATGAGCATGGGAAAGCTAAAATTTGAGCTAGTGCATACCCCACTAATCGAATTTGGTAGGTTGGAGATCATCTTCAAGGGATCCATAAATTTGTCACATCATTTAGGAAGGCCCCTCAGTAAAGAACACTCATGGTCAATTGCTTGGTTGTTGATGCACCTTTTGCTTCCAATGCTATCATTAGGTGACCAGTATTTAACAATTTTTAAGCCATTATCTCGACCTATCATATGAAGGTCAAGTTTTTGAGAGATGATGCAGCGGGTGAATTTCTTTGTAATGTGAAGGAAGTTTGGCAATGCTATATAATTTCGATCGAGGTAAATAAATAGAAGGCTTGACCTAAATTGAAACCCTTAGGGATGCCTTGATAGCAGAGCTCAAGAAAAGGCAGCAGCCTAAGAAGTAGAAGCTAAAGGAGACCAGGGTTGAACCTGTTAGAGAGTTCAAGACCATCAAGTTGGAGCTATGGAAACCTGACAAGATCACTAGAATCAGGAATGATCTGGGTAGCAACATGGAATACCTTATGGTCAATTTCCTTAGAAGAAATATTGATGTTTTTGCTTGGAAAGCTTCCAATCTTTAAGGGATTGACCCTAGTATCATCGTCTATTACTTGAATGTGGGTACCTCATTTAAACCAATGAAGTAGAAGACTAGAACCTTTATGCTGAAAGATGCTAAATCATTGAAGAGGAGGTCAACAAACTTTTAGAGGTAGGATACATCATAGAAATCTAATATCTAAGTTGGTTTTGTAATGTAGTCCTTATCCCCAAAAATGAGGGAAAGTGGTGAATGTGTAATGTTTCACTAATTTGAATAAAGCTTGCCCTAAAGATTGTTATCCTTACCTTGTATAGATTTATTAGTAGATTTTACTACTGGTTGTGATTTATTGAGTATGATGGATGTATTTCAAGGTTATTACCAAATTTTCATGGCACCTGAGGTTAACGATAAGACCTCTTTTGTCATTTTCAATAGGGTCACGCCTGAGGTTGGAAAAGCTTTGCATGTTTATTTGGTAGTTTTATCAGCAACAATCAGTTTAGTTTTGGTCTTGACCATAAATGAAGCCTATCAACCTATCTGCTATTGCAGCAATGCATTATAGGGCTTGAGCATAATTATCTAGAGATAAAAAAATTTGCCCTTACTTTGGTTATCGTTGTTAGGAAGTTGAGACCTTACTTCTAGTTTCACTCCTGTTATCTTAACGAACCAACTATTGAAACAAGTGTAATCAAAACCAGATACATCGAGAAGGTTGACAAAATGGACCATCACTTTATAGGAGTTTGACATCACCTTTTAGCCATGAGTTGCCATTGAGGCCTAAGTGTTAGTAGACTTCATGGCTGAAAGACTTGACCTACCCAACTAACTCGATTAGGACTCTTTAATGTGGACTTTGCATGTTGATGGTTCCACAACTTTCTTAGGAGGAGAAATTAGCATCTTCCTATGCTTTTTGCAGGCTGAGGAATACAACTTTGCAATTAAACTTGACTACTTTATTACAAATAATGAGATAGAACATGAGGCCGTTTTTGCTGGCATGAGGATGGCGATAGATAGGGGAGTTGAGCAATTGGCAGCCATCATTGATTCCTAGTTGGTTGTAGAACAAGTCAAGGGAAACTTTGAGGCTAAGGAGACCATAATGAGTAAGTATTTAGTTGAGATGAAGAGGTTATAGAGTAGTTTAGAAAATTCACCATCAATAAAGTTCCATGATCAAAGAATGAGTGGGTTAACATGCTATCAAAATTTGCTAGCTTGATAAAGGGAACTAAAGATAGAATCATCACATTTCTGGTCAACAAAAAACCTACCACAGGGTGTTCTTGACTAGAATTTGGTGAGGTAGACCGAAAAAGCACCTCCTACCTAATAGGACGTGATAAAAAGGTTATTTGGAAGAGGGATAAGTTTTTAAGGATAAAGGTCAAGCTCATAGGCTCAGATATCAGGCAGACAAGTTTGCCCATGACGACTATGGCCAACTTTACAGGAGGTTGATTTTCAAACTACCGTTGAGATGTTTGACACTAGAAAAAGCTCACAAGGTCATACATGAAGTCCATTCGGGCATTTGTGGCAATCATTCTGAAAGATGATCTTTGGCCCACAATGTCATCAAATATATTTTTGGCTAACTTTGTTGAAGGACGCAGTTGATTTTGCCAAAAAATGCATATTTTGCTAGGTCCACTCAAACATACTTCACTGATCTACGGCAATGCTGGAGCCCATTTAGATCACGTGGCCTTTCAACTAATGGGGTATAAATATAGTCAGCTATTTTTTGAAGACCATAGGTCAACAAAAGTTCATGATCATTGTGGTTGAATACTTTACTAAGTCGGTGAAACAGAAGTAGTTTTTAAGATAACTGATATGGCCATCAAGAGTTTTGTGTGGAAAAATATTATCTACCATTTTGATTTGCCTAGAGTTTTGATATAAGATAATGAGACGCAATTTCAAAGCAGGAGCACAAGGAACTAGTGTGAGAACCTATACATTAAACAACACTTCACTTTGGTCGGGAACTCTTAAGCTAATGGGTAGATTGAAGTCATGAATAGAATTATCTTGGACCACCTAAAGGCTTGACTTGAAGAAACTAGAGTGAGTTGGGTAGACGACCTCCTTAGGGTGCTTTGGGCATATAGAACCACCCCTCTAATTACTACTGGGCACAGTCCCTATAACCTGGTCTATGGCTTAGAAGCAATTATTCTAATGGAACTGTTACAACACACTGCTCGAATAATCTGCTACAACCCAGTCAAGAATGATTTCAAGAGAGAATTTGACCTTGAGACAATCAACGAGCTGCGTCAGCAAACATATACAATAGTGCAATAATAGAGGTAGAAGATGGCATAACATTATAAGGGAATCCGACCAAGAAGCTTCAAAGTAGGGGACCTTGTTCTCAAGAAAGTCAAAGTGTTTAAGAACATAAGGAAACTTGACCTGAAATGGGAAGGCCTTTACTCAGTGGTTGAAATAGCCAAGCATAATGCCTACCGACTTGTAGTCATAATTAGTAGTGAGCTCTCTTGACCATGGAATGTGGTGAATTTGAAAAAATTTTATGTGTAGAGAGACTCAAAGTCTCCCTTCGACTGCCCTAAAGTATCATCTTAGATTAATAAAAACTGCTTATATTTCTACAACTACCTACTCATGCCACGAGCATATGGCTTTTTAGCTAAATTAATAAACAGATTGACCTTATAGTCGACCATATACCAGTTTCAAGTCACACTTCAAGGATTTTTAGTGCAAAGTTTCAAATGAACTGATCATTTAAAGTCAACCCTGTTGTCGACCTCACATTGATTTTAAACTGTGAACTAAGGCCTCTTAGCCTACGTTGATAAATGAGTTGACCACATAGTCGACCTCAAAATAGTTTCAACAATAAACTATGGCCTCAAGACCAAATTAGTAAATAACCTGATTGCATATTGAAATGTTCCAAACTTGATAAGAAATCAACCTCAAAGTTGAAGATAATGTTGAGCACAAAGTTTGTTCAATGGATCCTAAAGAATTCAACTTAAATCAACCCCGTAGTCAATGATAATTAATATCTCAACACCTATTTTAAAATAGGTTAACTTGATGAGAATGTCTTAGATTAAATTCATTGTTATTATGCCAATTCATTTTTAAATTGACCAAATACTTCTCCAATTCCTTTTTTAGTGGATTACATTTTACAATTCCATATCAAAGATTGAATTGTTTGTGTTGTTGTCTATTAACGATTGGCACTCAACAAAAATAAAAATGATAAAAAGACAATGAAAATTGAGCATAAGTAGATGAGCAAAAAACACCATTCATTATAAATCAATTCAATTACAAAGTTGGCAAAAATACAATGATGATTAAAGTAAGCGCCTCACAGGGCGACCAAAATGATGAAAGTAAATACTAAAATATAAGCCTTCAGCTTAACCTGACCCTTTCGACTTGTACAACTTGTGCACTTTCCTCAATTGTCTAATTGAGCCATCACTTAAGGGCATAGCAACAATTGGGGGACCCTTAATTTTCTGCTTGGGCGCTACAACAATCATCGATTGAACTTTAGGGAATGGTTAGGAAGGCCCTACCTTATTGATGAGAAATGTATGCCAAAGGGGAGAAAAGAAATTAGCTGCATTGACCTTGCTGTCCTGGATATCAAATGCAAAGTCAATTGCAAAAAAAAATTCACAGGTCACCTCGGCAAGCTTCTTTTGATGATCAACAATAGGCCCGATCTCAAGTAAAGTAGTAAGACCTTTCATGTGAACATTCTCGTTAGGGTTAGGGAAGACCTTGAGCTGTTTATTGAGAATTAGATTGAGACACTCTTTATCTTCTAGGTAGATCTAATAGCCTAGGTATTCCAGCTGCTTAAGTATCTTGTTGAAGGTATCTTTTGCATTGTCAATAGAGAAAATAATGCTAGCATCTTGGAATGTTGAACGCAACATAAATTGCTGCATAGCTTCTCGTTGCATGAGGGGTAGTATCTTGAAAACCTCTATTCAAGTGTAGTTCATTGCCATGTTGTACCCATTTGCTCAACCAGAATCATAGCTCGCTTGGATATCCAAACTCGCCTTTATCAATATATCTTTTATTAAGCTTTTTTAGGCCACTACAGTCATCAGTTGCATATCCTTCATCTCGAATTACACATTTCTATCTTGCAACTCTTTACTCAGCTGCTCGATCTTCGACTAAGTGGACTTTGAAGGCTAGAGTTGCACTAAGATCTAATAATTAAAACTTCAAAAACTAAAATTAACTAGTCTACTCAAGCTAACAGGGATCTAAACATGCTCATGATTCAAATTTAGGAAGAAGATTACCTTGATTAGCTTAATTCCAAGGAGAAAATGAAGAACTCTTCTTCAATCTAGAATCTACCAAGCAGCGGCGCAACAGAATCAATGTAACTTTTGCATGAGTCAAACTTTTCCAAAAATTTCAAAAACATTCTAGCAGCTCCTCAATTCCTTAGGGATATACTATTAAAATTTTGAATTAAAACTATTTCTAGATCTCCTAGAATAAAATTGCCAAGTTGCTGTTCCCGTAGGTAGATCTCCAAAGGCTTAGCAAACCATTTATTTTACCTCTATCAAAATAATCCACACACCAAAGAAATTTCCAATCACTCCTCACAATTGGCTGGAGATTGAGAGGAGAGATGAGAGATAGTGGCTGATTTTAGGCGTTGGAGAAGAAGATGAAAGTGAGCTTCAACACATGAATGAACACTTTGAAGAATGGAGGAAAAATGTGAAAGAATCTAATTCTTCACATGCAAAATATACATGATTGCCCACCTCACCTCTATATATTTATATAGAGAGAGGATGGTGTGATGCCTAGCTAGCGTCATACCTTTCTCAAGGGTGGGGAAATGACCAACCATGCAACTTTTGCAAGCTAGTTGACAAATTCAAATCTAATTTGAATTTTGTGCATTTCAACTTAATTTGAAATCTAATTTCAAGCTCATTAAAATGTCACACCAAATGAACCTTTCATTTAATTTTTCCTCTAGAAATGATTCTTCTCATTAATTAAATTAAATAATTTAATTTAATTAATTAGCCTTTGACTTAACACTTAAGCCTACAAGCTTAAATCTTTAAGCTTAATTTTGTTAACTTCTTAAGCTAACTTGACCAATTGATGATCACATAGCACCAAATAATTAACTCTTTAATTATTGATATAATTTAACTCTTAAATTAATTGATCAACTGAACACTTAAATTAATTAAGCCAAGTGACGCCTCAATTTTTGATCTCCTAATAATTGGTCAATTTGGAGTGAATTTTCTAACACTTAGAAAGTTCCAACGTGAGTTAGGTAGAAAATTCCTCCAAGACTTAGGAAATGCTATTGGCTTTTGTGTGTGACCCAATAGGTTCTACCATTAATTAGACATGGGATCACAACTCTTTGTGACTTTTGAATATCATATATTCATTTTAGTTTAAAATTTTTTAGACTAAATCAATTCAATTCGATTAATCTCTATTAATGGAAGAGTACCTAATCTCCATGGTTGATGTCTAACCTTAAGTCCATGGAGCCTAACTAATTAACTAAAATGAATGCTTTGGAGAACCATTATAGCTCTATGTGTAACATGCAAATATGGTCCTTCTGTCTCCTATTTCTTGAAAAAGGCCTAGGACAAGATATTTGCCTGCTCTCTAATAGCCTCGATACTATGTCTCTATTCCTAATGTTCTATTCCACTATGTGACCTTATCTTTGAAAAACTCCTTTTCCAAATTGTTACACCACCTTGTGCAAGGGTTTCTTGAAATTGATTATTATAGAATGCATAAGAGATGTACTTGTTCTTCACAAAGATAAAGAGTTGGATTCCATTTTGGATCTCACAAATCTCCATGTCTAGTAGCTTATACCCAATCTATACCCGAGTGGCCTACTGTGTGACCCAAGAAGAGTCCAAGTATAAGGACTAAACATAAGGTTAACACCGATCCTCAGGTAAAAAGACTAATTATATGCATTAGTGTAAGTGGGAGAACTTGCAACTGCTGATTTGCTATTACGGCTATCTAGTAGATTCTCTAGGTAGATCTTTAATATCTTGTTCTCTAACATGCACCCACTTATATGCATCCATATCTCATATGGGATTGCTCATGGAATGGAGCAACATTCAACCCTTGGATTTATGCATTGGTAGTGTAAGCCTAATTGGATCTTAGATGCCTCACCTCGTAAGATCATATGACTTGGAAGGTTTAAGATCACAATTGCATAAGACTTATTCCATGATTACTGTCTAATGTGAAACCAAGTCCCATATTCTCTAATGTGATCTAATAATTTTATCCAAATGCCAGTGAAGTACTAAAGGGCATAAGATAAAAATGGCCATATAAAGAATATCATTCAATCACAATTATTTTACAAGAAAATAGTTTTATAAGACTATTCTAATTGGGTTGCTAGGTACTATTCCAACAAACTTGAGCTAAGTCTTCATCACTTCCACATCACTATGCTCCTCCTGATGCTGATTAGGTCATTAAGGGCTAGCTCTGACCTCCAATATAGATGGTAGCCAAGCTAGCTAACCTACAATTAAAATAATTATGGTTACGATAAAAAAAACTAAGCAAAAAATAACAAATAAACATGAGTAGCAAAGTATTTTTGATAAGCGAGTAGCACTCGACTAGATACTTACCATATTAGAGTGGTATGCGATGGCTTTTAGCACCATTTTTGGCTTAAATCTATCATTTTTTGCTAGTCGGATGCAAATTGCTCAACCATCATCACTTTGAGGGTCACGACACCAGTCGACCATGAGGTTAGCATGGATATCGAATTATGCACCATTATTTTAGTCCTGTATTGGTGCGAGGATAGGTCAACCAATTGAAACAACTTATTATCCTTTCAGTGCCCAAAGAGTCATAGCTAGTCGGTGCACTCGATACTTTAGCTTTACCTTTGTTGTTGTCAGTAGTAGTTTTTTTTTAGATAGGTCTTGCTTACTCGATTGCTGGTCTTTTTTGTCGAGCAGGGGGACTAGTGGTTATCTTAGAGTTGGTCGAGTTAGGGGAGCTACTAGAGCAGGAAGTGTAGCTTGTGGCTATGGGGGTAGCCTCTCAATGAGTAGCGATTTTCTCTCCTCTGTATAACCCGAAGCCTTTATTTGTGCAAACTTGATTAAATCCCTAATAAATGTATTGGGCCAGGTCTAGGTTTCATTCCCAGACATGTCGATGTGACCCCTTATTTAGCCCATCGGTATGTTAAATTTAACCCAACCTAAAGATCGGATAAAGAAATAATAGGCTTTCCAATTTTGGCCAAATGAGAAAGAAGGGGTCACCAAGAATTTTCACTGTGTTATGAACATAGAGAGACATAGAGAGATGAAACAAGTTGCTAAAGTTAGGGAAGGTTAGAGCTGGTTATGAACATGCATGAGGACTACAAAGCTGTATATAGTCAAGAAGTAATTTGGTAATAGTTAGGTGATGCAAACTTGAAGGCCTATGGGGAGGTTGACTATTGGTTGAGCAATTTGAAACTAGAGCCATATTTGAGCGCATCTTTAAAGATAGTAATACAACCGATGAAAGGTTGATGCATCTTATTATTAGGCTAAGGGATGATTAGCTTGAACTCCTAAGGAATATGTTACAACACCTAACGAGCTTGAGATCCCCCTCAGTCACCTTTGAAATGATCTCAATATAGTAATTGGGGATGAATAGCTAACCACAGGATATAGGCAATTGACTCAGCCCAACCTCACCCTTGGTGGTAACATGATCATCACTAGAACTACTAGAGACAAGCTATTACTAGAGGAACTACTAGACTTGCTAGTTGAGTTAGCTTCCCCCCTGGTCAAAATTCAATTCAACTTGGTTACCTCACTATGACTTCTTTGACCACTATTGCTCTCACTAAACACACTTAGCATGGTTGGAAAAACTAAGTATGGCATGATCAAGATATAAAATAATAAAATGTGTGAGATTGAAATATAAAAAGAACACTTATGCAGTTAGTAAAGTTAAAGGAAAGCTCGATGAGATCACATGCAGTAAATACTCAAAATTTGACCTCTAGGAACACTGTCGAAGTGAAAATAAGGATTTTCACCATGCCTATCTATAGGCCCCAGTGTGTGGCAACCTAAATAACTGCAATTATTATGCAACTTTCGTCTCATGCTTTACGTGGCCTAAGGTAACAACTGCATTAAATACGCTAAAACCCTAATTGACTTTTGGAATCAAAACATTATTAACACATTAGATCTCTCATTAGGTGCACTTAATTTTTGCAATTTAGCTACTTCTCATTTTTTCTCATTAATAATCTCGATCAGCACTCAAAAAGTAAGGGGGCTCATGATATAGGATTACCCAACCCAATAACAATCAATCAGGTAAAAAATATGGTGTAAGGTGACCCAATTACCTATTGGGCCTAACTGGTTGTGGGTTGACCATGTTATTGACCATGTCTCGACCTTACTGACTTATCTCCTTTAATGTGAATATCACTATTTATCCTCATCGACCATAATATGTTCTATCACTGCTATAAATGTGTGTTCAGCATTCGGCTAGGGAGACTTGAATACAATAGAGTGCCACCTTGTCGACCAGAGTCTACTTGCAGAAGTATCTATCTCGATCATTGACATTGAGACAATGCAATAACCTCTCTCTCCTATTGAATGCTCTGATAGGCGGCATGCTTTTGCATTAGTGGCATATACCACTACTAGTACCATCTACCCTACCGTGCCTAGTTAGTGCACTCCTCTAGTGTATCACTTGATCCCGGGAAGCTAGAGATGGGGCCACTTAGAACAGTATAGAAATTAAAAAAGATTTAAAGGTCCTTATGCAATGACAAAAGATATTTTTATGTAATAGGGACATCAAGGACATATCAACTACATAGGGAAAGCTATAAATACCTCATTCTCAGTCTTTAGTAAAATATGCACACTATTATAAAAAGCCCTTATTCTACTGTTCTGCCTTCTAGTCGATTATACTGACTTGAGCATTGGTGTGCCTTAGTTGAGGGCCCCTCGACTAGCCTGATGTTTGCTATTAGTTGTAGGACTCGGCCCAGTTATATCATTAAACATTTTTATTGACCTATCCCTTTTTAGCCCAATACATGCCTAAATAGTTCACACCCCATCAGTATCTATTTCAATGAACTACTCTTAAAATAAAGAATTAAGTCATAATCAAATCGTTAATTAGATCAATTAAGCCTAAACAAAAATATTAAAAGTTAAAGGATTGGATATTAAATAAATTTAGGATGTAATTACACTAAATTAAAAATATTAGGGGTTAATGTGAGTAAGTCAAAAGTTTAAAGACTCCAAAATAATTAAATTTGGACCTAATTGCCCATAAACAAAAATGTTAGGGGATAATGTATAATAAATAAAAGTTGGAGGACTCAATTGAAACTTAGAGGCTAGAAACTTAGAGGCTAAAGTGTAAGGTGGTTAAAAGCATTGGTGGTTCAATTGAAAAGGCCCAAAAATATTTTTATATATACAGACGAAGGACAAATATTTACCAAATTCACAGAAACTAACTCTAGCTCCACCTTACCTTTGAATGGTTAGAAAATGGCCGGGAGACTTAAAATTGAACCAATAAATAGTTTCCCCTCATCTCAAAGATCAAAACCATATAAAAAAACACCAAGAAACAATTGAGAAATTGGCTAAAAAATTTAGGCTGATGGCAGTAGGCGGTGGGCGGTGGATTTGGTGGTTCTACTATTTCAAATTACAAAATTAGGTTGGAAACAAAAGGCTTTGATTGCAACTCCTTGGGCAAGTTATCAATAGCTTCAATTTGGAGCTTCAACCAAAGGCGATGGGAGAAATTGGAGGTGATGGCAAACATTAATTTTAAGGTGGTGCCACAATGTTTTCATTTAAATTGATAGTAATTCAAGTAAGCAATCAGGAAATTAATTTAGGTCTTTTACTTGTCTCTGTGAGATGCATAGGATGGTGGTGGTACCTCTCATCGCTTGTGGTGAATGGTAGTGCTCTAGCAACCTTGTTACAATTGATTGGAAATTCGATTGTAAGTTAATATGGATTGCAATTAGGCATTAATTTGGACCCTAACCTAGTCCAATTTAGAAATAAGGACTTGTGCTCTATACAACTAGGATCCCTTTGCATCTACCAAGTGAGTTTGTACTATATTGTTTTGCTTGGAAAAGAACATATGTATTTGCTATTATATCCTTATTACTTGGCCTTGGTTATGTTGAGATTCAATAGTTGTTGATTGTTTATCCTATGCTAATCTTTGGCTCTTTAGTTGAATCTAATAGTATGTCAGAGCAGTTTATCTTGTCAACATGTCCTTGCAGCTTGTTACTTAATTTTACCATGTCATGACTTAATAATTACCAATTGATTGTTCTATGTTGTTTTTCAGCTTTTATGTTGGAATTGATAGCTGTCTAAACTATTCTTCTTTGCCAATGATTCTTGAGTTATTGTTATCAAAATTTGTAATCTCGATTGTTTTAAATTCTTACCTTATGTATCTCAAAGCAGCTCTCAATAGCTCCCCAGCTTTTAGAGGAAAAGCTTAATAGCTACAGTGCCTCATTTATCTAGCTTTTCTCATCAATTGGAGATGTTATCCCTTTAGTGCTCCTAGGCTACTGTATCACATAATTATGTATATAGTGGCTTGCCTTACTTCATGTCTATATGTGTATAGGTGTGGGCATTTTTTTATTCTATCTCTGCGTACGCAAACTAAAGAGCTTTGTTCACTTCATGAATTTCACTCTCTTTGTTAGAATAAGATCTACATCTACACTTCTAGCTTATTCCTTCAAGTTCCAAGAGCCCTAATAGTAAATATATCATTATTGCTCGACTCTCTCTTTGTTAAGGATAGTTGTTCACCTATGTCATATTGAGCTTCGACCTTCATGTTATTTTTGACAACCTATTTGGACTTCTCTTTTTCTTTAGTGGTATTTCTAGAGCCATTCTTATTTGAATCTCCTATCCATCTTGAGTTGTTGAATCCCACAATAAATATCATGTTCACATGAGTTTTAGACAAAATAAATTATTTATAAAATTTTACCGCACATTGCCTCTTTACACTGATTGTGGCCCCTAGTTGATCATGAAATATGTTGTTTTTACTTGAAATTGGCGATCATGTTGAGGGAAACTAAAAATGGATTTCAAAATGTATTTTTCTATTAGTGCCATGACTACAACTTTGGTATAAACTTGATATTGGCTTATTGATTTCTTTTTTATCATGGCGAGTTGATATGTTTATTATACTAATGTTGGATTTGCACTGCAGCATGGCACATTGTTTCTATGTATCACCACATTTTCACTGCTATGAGCATGACATATTATCACTGTGGATATTAGACATTTGCACTACTACAAGCATAACATATTATTACTATGTATCTTTATATATGCACCGCTATGGGCATGGCATATTATTACTATGTATATTGGACATTTGCATTGCTGCGAGCATGTAATATTATTACTATGTATCTTCACATTTGCATTGCTACAAACATGGCATATTATTATTATGGAAACACATGTTTGTTAATACCCTTAGGGATAGGCCCTAGGATCGGTACTGAAAGATAACAGGGCAAGATAACCTAATAGTAGTTGGTTTTCAATCGATACCTATCCTGTTGCATAGCTAGTTGGTGGTAATTATCTATGAGCTCGGTAAGGCATGTAGCTGGCCATGCTCAATACACGATTACTTTACTTGGTTGATTGCTTAGGGACTTAGAGAAATAAGGGATTTTTGTATTTTCGAAAGTAAAGTGATAAGGCAAGAGAACCAACAACAGTAGGTTTTGTGAAAGTGATATTGATACATTATCTATTTATTAATCTATTTACCTAGTTGTGTTTCTTTGCTTGCATAATACCTCATATTTTTGTTACGATCATATTATTGTCTATTATCACTCTATATACTTATATTATTTCTTTGCTAATAACTCACTAAGTCACTCAGACTTATGTTGTTGTGTTGTTTATTTTGTTTTTACCCTAGATAAGATGGAGCTATGATGATAGACTACACCACATAACATATGATGTAATAAACTCAATGAATGTACAGATACATAGATTGTAGGTTGTTGAGTCACTAATTTGGATATGACAAGTATGTTTTGTAAATGTTAAGTGTAATCTATGTTATTTTGGTATTAAGTTGAGTTGTTAATGTTTGACATTTATGGAATTTAGATATTTTGGGCTTTGAAGGACTTATTTTGTCTTATGTACTATAGTTTCAAGTGATATCTTAGATGAAACAAGCACCTCCCAGCTAGAGGTGCTACAGAGGTGGTATCAAAGCTTATATGTAGCAATCATATAGGTAACTATAGAAATGATTTTTGTAATTGGAGTTGATGGGTTTATTAAGGTTAAGCTTGAATTAGGAATCGGTTAGGATGTCAATGCATGGGTTTAGGAAATCTTGAGCTATGTTAGGAAATGATCCTTGGAATATGGAATTAATGGTTACAACAGATTAAGTTTGACCTTAGAATTTAGATAGGATAAGAATCTTTAGGACAATGCATGATGTTGTTGAAGGAAAAGTTGTGATTAGGGTGGCTAACCAATGCATGGCCATTAATAGGTGTAACTCAAATAGTGTGGCTATTTGAAGGAATTGATGCTTTGATAGTAAGAGAATAGATTTTATATGACTAAAGATGACAATGGATAGGAAAAGATTTAATTACCTATAAGAGATACCTTGGGAAATCGAGGAAAAAGGCATAGCACTTGTCATGAGATATGTGACTAATACTAAAATCCAAAAGGAAAGCCTTAGATAAGGATATGAAACATGAGGTTTACCGAATAGGAATATCGAGGCAGAAGGAATGATATTAGTATATTGGAAAGAAGAATATGGAAAGAAAATAGAAATTTGGATCTTGATAATATATTGAGGATCTAAAGTTTGTTAATAAGAAGTAGGGATCAGTATATAACCTTATCTCTCTAAGGAATCGAGTATACAATCCCTTTAACTAGAAAAGAGCAAATGATTTAGGAATTATAGTATTACTTGTAATTATATATGTAAATTAGGTATGACAGATAGATCGTTATTCTAAAATGAGTAATTAATATATATATATATATATAATATGAGCAAAATTTAAGGAATATGATTCCTAAATACATAGGTAAAATATTAACAAAAGGAGTCTGCATAATAGCTAGATAACTGATGATCAAGAAAAAGATAATAGGCTAATAGAGGATGAGAAACACTACCAAATCTTGACCATGGAAGTCTAGGATCATAAATTGTGGAGATTGAAATAATATTTAAAGATCGAACACATACATCCATAATGATGACTTGTTGTGGAATATTAGCATTGAACATGATTAGATAAATGGTTTTATTAATTATATGTTGACCTAGTTAGCATATCTCATCACAAATTGTAGCAATTAGTTTGCTTATTGAAATCTCAGTACTTGTAAGGATCAAATTTTTCTAGGCATACACCGATGAATTATACATAAACCTTATGTGTGAATGAACTTATACATACAAATTGAATTCTGGAAAGTCGTACACCACATTTTGGTATTTCGTACTTTTTAGTTTAATAAAAAGTTCTAGTACACTTAGGAACTAAATTAACTTATATGTGTACAAAAGCTCCCATACAAACGTGATTGTGTGCATCGACTTGAATTTTAGAAACCTTATCACATGTTTAAGTGTTCTACGTTGTAATAACATAACAACTTTAGTATTATATAAGAATGTTTTGGGTTGAACAGAATAGACTAAATTATTCCAAGTTTGGCCTTGAAAGCTCAGAATCTTGATGTGCCAGAAGATGATATTAACAGAAAACATCAAACGAACACAAACGTAAATCGATTACATCATAGCAGATCGTTGCCAAATAATTGAGCCTACCCATTAGCATACCATCATGAGAATACCATGTCTAAAAGTATACAAGAAGAGATAAATAGTGATTCCAACCCTCTCACATCAACGACATGAATGGATTCTAAAGCAAGGTTATGTAGGACAAAATTTTAGTTGTAATGAAATGATATCTCTGTGGCTTTGTTAAAAGATGAGGTTAGGTTAGAAACTCTATAAGTATCATAAAAGACCTTAAGAAAAACACCTCCTGAAACTTCTTGGATTTCATTCACCAAAGTTTATGAAAAGATTAGCAATTAGAACATAATAACTTTGATAAAAAAGGATAGAAATTGAGCATCGAGAAATGACCATGTATCATTGATAAGGATTTGTGGGATAACAATAGAAACCAAATGAGCTTTTTTGAACTTGGAATTTGGATACTTTACCTTAATTAAACTACTTAGCCTATGTTAAAGGTCTATAGTTACTTTAAAGTTAAGCCAACATACGATAAGAATGGATATAGCGAGAATTGTCTCTTACTTATGATATGAGTATCATGAATTGAAGAGGGACATTTGAGTTGATAATGCTCTTGCAATATTTATAGGATGATATATAGGGTGTTCTAATTTATTAGGTTAGTTTCTCATGATTTTGTTAAAGATATCAAACATGTTCAGAATTGACAAAAGAACTCCATTGCATTCATGCTTGGAGTTGAAGCATGTTGGTAGGAGTTCAAATTATGTGTTAGCTTAACTGGTTGAGTATTAGTTGTGGAAGAGATATACTCGAGGGCGTATAACACCATGAGAGAATAATAGAGTGATCTTGTTGACATCAAGGTCATAGTCAATTGGAAATAACTAGGAAATATGTCAAAAATGCCAAAACCTTTTAGGTTATACCAAGTTAATATCAAGGGTGTGTTTGAGGTTTTCTTATGGTAATAGATTCATAGACCTATCTAGTTTAGAAGAATGGTTAGATGATGATTAGCTTATGTTAGTTACCATTCTTATTTCAGAATAGAAAGAATGGTTTTATATATGTCTATGCCCTAACTAAAGAGTTAGCTATAGAAAAGTGACTGTTTGTGTCTTAAGAAAATTTAAGTCATGGAAATAGGATTGTTCCATTGAGAAATAAGGGTTGTTACTTTGGGTTACCTCACTATAACATAGTTATCTTTTGTTGATCAATGGGACTTCTTGGAAAAATATGGTCATGGTGTATCAAGTTAGGTACCGACATTTGAATCAAAAGGACAAGAAGAAATAGAAGCATTGTAAGGAATATAAATCATAGGTTTTAGGGCAAACCAATCCATTCATGATACATAATGACATATAAGACACCTAGTATTGGTATTAAGCAAGTTGAGAGACTTATGCGAGAAATTCTAAACAATAGATTTTGATTCAAACTTCATCATATAGTAATTACAAAAGATTAGAAAAGAATAGGCAAAAAAGACTGAATTAGGAATGAATTGGCACAGAATTGTTCTGAAAATGTAAAACGGATGTTATAACATTTTAAGTTCTTCTAGATTTTAGATAAGAATCTAAGGACCAAATTCTGTTCAGGAGGGAGGGGAAGAGTATAACATTTGGATTTTGAATTTCATAATAAAATTAAAGTAAGAAAAATATAGGTCTCAATTTCAACGAACTACTTTTAACATAAAGAATTAAGTCATAATCAAATCACCAATTAGACCAATTAAGGCTTGAGCATAAACAATAAAATTCAACAGATTGAATATTAAATAAATTTAGGATGCAATTGCATTAAATCAAAAATATTAGCTGTTAATGTGAGAAAGTCAAATTTTTAAGGACTCCAAAATAATTAAATTTGGACTTAATTACCTAGAAACGGAAATGCAGTCAATGTATAAGAAATAAAAGTTGGAGGACTTAATTGAAACTTAGGGACCAAAATGTGAGGTAGTTAGAAGTTCAGGGACTCAATTGAAGGTAGTTAAAAGCTTTAAGGTTTCAATTGAAAAGGTTGGAAAATATTTGTATATATATATATAGATCAAGGACAAAAATTTATTAAACTTACATAAACTGACCCCAGCTCCACGTTACCTTTGTACGTCCAAAAAATGGTGGGGAAACTTAAAATTTGCCTAATAAATAGATTCTCTTTATCTTAAAGATTAAAACTATATAAAAAACGCTAAGAAACAATCAAGAAAATAGCTAGAAAATTGAGGCCAACAATGATGAGAGTGGATTTGGTGGGCTAATTGTTTCCACAAATGGAATTGAGCTGGAAATAGAGGGCTTTTGATTGCAACTACATGGGCAAGCTATTGGTAGCTTCAATTTGGTGCTTCGACTAGCAGTGGTTGGAGAAATTAGACATCGTGGCGAATGGTGGTTTTAGGGTGGCACCACGATGTTTTCATTCAAATTGACAACGATTCAGGTGATCAATCAGGAAATTAATTTAGGTATTTTACTTGTCTCGGTGAGATGCACAAGATAGTGGTGGTAGCTTTCATCTCCGATGGCATACAGTGATAGCACGGCAATATTTTGACGACCTTGCTACAGTTGATTGGAAATTTCATTTTGAGTTCATTTGGACTAAAATTGAGCCTTAATTTAGACTCGAACCTAGTCCAATTTGGAAACAAAGACTTGAGCTCCATATAACTAGGATCTCTTTGCATCTATTTGGTGAGTTTGTAATAGATTTCTTTGCTGGGAAAAGAACATATGTATTTACTATTATATCTTTATTGCTTGACTTTGGTTGTGTTGAGATTCAATAGTTATTTATTTTCTATCCTATTCTATTCTTTAGCTCTTGTGTTGAATCTGATAAATTGTTGGAGTAGTTTATCTTGTTAGCATATCCTTGTAGCTTGTTGCTTAATCCTTACCATGTTGTGACCCAATAATTATCGAATGATTATTTTGTGTTGTTCTTCAACTTTTATGTTAGAATTAACAGCTATTTGAATTGTCCTTCTTTGCCAATGATTCTCGAGCCATTGTTATCCAAATTTGTAATCTTGAATGATGTGAATTCTTACCTTATGTATCTATTATAGTAAATATATCATTTTTCTCAACTCTCTCTTTGCTAAGGATTGTTATTTGCCTATGTTGTATTGAGCCTCGACCCTTGTGTTATTCTTGATAGCCTATTTGGACTTCTTCTTTTCTTTGGTTGTGGTTCTTGAGCCATTCTTATTTGTATCTCATATTTATCTTGAGTTGTTGAATCCTAGAGCCAAATATCATGTTTACACGAGTTTTGGAAAATGTAAATTGTTTATGAAATTTTACCACACATCACCCCTTTACACTAATTATGGCCCCTGGTTGATCATTAAATATGTTGTTTCACCTAAAATTGGCGATTGTGTTGGGGAAAATTGAAAATGGATTTTGAAATGCATTTTTCTACTTAGCTCCATGACTACTCGTTTGGTATAAACTCAATATTGACTTTTGATTGCTTGTTTATTATGGCGGGTTGATATGTTTATTATACTGTTGTTGGATTTGCACTATTGTGAGCATGGAGTATTATTACTTTGTATCTCTATACTTGCACCACTACGAGCATGGTATATTATTACTATGGATACGTAGGTTTGTTGATACCTTTGGTGATGGGCATTGGGACTGGTACCAAAAGACGATTGGGTGGAATAGATTGATGGTCACTAGTTTTTGGCCAATACCTACTATTATTATCTTGTCTCATAGCCAATTGGAGGTACTTATCTATGAGCAGGGTAAAGGATGTGGCTAGCCATGCCCAATACATGATTGCTTTACTGAGTTGATCACTCAGGGAATTGGAGGGATACGAATTTTTGTATTTTCAAAAACAGAGTGATAGGGTAAGAGAACTAACAATAGTAGGTTTAGTGAAAGTGATGTTGATAGTACATATACATAGAATATAGGTTGTTGAGTTATAGATTTGGACATGGTAGGTTTTGTAAACATTAAGTGTAATATATGTTATTTTGGTATCAAGTTGAGTTGTTGATGTTTGACATTCATGGAATTTGATATTTTGGGCTTTTAAGGACTTATTTTTCTTATATACTATAGTTTTGAGGGGGATCTTGGATGGGAGCAAGCACCTCTTGGCTGAGGGTGCTACATAATTAGTCAGTATCATTAGGAAATTATGAACTATGAAGTGTCTTAATGTGTAGTTTTTGTTCATGTCTCTTTTGGAGTGTTGTATGATATATATATTTAAATAAGGAAGCAATATTAACTACAATAAATAGGAAAGAACATAAAGAGAAGAAAATAATTCAACAGCTTTGTTGGATAAGTTGAAAAAAAGGGATGTTAATTCGAGCGAGTTGAGTGGGTTTGAGTTTGGTTAAAATAAGGGTATAATGTAAAAATATTAAATTCAAACTCAACTCAGCTTGATGTTAAACCTAAAGGCTTAATTCTAATTTGACTCATAAAAGATCGAGTTGGGTTTGGGTTGACCTAATTTTTAATCAGATTACCTAATAACTCGATAAATTCAACCTAACTTTGTCTATACATTTCATCTTTTATATTTACAAACTTCAATCTGCATGTTTTAAACTTACATTAAAATTCATATCCAAATTCAAATTTCCAAGCAGTATCATTAAAAATTAGATCTAATCAGTATTCAAATTAACATTAAAATTAATCAATTAAGGACTATCAACATCAAATGATAAAGAACTTAGGTCACATAACAAATAGTGCAATAGTGGTATTGGGTGGTGTTGTGGCAATAGTGGTGGTAGACTGGGATTGGTAGCAGTGGCCAAGGTTTTGTTTAAAGAGAGAAAACATATTCTTTTTTGGTTTAGAAGTTTAGCTTGTTTGGATAATTGATATTAGATTTGAGTATTGAACTTTTCTTTTATACCTACCAATTTTGGCACACTCGATGCTTGTATTAAAATTTTGGAAGACAAAATAAATTGAGCATTTATATATTTTCTTATATGCTACCATAATCTTTAATATTTCTAATATATTTATTTTATTTTTATGGTGAGTAAAATAAAAAAATAAAATTGAAGGAAAAAGAAAAAATATTAAAAAATTGAAGAGAAAATATAAGAGAAGAGAAATGAAAATTAACTTAGGAATTATGAAGTTTAAAAAATAATAATGAAAATATTATAGGAAAATAACTAGTGAAATAATGCCTTGCAAGCTAATAAGATTGGCATGTACACTATTTCACTTGTGATATAATCTCTATTAAATGATATTTGTTATAAATGGCCATCTTTATCTTATACTTTTATTACTTTATTGGCATATTGTTGAAGCCCCTAGATCATACAAGACTGTGGGACTTAATCACATATTAGATGGTGATCATGGAATAAGTCTTAACACTGTTGTGATCTTAAAAATCCCAAGTCATAGAATATTAAGAGACAGGGCGTCTAAGATTCAAATACACTTGTACTAATGATGCATAATTTAAGGGTTGGATGTTGCTCTGTTCCATGAGAAAATTATATGCGATATGGGTGCATGTTAATAGGTTCTTGTTATAGAATGAAGCATTAGAGACCTGCCTAGAGAATCCACTAGATAGTGGTAGTGGCAAGTCTGTAGTGGCTAGTTCTTTAGCTTACGCTAGTACATATAATTAGTCTTTTGACATGAGGATTCATTGCAATATTGTGTTTAGGTCTTTATGCTTTAACTCCACTTTGGCCACTTAACGGGTGTTCCAATAGTGATTGGGCATGAGCTACTTAGACATGGAGGTTTATAAGATCCAAAATGGGATCTGACTCCTCATCTTTGTGAAGGGCGAGTGCATCTTTTATGCATTCTATAATGATCAATTCCTAGGAGTTCTTGGCTAAGAAAATGTGACAATTTGGAAAAGGGATTTTCCAAAGATGAGGTCACAAATCGAAGTCGAACATTACGAATAGATGCATAGTTTCAAGGCTATTAGAGAGCCGACAAATATCTTGCCTTAAGCCTCTTTCATGGAGATAAGAGACGGAAAGACTGTATTTACGTGGTATGCGTAGACCTAGAATAGTTCACCAAAAGTATCATTCGGCCAATTATTGGGCTCCATGGGCTTGAAGTTGGACATCGACCATGGAAATTAGGTACTCATCAATTAATAGAGATTAATTGAATTAAGTTGGTTAGTTTAAAGGAGTTTAACTAACATGAATATATGATATTTTAAAGTTACAAAGGTTGTGAGCCCATGTGCAATGAGCGGTAGAACTTAATGGGTTACACACAAAATCTAATCAGTAATCCTAAATATTTAGGGGAATTTTTTAAGGGTTAGAAGAATTCCTAGATGGTCGAAAAAATTGAGGGAATCGATTGACATGTTTTTTAGTCATCTCAGCTTAATCAATTTAATGGTTAAATTGATCTAATTAATTTAAGGAGTTAAATTAAGACTAATTAAATTAAGTGTTAATTTAATTGGGTGCCACATGACTATCAATTGGTCAAGTTAACTTAAAGAGTTAAGTTAACAAAATATAGTTTAAAGAGTTAAGTTAGTTGACTTAAATGTTAAGTCAAAGTTTAATTAAATTAAAGTGTTTAATTTAATTAAAATGAAGAATTGATTTTGGAGAGAGATTTCAAATGAAATGTTCATTTGGTCCTGAATAAAAATTTAATTAGGTAGATATTTCATCAGATGAATGTAGATTTCAAATTAAATTCAAATTGAACACAAATTAACATGTAACTTGCAATATGCTTGCAAGTTGGCATGCCTTGGTGGCACCCCCATCTTAAGGGAGGTGTGATGCCAATCACACACCTTGGCATCACACCATTCTCTCTCTCTCTCTCTCTCTCTCTCTCTCTCTATATATATATATATATATATATATAGAGGGAGGGGGGGCTGCAATGCAATATATCATATATTTTGTACATCTAAAAGTTAGATCCAAAAATTCCCTTCAAAAGTGATTCTCTTATGTGTTGAGGCTTCACTCTCTTATTCACCTCCCTCACTAGTTTTGGCCTCCTACAAGCTATCATTTTCCAGCTAAATTGAAGAGAAAAGGATTGTCCATTGATGTGTGGACTTTGGCATTAGACGCAATACGAATTTCGGATAGCTTGCTTTGTTGATCCTCTGTTCGAGTAGTGTGTTTTTGGATTCTTTTTGAGGTCTTTATGAAGGATATTTGTTTTGAAATTTTAACTACTCCATTGAGTTGGTGAAATTTTGGTCTAGATTTGGCCTGAATCTGAGGTGATTTGCCCAATCAAAAGTTAATCACACCTTGCTGCGCCAGAAGCAGTCTGCTTTCGGGAAAAGAGGCACTACTTCAAGTTTTGGTTGGATTTTTCTCAAAAGGCAACAATCTGACCTTAATCTATTATATAGGCATGATTTGGATCCTTGGATTGGTGTAATCTTAGTTTGATTTCAGTTTTAGAATATTTTAAATTGGATCCTTAGTATTACACCTCTTTCAATAACAACATACCAAAAGAAACTAGATGCTTTTATATATAGTAACCCAATTATTTTCAGGTGATTCAGGTTGAGTAAGGTTGATTGAGTTATTGGCCACTTGCTTGTTGTTTTTAGGTTTAGTGGGTTGCCTGAAACCAACCTAAATCTTATTTTTGCTCTCTTTATGTCAATTTCAGCTCCGAACCAATTTGACTCAAACCTAAAAACTTCAAACTCAAACTTATTTTTTTGCTGTGGATTATATGATCGGGTTGTTAGGTTTGGTTGAATTTTAAATCCTTTATGTAAAAACATTAGAAAAAGCAAAAATATAATGATAGAACTTAAGGTGACTATGAATAATAATTTGGGTAAATAATAATTTGGAGACTATGAAAAAAGTTATCTAAATCTCTATCAAGATTGACAATATAAAAAAAGTTTTTCTCTTAAGTTTTTAAAATAATCAATCAATGAAAAGAGAAAAAGTACAATGATAGAATTTAAGGAGGGATCAGAAATAGAGTGAAAGAAAAATGCAAAAATACAATGGAAACATAATTGAAAAAAGTGATAAAATTGAGTTTTTTTGAGATTCCTAGCATTTGAGAGTACCTTTCCAAAAGTTGTAGTGCACGAGTCAACAAACAATAATATTGCAATGAAAATTAGATTTAACCTCCCATTTATTTGATCTTTTTTTTAATTCTTCTTAAATTATTGAAAGAGAAAGGGATCCATCAATAACTAATACTTTGGTATTAGCTACAGCAAAATGAAGTGAAAAAAAGAATGAATCGTACTATTATTGAAATGGTATGAAACATGATGACAAGAAAAGGACTTTAAAAATTTTTATAGGTAAATGTTGTTACTATGATAGCCTATATTTTGAATTGTTCATCAATAAAGATGGATTCAAATAAGACTCAACATAAAGCATGGCATTGAAGAAAACATAAGTAAATCACCTCACTACAACAACAAAAGTCTTTAATTATGCTTCACGACGTGTAGAAATGGGCTAAAATTTGTAGTGAAAAGTCTTTTGCTGTGGATTTGGCACATATTTACTCCCTTACGCAATATAGCCATGACCAATACTTTGCTACAAAAGATATCCCCTAGTAATACTCTTTGCTACAAAATTGTAGCTTTGGGTATGATTCAATTGTCATAGCAAATAATGTTGGAATAGTGTCTTGCAAGTCAATTAGATTAGCATTTAAAACTACTATATGTAACAAATCTTGATCGAATGATATTCAATAAATTGCCACATTCATCTTGTGCATTTATTATTATCTTCACATGCATTTGCTTGAAGCCCTTAAATCATACAAGACTTGGTCATGCATATGATGGTGATCATGAAACAAGTCTCTATGGTCATTATTTTAAATATTCTAAGTTACAGAATCTTATGAGATAGGGCATCTAAGATTCAGATGGACTTGCAATAATGATGCATATTCCATTGAGTTGGATACTACCCTATTGATAGATGCATGTTAGTGGGTGCTTGTTAAAGAATAAGTTCACTAAAACTCACCTAGATAATCCAAAAGGTAGCCAAAGTGGCATGTTGGTAATACAAAATTCTTTAGTTTATGATAATGTATTTAATTAGTCCTTTGACTAGAGATTCCATAGTAACCTTTGTATTTAAGTCCTTGTGCTTTGATTTTGCTCCAATCATGTAATTGTCACCTGGGGCTTAGATTGGGCATAAGTTACCTAAGTAGGTTGGTGAGTTCCAAAAAAGGATTCATTTTGCTAGTCTATGAAGAACAAGTTGATCTCTTGTGTATATTCTAGGATGATTGATTCCAAGAAATCCTTGCACAAGGTGATATTACAATTTGGAAAAATGAATTTTCCAAAGTTGAGGTCATAATTGGAAATTGAACATCAAGAATAGATACATAGACATCAAGGCTATTAAGGAGCCAGCAAATATCTTGCTATAAGCCTCCTTGGGAGATAGAAAATGGAAAGACCCTATTTGTATGACAATTATAAGCGGTAATGGTTCACCCTCAAATTAATTTATCCAATTAGTTAGGCTCCATAGGCTTGTGCTAGATATCAACTATGGAGATTGTGTACTTTTCAAGTAATAATTAATTGATAAAGGGATTAGTTTATAAGAGTTTGGACTTACCAAAACATTTGATATTCAATAAATCACAAAGAGTTGTGGACCACTATCTAATTAATTGGTGAACCTAAAAGGTCACACATGAAAGCATACAACACTCTAATTAGAAAGGGAAAAATTATCTAAGGAGTTAGATAATTTTGTTGGTCAAGTTTGGAAAAGACAAAATTGACTAATTAATAGTTAGTTAGAAAGGCTTGATTAATGTAATTGTTAAATTAATAAAATTAATTTAAAGAGTTAAATTAGACCAATTAAATTAAAAAGTTAATTTAATTGTGCCATGTGGCAATTTATTAGTTAAGATCCACTTAAGGAGTTAAGTTGGTTTAATTAACTTAAAGAGTCAAGTTGATCTAATTAAATTAACGGGTTAATTTAATTAGCAAGAGAGTCTAATTTTGGAGGAAAAATTAAAGTGGAAGAGTTCATTTTAAAGTAATAAGTTAGCATTTTCATTTTAGAAATTAAAATCCAACTAAGCAAGCAAGTGGACATGCAATTTAACAATGTGAGAGAAGTGTGATGGAAGCTTCTAAGAGCGTCCAAATCATAATATAATCACCATCACCAAGTGGCCAACCAATGCTCACAATTTTTCTTTCCAAAAGAGATTACCTCATGTGTTGAGAAATACCTCTTCCCTAGATTGTCTGCAACCACCTTTTCTCTCTCTTCCAACTTCCTCACACTTTCTTTCTTCTTCCTCATCTATATTCTAGCATATTGAGTGAGGAATTAGATTGATCTAGGTGTGTGGATCAACTTTAGAGGCACAACAGTGGGGTACTATGTGTTGGTGAACTAGATCTTGCATTTGGAGAAGAGTTTTTCCATTGTTTGAAGGTGATTGCTTGGGAGATTGCTTCATCAATGCTCTTGGCACATTTTTACTGCTGTTTTTTACTTATTTTGGAGAATTTTTATCGAGAAAAGTCGCTTCCCTTGGAGTCTAAGATGAGGATAAGAAGATCAAAGAGAAGACGTGGTAGATCCTTCAAAGAAGAAGTTTTAGTGGAAGATCTCCACATTTATTCAATTTTTTTTATTAGGGTATTTTCACTTGAACTAAATTCTTAATTATGGCATGAAATAAGTTCCTTGGTTGGTGATATTGCAAGTTTATTTTTGCTTTAAATTTTACAATTATTTTGGATCCTTGAAATATTACTTCCTCTAAGTGGTATTGGAGCCAATTTCATGTCTAATTTTGGATTTGTTCAATTAATTAATGTGATGAATTGATTCTATGACTCAAATTTCTTGATTCAATTAATGCATTTAAGATTTTGGAGTTGATGCATGTAGCTCTCTATGTGTTGAATTGAAATATGTCAATATTTGCTACTAAGTGATTTAGCCATGTTGGCATGAGTTTTGATTCAAATGCTAGATGTTGATTTGGCATGATATGATGTTAAATGATGATTTAGCAAGTTATTAATTTCTTGAAAGTGTTTTTGGCAATTTTTGAATCCAATTGATTGGAGTTTCTTGAAGAAGTTTGAAGAATTGTGATGCTTCCTTGAGTTTGATTCAATCTTGAATTTGATTTTTGAAGCATGCTTGAGAAATTTATTTTTCAGTTTTTAAAGTGTTTAAAATCTGAAAAGTTTGTCAAAATGTAAGTGGAATTGTGTTTTGGATGTGTCCAAGAGCTTAGACATGAAAAAGTGCAGAAAATGGGTATAACGGTGCTTATTGGAGCTGTTGGCTTGAGTTGTTGCTTGCTGGCTAGCCTTTTGCACGACAGCAGGGGCACTGTGAGTGCCTTGACGGCTTGCTTGGGTGGCCGGCTGGGTAGTGGCTTGCCAGCTACCCACAAACTTGCCAATGGTGAACTGTCTTGCCATTTTGATGCATTTTTGCTTGTTGAACTTTATGTTTCCATTCAATTTTGATACATAAGTGTTATGAAACTCCTCAAATTTATGTTGGACATTTTTATGATCAAATTTAAGTTGCTCTTAATACTAGTGAAAAATTGGGATGCATTAAAGTTATGCTTAATTTTGCTATTCAATTAATTGTTTATGTGATAAGCTTTTAAATGTTGGATTGAACGTCAATTTTAGCTATTGTTCATTTAATTGTTGAATGGATGATGGATGTATTGGAATAAACATGAGTCTTTAATTTGGTTTAATTGAAATTCAATGTTGATTGAATTGGTTGTATTAAATGGGGCTTGCATGCCTTTTGATTTTCTACCCTGTAAATATTATGGGAGTAGAACTCTTAAGCGGTGAGGTTTTCTTTATTCTTGTAATTGTTGCAAGGAGGCAAAGGAGGCCAAGAGGATCAAGGAGGCTTGAAGACCCTTGAATGTGTGTGATATATATTCATGTAGTAGATAGGATCTATTAATTTAATCAATCCACCTAAATCAACTAAGTAGTACACTTATGGCTCCAAGTGTATTACTTGGTCAAGGCTCATGCTCATCCTATTTTTAGATGCATGCTAGATTTATTTACTTATTTATGGTTTTTTACCCTATTGCTGCATGGTGATGCATAGAGAAGCTAAATAAGAAAAGATCAAATAATGAGAACTTCCAAGCAAAATTCCCTCACTTAGAAAAGTCTAAGTTCAATCAATATTAAGTCAAAATAGATAAAATTAAATGGGGTGTAATAATCCATATCTTTTACCAATAGGTGTATGACATGAGATGCTACCACAATTACTATGTGTTAGCATATGAGTCACGGGACACATTTTTGGTGGAAAGCTATGATCACTACCTTAGTATAAGATGTACTTTAATGTGAATTTACTATGACATTGCCTCATGAGTTGTGGAATGTTCATAGTTGAATTTACACTTAAAGATTGATTTGTAAGTCCAACTTAACACTTAGTAATATAGATGTCACATAAGTCATGGGTTTGTATGAAAAGTGAGGTAAAACACAGCAAGGGTTGCATAGCGATGCAATTGGTAAATGTTGCATACCTTATGGTCATGAGTGGATGTCTCACGTGTCATGGGTCCACAAGTGATAACTTAGGACTTTGATTCTCATTAGAAAATATGATTTCTCAAATTTCTTATGAGGGTAAGGAATTTTATAAAATAGTGAAAGGAAAGCATGCCTGAAAGACCATAGTCATGTTTTCATTATCTAAATTCAATCAAATACCTAAATTTTCTTTTTAGCTTATGTAAATTTGTGAAATTTCAAGAATGGCTAATAATTCACTAAACATCATTTTGGAAACTAGTAAACTAACCAAGCCAAACTACCAAGATTAACTCTCAAACCTCAAAATCATTCTAGATTCCAAGAACCTGACATGTGCCTTATGTCCTAGTGCTCCGAATCCCATAGGGATCGATGTGGATCAAGAGATACATGAAATGTTCACAAAATGGGATGAGGATCACGTCCTAGTTGAAGGTAGAGAACATGCCCCATCTATAAAAATTTGTAAAAATAGACAAAATTAACCAACATATCCTCTGCCCAAGGATCTATTCTATGCCTCAAAATTGGATTAAAAAGATGAAGAAAAGTTATCTTAATCACGAAATTGAAGGCAAGTTGAAAGATCTCACTATGGAGCACTTTCCAAGCAAGGAAATTGCTTTTTTTTTCTCCAAGGATATCCAACTCCTCTTTTATTGAAAGCAACTCTAACTACTCTAACTGGAAAAATCTCCTCCAATACGTGCTCCAATGGGTGGCAAAATGGAAAACATTGAAGGAAAATTGTTGATTGACAATCAATACCAAAATTGGCCACAAACTTGAAAGATCTTGATTCACCACTTCAAAGCTCTCCAAATGTGAAGCCTTTAAAGCTAGTTCACACACCTAAAATCATTCTCAATCCTCTCTCAATTAGGTAGAGATATGAGGAGGATGAAGAAGAAACTGTGAGAAAGTTATTAGAGAGAGAAAGTTGTTTGAACGAATTTAAAAAGCGTTTCTCTCAAAATAGGAGATCACCACACAAATAAGAGGGAAATGACAACTGGAATTAGCCTCCATATAGTCTAGAAATGAGGTCTTTTATAGTTTGGTTTGGAACCTTAAGGAAGCTTCTATCACACACACCTCACTATGCCACCTATGATGCTAACATGCTAGTCAAGTTGCAGTTTTAATTTCTCAAATTAAAAATGTCAACTTACTAATATTAAATGGACTCTTCCATTTAATTTTTCCTCCCAAATTACATTCCCATAATAATTAAATTAACTCTTTCATTTAATTAGGTTAACATAACTTCTTATGTTAATAAAATCAAATTAACCCTTTAAGTTGGCTTTGACTAATTAAAATTGCCACATGGCACCAATTAAATTAACACCTTAATTTAATTAGCTTAATTTAACTCTTTACATTATTTTACTTAAATTAATCAATCCAAAG